>BMAW01002232.1:0-55319 GCA_019974015.1 Nephila pilipes | reverse complement strand
AAAAGCATTGGAACGATTGTATCACCCTAAAAGGTGATTAACAAAGGGTGTTATGTTGATGAATAAAAAAAAAAATTGCAAAAAAAATGTTGTTTTCAATGTTAGACTCGGGAGTTATTGATCGATGTGTTATGCTGATAAACCACTACAGTAATAGAATCCTTTAAAGGAAATCCATATATGGCGTTGAATTAAGAATTTCCTGAAAATATCATTGCTACAGTTGAGCTATTTTTAACTATGACTTCTTGTATCTGTATCATGAAACAAATAAGTATCATAATGAACTAGTAACTAAGTTCAAAGTTTACAACAAACATTAAAGCAGACAGATGCTACCATAATAGAAATGATGCGAAAGACAATACTAATTCTACTTATGTACAACCTTTGAAAATTTCAATAAAATATATATTAATTAAGAAATAATTACCACAGTTTTAAAACATATATGTTAAAATTTCTTTATATCACTAAAAAAAATAATCAGATTTACATGAAAGCTGTACGAAAAATAGCCCAACGATAAAGCATTCCATGGAATTAATTGAACGCTCAGACTTCAATGATTAATTTCTAGTAGATCTACAAAAATGATTAAGTTACACGTATATTCATACGTTCTTTGTTTGAAAGATATAGAATATGAATTTTTGCTTCGTGTATTTTATTGAATTATCATTTCCTCTACCTAATAATTTTAAATTTATGAAATTTTCCTTTTAAATTTATTAAACAGTTTGACAAACAAACAAAAAAAAAGGGGATTTTTCTCTCATTTATGGAAATGGGTATAGCAGGTAGTGGAAAATTTATATCACCAGTCTCAAAACATTTCAACCTTATGCAACATCTTGATCTGAAGATTTCAATTTGAATATCGCAAATACTGTGTTCTTTTTTAAAAATATATCCAACGTATAACGATGCCAAAGAATAGAAGCATTTCGTATTCATTTATTCAACTTTTGATGTATAAGTGGAGAAATCGTCAACATACTGATGTCTGCATTGATATTCTTGTTCAGCTTTTCCGTTTGAACCGAGTTAAAAATTCAAAACAGTATTTCTATTTTTCTCCCTTTCGCTGTCTTTTTTTCCCTGTGCTCAGTGAAAGTCAAAAATAAAACAGTCCCTGAAATTGTCTTTGTATTCTAATGGAGGATAGAACATTTTAAAAAGATAAGAGCACATTAAGCATTAAAATTCGAAGCAGGAATAACAATACACTTACAGAAGAGTGTTTTAAAACTCTTGAGATTAAGTTCAAGAATAATAGATACACTTACAGCAGAATATTTTTAAACTCTCCAGTTAAAGTTCAAAAATAATAGGAAATATAATTTAGAGTCCCACAGGGTGTTTTTTTAATCTTGCTGAACCATTACATTTTTTTTAATTAAGCATAGTTTTACTAAGTGAATAGTTGCTCATAAGTTGCTTATAATCCATTATGCAATTATTATGTTATTACACCCGAAGTACATTATGACATAGGGTCTAATCAGGATTTTCTCTTCATCTAATATCTTAGGACCTTTAATTGAATCTCTATTTGAATTGGAAAACCCTACCAGTGAATGAAACGTGACTTATGCAGATTGGATTAGATTTAATGAAGTGTAGTCAATAGAATTCAAGAGGTGCATATAAATGCACCTCTATCATCTTTCTTTTATTTACAAAAATAGAGAAGAGTTTAATATTGAGATATATAGTTTAGTGAGTAATAAAGGTAATGAACTGAAATTATAATGTAAGACTTCGGTATTAAAGACAGAGAGCCTTTGGAGTAGCGTCAAATCAATGTGATTGCTTTAGTGACTCTAAGTTAGGGCCAGCCATCTGGGGTATATAGAGGATGCTATGCACCTGGTCTCCTCAATTGAGGGGTCCCCAACATGATTAAGAACTAAAATTACGCATTATTGCACTTGAAAACTTTATAATATTCATATTGTTGTCAATATAACGTTAAGTTTATTTTATCGTAAATATTATTATAATAGATTTCTGAATTTCGACGAACTTCGAACTAATTGTTGATGAAGCGAATTGTTGGTTTTTGTTATTTGATTCGGGGAACTCCCGAGTATCTCCACCTAAACTCTACTTTTTAGTCAAACCTGTGTAGTCGCTTAAATGAACCTGTTATATTAAGAAACGGAATAGAAATTGCAAAAAAATTGTGATTTTTCTGAAATAATTAATGCATCAGTAAAAACAAAATCACGCATTATTAAATGTGCTTTAGTAATATATGTTTGTGTTTGAAGTTTTTTTTTTTAATTATATTTTTTTTTTTACTTTACAAAAAATTTAGGGCTCCAAATTGTTTCTTGCCTCTCGTAGAGATCTTGTAATTAGGCCTCTTTGTAAAGAACACCAACTCTGCTCGATCCTTCAACATTATTTCATCAAAAGCCTTGAGTCCATTAAGGTGATAAGAGAAAATATATTTAATTTTCTTTTTTTAAAAAAAAAGGCAAATCAGATGCGTATAATATATTATTTAGTATAGATAAAGCAAGTTAAGAATATTAAACAATGATATTAGATGATCTGAATAAAGGAATTTGGCTATTATTACAGTGTGAATTTCCATTCATTGGACTTTAATTTAGTGATTATTAAATAAGACTTACAGGAACTAGTTTGAACTAGTTTTTGAAACTGTCAGGGAGGATTTATCTAGCATTACTATAAAGCTAGATGCTAGATGGGAAATACAAGATGGTCGATCTAATATTTTCAAAAAATGCTTAAAGAATTATTATAATAAAGTCAGATAACACATTGAAAATTAAGGTTTCCATCTATTCCAAATCTAGTGGAAAAACCCGAATTTTTCCCGTCAAGATCCCGAAAAAGAAGGAATACTGTGAAACAACCGGAATTGTTTTAAAAGTTATACATTTCATTTTTTTTTTTTTTTTTTTTATAAAACAATCCTCTCACCTTCAAATTACTCTTCATTACACTTAAAACGTTTGTCGAATAGGTTACTCCATTATTTGAAGTACTTTTGAAACTCATCTGCAATAAATACTGATTCCTCCCTGACCGCTTCCATGTCGTCAAATTGGTGTTTTTTCTAACTCCTCTTCATGCTTGGAACTTTAAAGAAATCATACGAGGTTAGGTTAGATGAGTATGGTGCACGGGGCAACAAAGTCATGCCATGTTTGACCAAAAACTGGCACATTGAGATGGTTCTTTCTGCTGATCAGTCAGAGCCAGAGGTACAAATTCCGTCGGGATTCTTCTCATTCCCGAACCTTCTGTTTAAATTCAAATTCACAGAACGGAGCTCCAAGACAATCCCGTTAACACTATCGTATGTTCGTTGTCGGTCTTCATAAATTTTCTCAACAACGCAGTTGACCGACGTCTAGAACGAGATTTCTCACCAGTTGATATACCCCCATTTTTTAATCAAGAAACCCCTCGTACACATGAATCCTTACCAAAGCGTAGATTTTTATAGAGTGTACATCTCGTTAAGATCGCATTTTATACGTAAGTTCATACAAATTAAACTTTAAAATACGAATGCAAAATATAACCGCCAAATCTGCAAATCTACTTAAATTAACTTATTTTTCATATTTTAAACATATCCATATGATTTTCTCTCGTACCTTCTAATAGCTACTAATTTCTCTTGAATGTTAACCTTTAAGTTCACTATTTATTATTATTATTGTTTTTCAAATTTGACTAGTTAGTTGTTATCTAAATTTTCACTAAAAGATGGATAGTGTGTATTTTGTCCCTTGATCTTAATGTTGTTACAAAAATTGTCCGGTGTGTGTATGTGAACAGTCCGACGAGTAGAATACCAGAAAAATAGTAATTTATTCTTTAAATAATAATAAAATAGGAAGCACAGACGACAACAAGATTGTTTTCGCACAAATTTGCTGCACTAAATAAACAGCAATCCACAGTTTTAAACAAAATCACGCAGTTTGCAAAGCAAGCACGATCATCGCTTCCACTCCGAAAGACTAACTCCCCGACGACGTTGAGATTCTATGGGCGCCCAGAGCGCGAAGCGCTCTACTAGCCCAAATCTGATATCTATTTAAGTCCTTTGAAAAAAATGGATTTTACTTTGTGGAGAGGATAGTCTTGCGAATGAGAGGGAAAGTTTTTTTGAAGAGATCTGATGAAAAGTTCCTGTGAAAAAAGCAGATGAAAAAACCAGCATAACTGGCGCCATCTATTGAGCTGTGGGTAAGTAGAGTCTTGAAAAATGAAGTTCCGCGAGGGAAAAGTTGATCTTGCGGAGAGTGGAGAGAAACGACTGCGATTGGCTGCTCCCGTTGGAAGTTAAGTAACTATATAGGAGGTGGGAGGAGCAATCTCCATTTCGGTGTGAGATTGAGAAAAAGTGGTTTTTAAGTGAAAATAAAATTAAGGAAAGAGAAGAATGGGGAGGGAAAAGCTTTTAAAGGGGATGCTTCTTTGTAAAATAATAAAGTGGTATTGCAATTATTCATCAGAGATATCCATAAGTGCTTCGAGAATAGCGAATTTTTTGTTTGCTTGTCCTTTTGCATTTTTGATTTTGTGGAGATTTGTAAGCAGTTCGGGGATGATTGAGAAAATTTTGGCAAGAGCTTTGAGTTATGACTTCAAAGCGATGAATGACTTGAGCGATGGCTTCAAAAATACTATTGAAAGGATTTTTCTGGTGGTTTTTTGCATTATATTGTGGGATTTTTCTTGAAGTGCTTGAGGTTTCTGGATTTTCGTCCGTTTGGGGCGCCATCTGTTGGTTAGATTTTAAAACGTTTGCAAAAGTGTAGTCTTCACGAACTGTATTAGTTTTTGGTGTGTTATTTTTGATGATTGATCCTTTAACTCCCCGACCTTGAAGACCGGATGTGACGTCACATAGGAAGTTCTCCAATGTTTCGGTCTTATTCTGGAAACTTCTCGACGAAACTAGATTTTACTTGAAGACTCGTGATTCCTTTTGTCGCCAAGTAACCAAGTTTTGTCGCGAAGGCCAGAAGTCGAATTCCTGCTTTTCTCCTCGGCGTCCAGATAGCCTGTGAACGTCTCTTAGCAACCATATGATCAGCATTGCTGGGAAGCAACATTTCATATTTGTAACAATATTTTCTTAATTTATTATAAGTTTTTCGTCAATATCTTAGTACCAAGCATTGAATTAAACCTGTAATGATAATGGTAACAGCGCGTCGAAAAATGTTTCTCAACATAATCTGTCAGATATAGAGTCTTCATTATAGACTCACGTCCTATAAATGTCGAAAAATCTGCAAAGTTAAAAAATGGAAACCGAACTGTTTGAAAGTATAATTTGATACGAACAGAAATATGAAACTATATACACACAAATTCTACTTTCCATCAGAAAGATTTCCACTTACTTTTATTTAAAAAATTCCAAAAAGAATGACTATACATAAAAAAAAATGTCAGTGTATGCATTTTTTTTAGTAATATGCCATAGAAATGATTTTATTGTGTTTTAATTACGTTAGTTTTCGAACTTTTTAGCTATACGAGAAAGTTAAGTGCTTTTATGGGTCATTGTAGTGTTTATTTCCCCCTCTCCCGAAAGCTAACCAGTTTGTTCCACTTAGAGCAAAGGTCTTCAAACTCGGTTCCCTAGAACTTTGACAAGGGTTCTGCAAGAGATCACTCTTTGTTTAATAAAAGTGTCAAAATTTTGGAAAAATTTTAATTTTTAAAAAAGGATCGAATTTTTAAAGGAAGTTTTATAGTAAAATTAAATATAAATAAACATTTTATAGATAAAATAAAATCTTAAATTTTGTAAAAGTCACGTGCTTCAAATACATTAACCGAGACACATTAGGTCACGTATTAGTCTCCATTCTTTGCTCAGGTGAAGAATAGCTCAATTATTTTTCCTCTTATTTCACTATTTTCAAGGTGTGAAGTAAAATCAACGCCAAATCAAATTTAAAATTGAAATTTGAGCAGACAGATTGCATTTTGAAAGATAATATTGAATGTTTTCCTAATTTGCATTATATTTTCGTAGACGGTAACGCTAATCCCAATAAAAATGTAAGAATTAGTTTGGCACAACATTAATCAGATCTGCAAAAAACATTTCTTGAATGCCTCCTTGTTCGAAAAGAAAAATTATCTTGGATCCAAACTCCTTCTCAAGATTGTGACACGTCCAAGGTCCCAATAAACAAAAGAGAACAACAAATTGATACATTGATCGATACTCAATTTAAATTAAATTTTAATCAAGTTGATATTATGCGTATTTAGATAGACATTAGAAAAAGAATACCCTGAAATTACCAAAAGAGCTGCGAAACGTCTAATATCATATGTTTCAACATATGAACGCGAAAATCTTGAAAACAGATGAGATGGTGAAGATGATATGAGGTTTCGGATCTCAACAATTATTCCAGACGTAAAAATAACTTGCAATAAAAAAAAATTGCATCCAAGTCATTAAATTTTTTTTTATTAATTTGTTATAATTTAAAATATCGTTGCTTTTGTTTATTATTCATAGAATATATCTTAGAACCCCTCCTCCCCCAAATATCCATTAGCTACCTTACCATTTTTAATCATATTAAGACGTTTGTATTGCGATAAAATAGAGATGCAATAATTGTTTTATAAATTTGAGTAGGACAAAGCCTTTATATCCTATTTTATTCTCTTTGATCAAGGAGTTCCTTCAAGAAAATAGTAAGCTCAAAGGGTTCCCCGAAGTTCAAAAGTTTGATTACATCTGAGTTAGAGGAAAGAAATGTTTTATATTCGCGCCTAGTGTGCTTCCCTTTAAAATTTAACAAAACATGAAAATCACAATAAAAGTCCATTGACTTATTGATCCTATAGAACATCTGTGGTTAACAGATCTAAGAACCTGAAAATTATTTAATTCTGTTACTCACCTTAAGAGACAAGAAGTAAGATACTGCTTCGCAGCATTTGAATTGTAAGACTAGAAATGGAAAAAAAACGCAAGCTATTTTGACTTTGACAAGGCGTAAGACACTGTTTCACAATACCTGAATTTTAAGAGCAGAAACGGAAGTGAACGAAATCTATTTTTGCCTCTTAACAAGAAATAATATACTATTTCACAATATCGAAATTTCAAGGGAAGAATCGAAAGAGCTATATATTTTTCGGTTCTCTAAGTGATGTGACATAAGCAGTAAACGTAATTTTTTTTTTTTTTTACTTTATGCCTTATCAGATTATGCTCCTTCGTTTTGCAAAATTCGAATTTCGAAAAATAAAAAAAAAGGATGCTAAATGTTCATGGTCTGTATTAATAAACTTCTATAAAATATTGATAAAGGTTCTTAAAACGATATTGTTATTATCTAAATTGAGCTTTACTAGAAGGTTATGTGGACACTATACAATGGGATACTTATTATACTTATTTAAAAATTTAGAAAATTTGAATTGAAATTTTTTTTTTAAAAGAGTGATTAAACGTTTGCAAGTTCTATTTGATTTTTAACGTTGACGTTGTGCAAAAAGGCAATAAAGCATGATATATATATATATATTATACATATTCTCTTTTTTTTATTTCTCGAAGCTCTTTTTTCAAAATCTCATTTTATTTGTCACACAAAACAGAAATTTAATTTTAAGTTCAAAAACTAGAAAATTAAATTATATTTTAATTTACTGGGCTAAAATTGTTATTTCCTAAGAAATACTAAAAATAATTTTTATAATATAATATTGTACTCAAATAACAATATCTTACTCGTAATAATAATAGTCCCACACTAAATAGTATTTTTGTCCCCCTCGATATTGGAACAAATGAAAGCGTTAACAAAAACTTTCACGCGGATGGGTGGGTAAAAAGAAATTGAATGTTGTAATGTGTCCAAGAACTCGCGTAACATCAAGTCAGTAGTAAAAGTATACAGAAAGATAAGCAATATTTGTTGTAAAACTTAAGATCGTAATCCACTAATATTTCGAAGAAAGAAAAAAAATTGAAAAAGACACGCTACTCGTACGCTAACCCTTTATTAATAGATAAAACGAGATAAAGTATAAAGTATCAGATGTATGGTATAATGCTACTTACTAGGTGTGACAATAAGATAACGAGACTATCATTGCTACAGAAGAACGCATGCGCGAAACGTTAGGGACCCACACTGTTTAGCATGAAGCCTTCTCTTTGAAATGCAGTGCCTCTCGCTTCTGTAAGCAAATCCGTATATTCGTAGCATTCGTTCGTGTTATAATTTTCTTCTTTTTTTCTGTTTCATTGGGAAAATGATAAGTGAGCGATGAAATGTTGTGAAATTTCAAATAAACTTGGTAAAACCGCTACTGGACCTTATAATTTATTGAAAGAAGTGCATATCTGTGAATGTTTATAGCGTGTATGTGTTTTTGAGTGGTTTAATTGTTTTCAAAATGGCCGAGAAGAAATTCCCGTTGAAAAGGATTCACCCCAAGGTCGCCCTTCCACGTCACAAACGGATGGCAATAGCGGAAAATAGGTAATCTGGTTCGATCTGACCATCGGTTAAGTATTCATGCGACTGCTGAGTCTGTGGGAGTTGACAAAGAAATCATACGGCATACTTTTTCACCAAGACAATGCGCCGGCTCATTCCTCATTGTCTTTCAAGAGGTTTCTTGTCAAGTACAGCATCCTAGTATTAGAACATCCGCCTTATTCGCCGGATCTTGAGCCATGCGATTTCTATCAGTTCCCTAAGGTGAAATCTGCATTAAAAGTGACAAGATTTGAGCCCTTTGAAGCTGTGGAAAAGAAACGTGTCCTGAAGGAGCCGACAGAAGAAGACTTTCAGCACTGTTTCAAAAAATGGAAAATTCGTAATAAGCGTTGTAGGGATAAAGGAGGGGTGTATATTGAAGGTGATAATAAGTAAATATCTATGACATCAAAATAAATTTTTTTTTCTGCGTCAGTCTCGTTATTTAATAGATATACCTCATATATTCGGATTGCGCAATATTTAAAGCATCTGCTCAAAGTGATGTTCGAGGATTTCGTTTCACAGACCACTCCAGCTTAGGAAGGGATATGAAAATTTCTGTGGTGACCTTGTCTTCAATAACATCAAATCGCATGACGGGATCGTCTCTGAAGTTCACTCTTGTTTCAACTCACTCAACAACTCTTTCGTGTATCATTGGGGGTCCAAAGGATTCAGGCACGGGGAGAGGTGGGGACCAATTCCTAAGCCCGTCACCATTTCGAAATGTGTGGACTTTAAATCCCTTTAATGAAAATGTTTTGGCCATATCTAGAATAGCGAATGCCAGCTATGAGATATGCGAAAAGAAAAGAGTAATAAAGGCCACCAAGCTTAAAAAAAAGAATTTAAAAAAAATTAAGTAGATAGAGTTTTTTTTACTAATGTTGTCAGTTGTAATAATGACTTCTTATCAATAAAATCTTTAGAGAGGTTGCGTCTGTAGAGGTAGGCTTGTACTCCTACCGCCCTTACCATGCATAAAAGACAAGGGGTTGCATCCATTAGAATACCCCACTGTCGTCCCTTCCCGAACATTGTTCAGGATTTGCGATATCATCCCTCGCAACTTTCTTTCTCGGTGCTTTAGATTTGATTGCTGGCGCAAACTGGGCTACGCATAAGAACAGAGAATGAATTAATTCGTATCGTGTATACTTTTGTTGTAAGTATGTGCGTGTTATTCCGACAATTCTATATAAGTTGATTTTTTCTATCAACTACCTACTATTCATATGATTTACGCTATCAATCAATGGCTGAAAATTGGATCTGTACGGAAGTTAACTGAAACACCAAATTATGTAAAGTGCACATCATCTGACATTGACTGGAACAACAATATAGTATAATAACAAGAACCTCTATTAGAAGGTAAATAACTAAGCTACAGTTTCTTGTTCTTCTTCTGAGGGGGAGGAGAAACAAGAAAAGAAGATACATGGACCACCTTTCTTAATTAAGATTTTTCGCGAATAAGAAAAAGGGTTTTCCTAAATTCCTCTGTAACGCAGAGGGATGTAGGAAAGCTGCAGTTCAATGTAACTTCTGTTAAAAAAAATTTCGGAATTTGTAATAGATGGAATTGATTGGGAGGATTTTTGCCTGGAGGATTTGGGGTTGAAGGTACGCGGACTGAATAGGGCAGGAATCCGCTGTTCTAAAGAATTCTCTGTTTCATTTCGAACCAATAACCATAAACAGGACTTTAGCAGCCGATCATTTATTGTATTATGAATGGATTGAAACCTCATAGATTCAGTGGAAGAAGCTGCTCATTCTATTGTGTGCAAGCACTCACCTTCCCCATTTGTTCCACGTTCGCGAACATACAGAAATTGATGCTCGAGATTCTAGTAATACATTTTTAAAAAAAATGCTAAGATTTCCTTAAGTAGTTTAAAATCTCTGCAGATTGAAAAAAGAAGTTATAAATAATACCTATCAAATTTAAAAAAAAAAATGAAGAAAAATGTTTATTTCATAAAAAAAAATGACATTTAAAGGTCAAAAAATAATGCAAATAAGCATTTCTTTAATCCAGAGACCATGACCATGATTTATGTTGAAGTTAATAAAGTTTTTGATGCATCAATCAAAAGATGGCACGTCATCAAACTCCAGGACTTGATAATCAGTGAAGGAGTCAACGGGCTTTCCCTTTTGTTTACATACAGATAAATCATTCAAAGAAAGGAAAAATGCCATCTATTTATCGCAAACTTAGGTGAACACAATTAAATCTGTCATGATTCTGTTATTGATGTATTTTGTATATTACAAGCGGAAGCTATTTTTTTATTTCAGTAGATTACGATTTATATCGTAATCTACTGAACTCGTAATCTACTAACTTGTCTTCTACTCCATAATAACTCGCTATTCATATATAAAAGCTAGTTTTGTAATATGATTCTTCACATTATGTATTAATGATCCACTTTCAGTCGACGTTGATACGTAATACTTTCAATCCCAAGGGATTTTGGAAGACGGTATACTTTCTGACAGAAAATGTCTTCTTTATTTTCTAAGGAAACATGGCACAATAAGATAGCGTTTCTTGTGATTTTATTGGGGATTCGTGATTTAATAACAATGAAAAATTTATAGAAAGATATATTGGTATGGCTATATTTTTGTCTGTAGAGAATTCGAAGTAGATGTGTAAAATAATATCTAAAAATTTTTTCACTACCTTAAAATTCTTAGATTCACTTATGCAAGGTTTTTTTTTAACTTAATGGTTGAAAATATTTTAAATGGGATTCGAAGAAAGATGGTAGTATTTTTTAAGCAAATAATGAAAAATATAATACTTTTTTGATTTCTTGTTTTATAAAAATTTATGAATGATAATATATTTACTACCACAGAACTATTCGGTTAAGAAGACCCTGAGACTTTTGTAAACTATAATAATATGATATATGGAGAGGGAACAAATGGTTAAAAATATCGCAGCACTCAAATTTAAGCATTTCAATTGTTTCACTTCAATTAATTTTGTTCCCCGTGTTACTACGGAAATATATAGAAATGTGTAACAATTTCTACCAGATTAAATGTATTATAATTAAATTAGAAACGTTGTTATATGCTGTAAAATTTTATTCAAACACCTTTCGTAAGAAAAGTCAATTCGTTAACTTCAAATAGTTTAATAGTTGTATCATTTTCAATTAAAAATTCAAAACTTATTCTATTTTTTTTAAACCATTATTTATTTAACTTAAGAATTTTTATTCATGATTATATAAGTCCGTTAATTTTCGTATTTTTCTCAAAACAGATTTTGTATTTATATCCTAATATGTAGAAATTTTAAACTTATTTTAAATTAAAGTATATATAGTACTTCTTTTCACTCAAATAATGTAATACACTACTGAATTTATATAATAATGCATTATTTTAGCACAATTAAGCAACACCTAGAATGAAAATACCACTGAAAATAAATTGGTTATAAATAAACCATATTTAATAACACATAAAAAAAAACTACTCAAACTATGGTAACTATAAAAATACTAGCTTTAAATTTTGGTATAATTGAAATGATACAGATAATAAAATATATCATGAAAGAATAAATATAATTCATTCGTCATTCAGATTTGCATATTAATGTCGTATTAGCGCTACTGGCAATGGACCTTATAATTGTGCACTTCGTACAAGTGACACTTGAGCTTGGTACCTCACTCGTCTGGAGTCATGCATAACTAAAGAGGACAGAGTGGAAATTAGAAGAGTAAGGTACTCTATAGCTTAGGAATAGTCCCTATCACTTGAGTGTGAATCAAAATTACGATGTCTGTCCTTCTGGATAAAAGCTTTCTAAAGGTTCTTCGAAAAATCTATAAAAGTCTTCATTTATCAGGATTGTGATTAAAGGTGAGAGACTCCCTCAGATCATTTGTGATCATGCATGCAACCACTGGCATACCGAAGGGAGGGAGGGGTGATTCAACCCGGGACTCTGAAGAGGAGAGGTCTCCGAAAAACCTTTTTTTAACTCATTGCCAAAAAATTTGCGCAACAAGAAGGGAGAGTGTGATTGTTACGAAACATGAAGGTACGTGTCAGGCAGATATGTAAATGATTAAAATTTAGCGGGATTGCACGTTATGTAATGCCACCAGAAGGTGTTGAAATTCGTACTCCTTGGATTATGAAACAGGTAAGCATAGCTTGTTTGCGTGGATTTAATCAGTTGCTTTGGGACACTTTTTAACAAGAGATGCCATTACGCAGCCATCAGAGACAATATGAGCAGCTCATATTGAATCATAGAGATGATGGAATCCGCGTGGTCAGCTCGCAAGTAGATTGCCACCTAGGTCGTTCTGTCTTTACTGTGAGCAGATGTTGGGAGTGGACATGAGAGGGGTCTGCTACATGAAGACCAGGCTCAAGACGCCCTCGACTGACCAATAATCGAGAAGACCGTCACATCATACGACACGCATGCAGGGTCTAAATGTCTCACCATCCATACACAGGCAGCACCTTCACTACGGGCCTCTGTGTCAGTCCGTACCATCGCAAAGCGCCTAGTTGAAGGACAGTTGCTATCGCAGCGTCCATTACGTGTACTGCCCATTACCCACTCACCGTTGCCTCCGTTCGTAGTGGAGTCGCGCTCGAAAAGATTGGATTGGAACCGAAGGGAATCAGGTCGTCTTTCTTTAGCGACGAATCTAGATTCAATTTGCGCAGTGATGGCAATCGTGTACGTATGTGGAGAACCCGTGGTGAACGTCTCAATCCTCCCTTCATTACACACCGGCACTCCGCTACCACAATTGGTGTGATGGTGCCATCGTATACAGCACTCAGTCACCCCTAATATTGATTCCCACCCCCATGACAGCCTAGAAGTTCGTTCGTGACATTCTTCAGCCACATGCGTTGCCACTCATGTCAGGGCTCCCAGGAGCCATTTTTCTACAGGACAATACTCGCCCACACACAGCAAGGGTTTCACAGGATTGTTCCGCTACGTTTCCACACTTCCCTGGCCTGTTCGATCCCCAGATTTTTTTACCGATCGTTCATATCTGGTATCATTTAGGACGGCATATTAGACAGCCTATGAGTTTGGTCGAATTAAAGGCGCGTCTACAGCAACTTTGGAACGAGATGTCGCAGAGCTTTATATGGAATATGTATGAATCAATGCCTGACAGAATCGCATCATGCATTCATGCTAGAGGTGGCAAACAGGATACGAAAACCTCCATTCATTTGTAATTTTTCCATCAATAAATGATTACTTTACTTTGATTTTGTAATCACTTACTTACATCAACATTGTACTTATGTATGTAAAATTTCGTTTTATTATGGCAGTTCTTTAATAATGCACAAATTTTTATGGAAATGGGTATACATACTTATAAGTAAGAAAACAAAAGAGGGAGGTTGTTTGTTCTTTGCGCGGGAAGGGAAAGCGTGAAATGGAGAGAAAGAGTATTGTAATAACTTTAACAACTAGAAAAAGGATTGCGTGTATAGACTGTCTTACCTTTGCCTTTGTTTTGCAATTTTCTTGTCTTTTTATTTCTTGATTGATATTTTGAATTTTAATATAGTACTGCTCTTTGAATTATTCTCTTTTGATTGATATATTACTTGTGCATATATTTGAACTAGAAGTTAGAAGTGAAATTGAAAAGTGTAAGCAAAATTTTTTGGGACTTGATGAAGCTCCTTTTATAGAAATGTTAGTAATCTTACGTAATTTTCTTTTATTAGAAATTTTTCGAAAATTTATTTTATTTTATCATAATTGTGGCATTTTACTGTTCATAGTAGTGATTAAAGCTTTCATTATGAGTTATTTGTTGGTATCTCGTGTTTTGTTTGTAGTGTATTTATCGAGTTTATTCAATATATAATTATGTTTTATATCAATAATTTCCTAATTTGTGGTCTTATTCATCATATATTTTCATACAAATACAACACTTTGATATTATATGAAGAAAAAAAATTTACAATTATATTGTACATATATTAAATTGTATGTAATATATACATTTCCCATGTTACTCAGATACAATTAGTAATCTGTAAAAAGTAATGAATTAGTGCAAATACGTATTGAAGTTATATAAAAATTCAATTACTAAAACATTCAGTTAATGTTTTGAAATGGCAACTTTAAGTTAATTGAAGCATGTAACAAAATAATTTTTCCAATTCATCAATTCATTTAAAATTCTATATATACTTCTCTCTCTTCCACAGTATAGGATATCGGGGTTTTAGCTTAATTTTATCATACATACAGAATTTTTTTTTCTACGAAACTAAATAAATCCCTTAAAGTTGTTCCCTAAATAATTCTTAAAGTTGCTTAAAGTATCAATGAAAATATTATGAAAAATTGTTTTAAAATATTAGTAAATGCAAGTTTTGAAATTTTCCAAAACTTTCATAAAAATGTTTAATTTTTGAAATTGTATGAACAATGAATCCAAATTTTCCTCAGAAATAATTTTCTTGAATAGAAAAAATTGTATGATATGCTGAAAAAAAAATTTTTTTAATGTGTAAATAGAGAAAATTATTTGAAGTATACCGGTCCCCTGAAGTGAGTGAGTGATGGTGAAGTTTCATGACGCAACAGCCGGATGTGTCTATGCTGCGCGAAACAAGGTAAAACTGTGATCTAGACGTTGGGGGAAAATTGGTTGACAAGGAGGGTCGAAAATATCCGATCCCTTTTAAATTATAGTAGAATCAAAATTTGAAAAGTAGGATACTGATTTTAACTCGGGAAATCCAAAGTTTAAAGCTAGAAGATAACGTTTTAAATTCGCTGCACAGTCTTTCAAAACTGCAATACTGTGATTTCTTATGACTTCAGTATCTTGAAAACTATTTACTTTAGACGTAGTTTTTAAGTAATGCTGTTATTTAAAGTCCATTTAAAAAGGGAATTGTACCATTAAGCTATTATTTTCTTGGCGCCATTGTATACTGCTACCAGACAATATTTTTAGAACTTTATATCGCACTTACTTATTAACTAATTTACTTAAAAGCCGTAGCAAATTTTTTTATCTAGATACTTGCTGGTGCTAAGCTATTTCTTTTCTCTTCAAACTCGATACAATGAAGAGATGTCATTCTATCGAGCTTAAAAATTGATAAAGAAACAGAGAACAAGAGAACGAAACATTGTGGGAGTCGCTACTGAAATTTGTGCTGCGTCACCTGCCAAAACGTGGAGACCAGGGAGAATCTACTTCCTCTGGTATTACAGTAGAACAAACTGACATAGATAGAGAGTCTGAAACTTTTCAAGATGAAAGGGAAGATGTTAGTATTTGTGAGTAAGACTTAGAAAATACCAAAGTATTCGTCCAGCAAACTAATAAACAAAGTGAAAGTATACAATATGCAGGTCCAGTTAGAGAACTGCCACAAAAAAAGAAAGGTTTATGATACAGAACTAATATATTGCTCCTCGATTATGATGTGGAAAATTGGACAATCCCTTTATTAGATGGCATAGAATTGTTATACAATAAAAAGAAAAAGTGTGAATATTTTCAAAACAAAGGCAGGCCATTCGCGTTTATACAAAGAGCAGGAGAACATTTAAAAGGGTAGACTCACCAGTTAATCAAATAATGGTTATATAAATATCTGCCGAACAATGAAAAATGTATCAGGAAATGGATGCTTTATTCCCTATCCAAGGAAAGCTGGTGTATCAAAATTTATTGTGGAATTCCAAAATTGATGGGTATTGAACCCTAAGATATCGTAGCATGAAAATTCTGATATTCACTGAAACTATCTTGAAAAATGGAAAATCTTATGGGCTAGACTAGAGCTTTGTAAAACTATTGATGGTGTTCGTCAAAAAATCAGGAGTGAGAAGAAAAGAAGTGGAATAGTATTTTACATCGCTTATTAGACATCGCCATATTTTTAGCAAGACAAAACTTACCTTTTCGAGGCCACAAAGAGCAACAATTTTAGGAAAATAAAGAAAATTTCTTAGAGATAGTTGAACTAATTTCACACTACGAATTTGTCTTAGAAAAGCATATAGTCAGAATCTGGCAGGGTAGACCAGGAAACAATTTCGTGCATCTCCTTAAAAATTCAGAACGAGTTTGTCTTTTTGGGATGATATACTGCGAAGTAAAGAATTAATGGAAACATAAAAAAATCAAAATAATATGGAATAATGTTTTTTAGTACACCTGATGCCTCTCACCAGGATCGAGAGAAACCATTAGGTATGTTTTCAATTAAAGCGTAAGAAGTACAAGTTAGATAACCGTTTTTAAGATTTTTTTTAAAGCTTGTTGGAACATAACACAAGAAATTTTAAATGTCATTGATGAAGAAGGATAATATATAAAGCTCTAACAAAGTCCAGGTTATGAAAATGCTTCCAATAAGGCAGGTACTCACTTTGAGGTACAAGCCAAGATCCAGGAAGTTAATAAGAAAGCTTTATTTGTACCTTGCGCTAATCATTCGCTAAACCTATGCGGGGTGCACGCATTTGGAAGTGTTCCAACATGTGTAACGTTTTTTTAAAGTAACAAGAAAGCGTTTATTATTTCTTCTCTTTATCGACCCACAGGTAGGATACATTATCAGGAACAGTGGGGGCAAATATAGAACTATTGTCGGTAGCCAGGTGGAGGGGGCGATATGATGCGGTGAAACCCGTGATGAATTAAATTAGTCTTACCAACTGGTCCAGGCTGTAGAAAGTTGTGTGTTTCAACAAAAAATATAGACACGAAGAGGTTCAGTCCAAATTATGATAAAAAAATATCTATGATTTCAACTTTCTTGGTTACTTTCATTTGTGGTGCAACATTATTGAGGAGGTGAAACATTCCCAAAATAGTATATGCAGGCTGAAGGAATCATTTTGGATAAAACCGTACAAATGTTGGTTGCATTAAAACTTTTTTGGAAGAGAGCCGAGATGAAAGCTAGTTGAAAATGTGTTCCTATTTTCCACAACTAAGGGGGGGGGGAATGGGCATATCCACTGAGAAATTAAGGTGAAAAAGGTTTAAGATTATGCCAGATGAAGAGACAAGAGATGAAATCTTGGTATTGAAATAATAATTAAAAAGATGCATGTTTCAGTCTGTCAGTGTATTATATTAAGAACTTATAACTTGCACAGAATTGATATAAGAAATACGAGATGTGGTTATTAAATAACCAGATCGACTCCACAACAGAAAACGTACAAATGCGCAAATACCAGAGCCCAAGAGTTATTTAGCGTGAAGGCTTCTCTTTCGAATGCAGATTCTCACGCTTTTGTAAATAAATTCGTATAACCTTCGTTCGCAGTAGAGCTTTTTTTTTTTTTTTTTTTTTTGTTTCGCCGGAAAAATGATAAGAGAACAACGAAATGTTATGAAATTTCACATAAAAACTGAAACTGAAATTTATAATTTATTTAAAAAAATGTATGGCAATAAAAGTTTATCACATGCACGCGTTTTTGAGTGTTTTAAGCGTTTTCAAGATGGCCGAGAAGACAGGTGTTAAAAATTATTCCCGTCCGGGTTGCCCTCCCTCATCAAAAACGGTTGACAATATCAAAAGAATCTGTAATCTGGTTGGATCTGACCGTCGGTTAAGTAATCGTGCGATTGCTGAGACTATAGGAATTGACAAAGAATCCGTACGGCAAAATTTTTCGGCCAAAACAATGCGCCGGCTCAATCCACATTGTCTGTCAAAAGGTTTCTAACCAAGTTCAGCATCCCAGAATTATTCGCCGGATCTCGTGCCATGCGATTTCTATCTATTTCATAAGATGAATGAGTGAAAGTGATTATGGACTTTAATGGTACAAGAGCCTAAGCAGGCTATGCTGCACCAAACATTTGTTAAAATAATTTAAAATAATATGATTTTAGAAATACAATCACGCAAGGAAAAAAAAATGTGCAAGTTAAAACTTCAAATTTGGTGTAAAAGGCCAATGTTTTTTTTTGAAATGCAAATAAGTTATGGTGAGGGTTTTCTCCCACTAAGTCAGATAGGTTTAAAATTGATGATTGAAAGAAAATGTGACTATGAGGATCAAACACTGGACAGTCAATTAAAATATGATGAATAGTGTAAGAGACATGGCAGGAGGGACACTCGCGAGCACCCTCCCCAAACAAAAGATGTTTGTAAATGAATCGAGTATGTCCAATGCGAAGGCGAGTCAAACTGACACCCACCCTTCGCACTGGAAGAACAGACCATTCTCCAATGACAGGCTTCCTCGTGCGTAGTTCGTTATTAGATCGAAGAATCTATGATTCCTGGCATGTCTGATGAATAAGCTTTAAAATGTGACGTCGTATGTCCTCTAGCGGGACTGCGAGCTGTAGAGGATTCGTTGCCGATCGTGCAGCTGAATATGTTTGTTCATTGCATAAAATACCTATATAACTACGTACCCAACATAATTTAATAATAGTTTAGTTTAGTTTTTATTAACGTCGCACTAGAAGCAACACGAGGGCTAATGGCGACGGACCTCGTAATTTTGAACCACGGTCAAGTGACGAGGACGACACCTGAGCTGGCACCCCCATAATTTAATAATATAACCCTTGCTATACAGACTACCAATAATGTCAGCAATGTCGACCACAAAAAGATGACTGCGATTGCCCAGATGTACCAATGTTTCCAGGACGCTCTTGCTGTGAGTAAATACTACAAACTTTCAAGAACTAGATTTCTCGACTAATAAGAGGGCACAGTAAATGGCGACAGTTTCGGCAGAATAGATGACTGCAGAAAGTGTCCAGCCGGTAACTGTGCCTGATGTCATTCGAAACGACACCACAGCCGACATATCCATTTTCTTTCGATCCGTCCCTGTAGAACGAAATAAAATCCGCATATTGACTACAATGGAAAGCAAAGGGGCGTTGGAAAATAACTGAATATGTGGTAATTTTGCTGTATGAAGCAAAGGGGTTATGATAAATGAATCTTGGCGTATTTCAAGGAAGAAATTTGAGAAATGTTCGCTGTTGGTCACTGAAGACATGTAGGCTAAGTTCCTTGATTATCTTTCAGTCTCTCTGAGAAAGAACGAATGCAAGAGGGTCGAGCATCATACAGTCTCCATAAAGATGTACTCATGTGTATGGGCTACATAGTATGAAACTGAATGAATATGTGATAAAAAATAATTGAAAGACAGTTTCTTACGCCACAAAGCTAAAGGTAATTGCTTAAAAAGCACATAGAGACTCTGCTCAGGTGACTTCCGAAACGCACCCAGCAGTTTTGAGAGCATTGTAGTGGACCGGGTCAATTTTCCGCAAGGAAGATTTGGAAGCAGATCCGTAAACGATACATACGTAGTCGATCCGGGACAGAATTACCGACTGATACACCCGGAGTAAACAAGTTCGAGCAACAAACAAGTAAACTAGCTCCCCTTGCGATATTGGACAACACCTTCAAAATATTGAGGGATTTCTCACACTTCTTCCTTAGATGTAAAATGTGTGGAAGGGAAAGTGAGTTTGAGTTCCAAAATTACTCCGAGGAAGTGGACGTCAGGGACGACGGGAATAGAAGTATCCCGGATGCGAAAGTCAGGATCGGAGTGAAGACTCCGTTTCCTACAAAAATGCACACAACTACTCTTGCTATCGGAGATACTATGCCCATTCACGTCACATCATGCAACCACGTTATTGACTGTGGTCTAAAGTCGTCATTCAATGAAACGCATTGACGATCCTTCGCAGGAAATCTGCAGACCGTCGGTGTGCAGTCATTCATGAACAGATGACAGGAGATGAGAAAGAATAAGGGAAATATGAGAAATAAAAAGAATGGGGCTCAAAATTCTCCCCTGGGGAACTCCTTCAAACTGAATAAAAGATTCAGATAAAATGTCCAACACGTAAATATCTGGAGGACAAAAACATTTGATTAAAAAGAGGCAAATTGCCTCTCTGACCATACCATATAAAGTGCACAGTATACCATAGCACCAAGTGCGTCATATGCCTTTTCGATATCAAAGAAAATTGAAACCAGATTATTCCTCCTCACGAAAGCAGAACGAGTCTGACTCTTGAGCAGGAGGATGTTATCTAGAGTTGATCATCCGTTATGGAAGCCACTCTGAAAGGAGGAATATATTGATTCTTCTTCAATTGATAAACGAGACAGGCATTGATCATACGTTCAAGGGTCTTTCAAAGGCAACTCGTCAGAGCTATAGGTCTACAGTGGAGAGAGTCCTTACCAGGCTTCAGGATCGGAATAACGAATTCTTCCTACCACTGGCTAGGAAATATATGCTCCCTCTATATTCGGTTGAATAGGTAGAGGAGACTGACAAGTGAACCCTCTCTCAAGGGGCGAAGCATTGAACCAAAGACAGAGCCTTTCTCGATTCCCACAGGTCAAAATCACAGTAATA
This sequence comes from Nephila pilipes, assembly GCA_019974015.1. Lineage (NCBI taxonomy): Eukaryota > Metazoa > Arthropoda > Arachnida > Araneae > Nephilidae > Nephila > Nephila pilipes. The sequence continues at coordinate 34,328 of BMAW01002232.1, read as the reverse complement.
AGGAAGCGATTGCCGACATCTGAAATTGATAACTGTCTGCTCAGTACGATTCTTAGTCGCTAAAAATGAAGCGCTATATGAATCGGAGCTTGATGCACTAGCAAATGAATGGCAAATGACATTGGCCACTTCTACAAGTGAAGAATGCACAGCATTTTCAGTTTCCAGTATCGAGATAGAAAATTCCCGATACAGTAAGTTTGCAGCTTTTACCTCTCTCCACAATTGTTGACGATGTGATAAAAGAGACATAGCTGATCCATGATTCTCTCTGACTGTGACGTCTTAATCTGTGAGAAAACGCCCTAGCCCTTTTAAACGCTATGACGTTCTCGGTTATGGGATATCGTCTGAAAACACCTCACAATTTCTTTTGTTCTCTGTTGGATATTTGATAATCCTTATACCACAATGGTTTACTCATCTTCAACTTTGAATTTGTACTCTTCGGTATCTCTGCATCAGCAGCGTCCACGATAGAGACAGTGACATTCCGGGCAGAGTCAGGCCGGGCCCTGATCTTAAACCATTGTGCTGGTTAGGACAGCTAACCGTGTGAATAAATCCCAATCTACCCGGTTGAATCAGTAAGTGAGAGGACGCGACCGAATCCCATTACCATGAACCTGGGAGATTACGAAAGGAAGATGATCGCTGTTATGCAAATCATTATCAACCTCAAAATTCAACATCGGTAGCAGTGTCGGCGAGCCAATGGCTAGATCAAGGGAATTAAATGTCCTAGTGGGAGCATGGAAATACGTTTCCTCGTAGGTGTTCAGCATACAGAGACTGTGATCAGAGATCAATTGCTCCATCTGCTGACAACGAGAATTAGTACCATCATATCCCCATTGAGGGATGTGTCCATTAAAGTCACCTAGCAGAAGGAAGGGAGCTGGTAATTGATTGACTAAGTGGTTCAAATCCATTTGTGAAACAACATCGTTAGGTGGAAGGTAAATGCAGCAGACTGCGATTAATGTGCAGATATGGATCCGTACTGGTACAGCCTGCAACGATAAGGTCAGTGTAGGAAGGGAAGGATAAGGGTAGCGATTACACGGCAAGCCTCGGGATAGGATATGTTCTGGAGAGTCTTCACAGTCGTGATTTCTTTTTCATCAGCCCATTAAGGGCAAGAACGAGAATATACAGTGTAGTTGCCCTGACAATTGACGCATTTTTCTGTAGCGGCACAGGAAGCACTTTCGTGCCCTGTTGCTGTACAGCGCGCGCAAGTCAATTGTCCCCTACACGCGTTCTTGGATTGGCCATATCGCTGACAATTGAAACACCGTAGAGGGTTTGGAATGTATGGTCGGACGGAGAGTCTGAGATATGCGGCCTGAACAGTCCATGGTAGGTAGGAGTCGAAAAGGTCAAGCTGAGGTGCTTAGTATTAAGCACCTTACCATTTCTCCTAATCGTTATCCTCCGGATACCACAAACTAGCTGGTCCTGCAAATTCTCCAAGATCTCCTCTTCCGACACATTTACTAATTTAAAAGAGGATACGACGGCACGAGAGTAATTAAGATTTCTATGTGGTGAAGTGGTCAAAGGATAAGGTCCCAAGGTCTTCACATTCATAACAAGTTCGGCTTGTTTTGAATTGCAGACTTCACCGTAAGAGGTCACCAAAACGTAGTTTCTTTATGTCCTGAACAGTTCGTACCATACATTGAATTCCCTTTTGAATTAAAAGGGGCGATATCGTTGTAAAAGTATCGGTCTCTTTTGAAAAGGAAGTTAGTAATCTTGGTACGAATGTCTGAGATTTATAAATGTTCCTTTTCAGCATTACTGGAAACTTGACATTCAACACGATCAGCCCATATTTCACTATTTGAAATAATAAGACTTTTTTTACAGCTCCGGCAACCAAAAACGGTTTACCTTGAGTTGTAGCCATAGTGCCTTAAAAAAACACTGATTGACTGCCAGTTCGATCGGAGGTCCCGCCAGACAGTCTTACCTACCTTTCCTAACGTACAAATGGGTAACAGCCGGAGAATTCTTCAAAGCTGGACAATGTGAATTGTCCCCATTACGTGCTCAGGCAGAGGCACAGTCCAAGACCGAAGCTAAGAAAGATTTCTCGAAATGGGAGGGAGGTCTCACCCTCCAGCTATCCGCGAGCAAAGCTCTCAATCTCTAGGAATATTTTGAGAAAGACTTTCTGAAACTGTTACCGAAGGCGCACGCAACTCTTTCCAAACATGCCCAAGCGGTATCCCAATAAGTACTTCCACTTGAGAAGTACTGGGGCCCCATAATGTCAGAGCTAAGTCCGCATGAGATCGGAATTGATACGCCGTCAGCCTCTTAATGTGTTAGTAGGGACATCACAAAGTTTTTTTTTTTTAAATATTTTTATAACTTTTTTTTTGTAATACAAAAGTTAGCATAGATCAAAAATGAAATAAAACTGTATTAAAATAAACTGTTTTCCGCTTGATATCACCTGATATCAAGTAGGAAAAAAAAAAACCAAAACAAAACACATGATAAAGAAAAAAAAAGGGGAGAGAAGAAGAGGAAAAAAGATCAATGAGGTACCTCGAGTCGTGATGCCAGTACTCATCCAAAGGAGACGAGCCCCCTGAAGGTTCCTAAAGTGAAATCTGCATCGAAAGGAACAAGATTTGAGTTGTTGCAGTTGAAGGTGTGACAGAAAATGAAGCACGCATCCTCTGAAGGAGTTGATAGAAGACTTCAAGCTCTATTTCGAATAATGGGAGATTCGCATGGAGCGTTGTAGAGATAGAGGAGAGGTGTATATTGAAGGCGATAATTAGTAAATATGACATCAAAATAAAATATTTTACAGAGTCAGTTTCGTTATTTAATAGCTACACCTTATATATATATATAATTGCCGCCGTTCTGTCATCGCACCTAAATGAAATAGAAATTAAAAGTTCACGCGTATTAACTGAATCAATTAAGCTTGTAATCTTTTAATTTCTGTATCTATGAAACAATGGAGCATGACTTCGCCCCTTTCCTTGCCCAAAACCGTATTTAATTCATATTTAAGTTGAGAATTGCTTGGATGTACAGAAAAAGATGTGAATTTGGAAGTTATGAGTGAAGTTTCACGCCATAGGGAGCTCAAAGTTCAGGGAATATCGTTATGTTTCTGTGGCCCACTGATGGGGTTGCAGCTTATCAGAGCGGTATGAGAATCAAGGGAAAAATGAAAATGACTTTCGTTCGTTCCAAAACGACCACCTTACCAGAGAGCGGCCGTGTTCTATCGTGAGTGAGTGAATGTAAAGGTTATTGGCGCAAGAGTCAGATGAGGCTGTGCTGCGCCAAACAAGATGTAACTGTGGCCTGGATGTGAAAAAAAAAAATTGTTAACAAGAAGGGTCGAAAATAGAGAAGGATCGCTAAAGTAACCAGGGAGTGGATCACTCGTGTTTACCAAAGACAATAAATCCCATGGGAAAGGAAACTTCTCGAAAAATTTTGATAGGACGGAATAAAATGACCATATTCTTACCAGAAATTAACCTCCTAAGACGTTATTTTCAAGAAGCAGAAGTTGAAAGGAAGAAGCAAAGACTCTTTTGACAGTTTGTGATTTAGTTGCTTCTTGTGAGAGAAGCTTTTCAAAGCTGGAATAGATTTTGTTTCAACAATGAGTCAAATAAGGCCTAATGATTAGGCAATCCTTTCCATTCAAAATGTAGTAATAAAAACATTAATTTTTATGAAGCCATAAATTTTTTTCACATGTCTAAGTTCACAAAAACAGTTTCAGCATTCTTATAAATTAACAGGAAAATTAAAACCTTTAAATAACACCAAAAATTGCAGTTAATAAATTTTTTAAAAAAATATATTTGTCTGCTAGATGTAGTTTTTTTTCTTCTTTTGTCTTTACATTTTTTGTTCTAATATTTTAATTCCAATCAAATAAATGTTTATATATATTTGTGCTGATATTTTGCCAGATGATCATTCCAATAAGGGAGTCCTAAGATTTGCATACCAGGCCTTCATAAGCTCTAGGTCCACCACTGCATGCAACAAATGTATCTTGAAATGTTGAAGCATTCATTACAAACATTCACAGTGACATGATCCTACCTCTTTAGCTAGAATTGGACAACCACTTAGACATCTGTTGTTTAATGAATGAATGAGTGATTTTTGTATTTTATGGTGCAAGAATCACAATAGGCTATGCTGTGATAAAAGCATTTGATGAAAGTAGGACATACAGAACATTTGTAATAGTTTGAAGGAAAAAATGTAAACCTTCCCTTTTTATTTATAAGATATAGTTCATTTTCACATTTGTAATACTTTTTGAAATATAGTATAACTTGATGATTATTTTGTAATCACACTGTATATTTAAAAAAATCATGTTTGTGATATTTATCATATTTTTTAAAGTATCTGAGTAAAAATTTGTATTAAATGAATAAGGCAAAAAAATAAATATTTTATTCCACAATTTTAAGAAGCATGCAAGAATTATATGATATAATGGGTTTTGAATTATGTGTAGACAATATTTGTTTTTTTTAATTCAGTTATTCAAAGATGGAGGAGAAATCAATTAAAATAAAAGGCAAATTAAAATGTCTCAAAAATATTAATTTGATCAATAAAAACAAACAATTATTCTGATAAATTACTTTAAGGTTTACATTAGAATATAAGCATTGTTAAATGAAGTTAATTAACTTAACTCAACAGTTGAATTTCTGCAACCTTATAAGGATTGCTTAAAATTTTAAAAAAAAGTACAGTATAAAATAAATTATCAATTTTTAAATGGGATTCTCGACTAATACCACTTTTACTACTGTATACATAAATATTTGATAATTGGATGGATATTTGTCACATAAAACTTCAATGCTCGCAATCTTTTCACCATTAAAACACCACTTATGAGTAAAGACGTTTTAATAAAACAGATTATGTTCTATCCAGAACATTTGGAAATACAAGCTGATACATCTACCAGTTATTCCAAATCATACAGCAGCTAAAAGCTAATGTTCATAAAACTGGTCATTTAGTATTTGAAAAATGTTTCAGAAATCATTTATAAAGATTTAAAAATTAACAGAGAGAACCCACATATTAATAGGATTTGATAAAATACATCAATTTAACACAAGAGATCTTGCTTTATTTTAATTTTTCTATAAGTTTCGATAGAATTTATGGCAAATGACAGCCCTAATTGGTTATCCCACTCAATATAGACAAAATAAGATTTATTTTATTATAATGCAAGCAATAAAACTAGATATCACAGAGAGGCTATTAATAATTATTGAATTTTCAATGGTTTAAACACATTGATTGGTTTAAACCGGACTTCAGTTTTTATTTGCAGCTTGCTCATGATTTCTTAAAAAGTATTACAGTAGAAAATGATATCCAGGATAAAATCATAGATTATTAATAAAATGATTGTGAATTTAAGACTTAATTTTACAACAAGATAATAATAATAATAATAAAACATTCTATACTAACTTTAAAGGGACCTCAAAGTTTTCACACTGAATAGCACAGGATTAATTTTTTTGCCATTTCAGAAACTGTCCTAGCTGACTATTATTCAAAATTTTTGAGACCATTAGAAACATTTTAGAATTAAAAATCTTTAATTCATCAAAATAAATTCAAATTATTTATTTTTGTAGCTTGAATATAAAGATCATTTTTGAAATTACCATTAAAACGTATAACAAAATATATACAAATAAATAGCTATTCATGTAAAGTAGAGATGCCTAGCACTTGACAGCAGTCTGCTTCATCAGGGTGGAAAAGAAAGGAGGATGCATTGCAACTAGATAATAATACAGAAAATAATTAATGAAATATATTTTTCATAATATTCCAAGCTTACAAAAGAATTTTATTCCTTTAAATTTATTCCTAGTGTTACAAATATTTAGACTACTCATGTAAATATTTATTAAATATATATTCATCTCCTCCTCTTCAAATATTGAGATTGATTTATTAAATTATGAGACAAGCATGGATAAACATTACGGTAACTACGTAGTTGGTAAGCAACCAACTTAATATTTTAAACATACAAATTATAAAAGGATACAGACCATTGCTTAATACTTTGTACAATTTATTGAATATTATACATTTACACAGAAAAGATACAGGTGTTAAACATTCTGTATACAAATTATCTGAATATCACATTATATTTGAGTATACTAATAACAAAATCTACACAAACCCAAGTAGGTCTATCCAGTTTAAAATATATACATCTGGATAAAAATGTAACAAACAGAAATAAAGCTGACACCTATCACTCATATATAGGTTTGATCAAAAATACATAAATAATTTAATGATGTTGAATTCCCATAGTAAAAAAAAATTATACAAAATTTTAAGTGTAGAAAATTTAACCAACATCCTCCTCCTCTTTTTAAATCTAGGTTTGAAAACAAGCAATTTTAAAATATGAAAAGAAGTACCTTATTTTCATAAATATGGAAATAATAAAGAGTTTATATAAATTATCTAGAAATTCCAAGACAGTATTGCAAAATGTTTGGTATTTAAAAGAAATGAAAGCATGAAAGGAACATAAAATATGAAAGATGATATAATATGATATTTTCCATCAATATTTATAATTTTAAAAACATAACCAGAAAAAAATTAATAAAAAATAAAACCAGAACAATTAAAACAAAACACCTAAAAGGTATTGTATTTTGAGATCTATAATACTCAACAAGACAAACACTGACCTTATAAGGCAAGTTATGGCATTAACCCCACACTTGTAGAAATAAAATTTCTTCCATGTGTATATTGACATAAATAAATGTAACTAGAAATCAGTCACAATACTTTAGTATACTTCCTACTGTAAAACAAATCACTTATCACATAACTACTCAACGTTCTTTAACAAAAAAAAAAAAAAAAAAATTGGACCTCTAACAATATTCAACAAGTTGACATAAATAAGTATATCTACAAGTACAAAAGAAAATCACAGTGGCTACTTAATCTGCCTTATCATGGTTAGATTTATTTATGTTGCTCTGCTCAGGTACATTTTGCTGTTCATTTTCAGGTGCATTTTCTGGCTCCGTATTACTTCCATTTCTGAGTTCAGCTTCTCTTCTTTGTCTTCTGAGGCGACTTTCAGCACGTAGGCGCTCTTTCAGTTGTGCTTGCTTGATTTTGATTGTCATTGAACCCGACAACCATAACCAGTGCCCCTTTGTAAAATAAATACAAAATTGGAAGGCTTATGTTTTTCACTGAATTAAAAGAAAACATTCAAACACCCACAAAAAAGAAACAAACATAATGAAAAGATATATGTGCAAAAAATTCCAATAATTTAAAATCTTTAACGCAATATTAGTGCATGAATGAGAAAACGCAAGATTTAACTATTTAATCAAAAACACCTTTACAATATCTAAAGTTTTAAAAAATTAGAAAGTTTTCTTTTCTTGGATTCAGGACATGCAAGCTATGCTTTTTGTTTACAACTTAAACAGATTTGAAGTAAATATTATGCCCATTTCTGACAAAAGGGAATTAAAATGCTTTTGTACAATTTTTTGAATAGGTAAAATAATTTATTAGATTAGGGAAAAAATTATGAAATGTCTACTGACAAAATCAAAAATTAGTCTCATATACCCATAGGAGTGATTAAGCATTGTAATTCTTTTTTCTAACTAGTAATATACATTTATATCAAATCTTGGTAAAACTTTTTTTTAGAAAAATGAAATCTAAAACCTAATTTGTAAATTAAAAATACACACAAATTTTTTAAAAAAAGGAGTAAACAATATAAGTGGAATACATATAGGAGTTAAAAAAAAATTTCTAATTATTAAATAGAAATCTTAAATCAGCCAAATGATTTATCCTATAAGACAGTTAATTTCCTAATGGCAAAGATACTACAGCATAAAGTAATATCCATATTAATTTAGAGCACTTAATTAAATCCAAACATTAAGAAACTAAATAACAGTATAAAACTTGACAATGAAATTGCTTTAGAAATTCACATTTAACTGCCAATTACAATAAATTTTTATTCCCGTAACCCTTTTTTACAAGATACCTTAATCCAAAATTTACCTTAATCCAACAGAAAGAAATATGACAAATCATTATAGACTAAAATAATTAAATATGAATGGGATATGATTATTTTCATAATAAACTTAACAGTAACCTTAAGAATTTCATAACATTACCCCTAAAAATGAAGATTAATTGAATCAAAAATACTGTTCAGCTTTTGTAACAAATTCAAAAATTGACAGTTTACTTATTTATCAATTTTGTATTTTCATAAAATAATAATAGTTAAGTTACTATTCATTAATGAATGGCACACACATGTATATATAAGCCCCATTTCCCCCTTATAATTAAAAGATTACTGAAATAATTTTTCATAGTTTTCTCACACACTAATTGTATTCACATAATGAAAAGAAAAAAAAAAGTTCATTCGTTAATAGCCTTCATTATTTCCACAAATTGAAAGAGCTTTTATAAGCAATGAAGTAACTCAACACTTATTTAATCTTAATCTTATCATTTTATAATTTACTTACATGTTTTCCATTAAATAATTGTATATATTTAGCTGTTAATGAACTAGAGGAAAAAAATTTCAGACCATAATTCAGCTATAAACAGTTTTATCAAAACTGTATATAAATCTCAAATTATGCATGGAATAACAAATATTAAAATTTTATTTTCAAACTAATACATTAGAAACTACAAAATTTTCTTTTTCTCAGTGGAACTATTTTAATGAAATCTAAATTCTTCATAAGAATGTACTCAATCATTTTTTTATTAAAAAAAATATAAGCATTTGGCATTTTTTACAATTTGTATCCTCAATGAAGTCACTAACTGAATGAGAAGTTCGTGAATTGACCAAAAAATAATTTTTCGGCTACTTTTATTACTCACAGGTACTTTTCTGTTAAAAAATAAACAATAAAAAGTGGAAGTTCATAAGCAAAAAATATAATTAACACCGAAATTTGCAGTTTTGACTCAGCATTTTCATGAAATTTGTTCACTTAAGAAGTTAAATTTTATAAAATGTGAAATTTAACATTCCCAGTTTTTGGGTAAAGCACCACATATCTAACGATATACAATATTTTCTTTCTCATCAGATGGTAAAATTAATAAACACATTGGTAAAATGTACCATGTGTTTGTGTTGTTGGTTTACTTAAAAAATGGACTTGGGTTTAAAAATGCTGATCAGTTTAGTAATGGTTAAATAAGCACATACAACATGTATAAAATAGTTGGTTACTGTCACATAAATCTGACACTATCAGCAATTTCTATCTCTGATATAAACAATTAGTATCAAAAATTCCCTTCTCCTAACCAAACACGCAGATTCCGGAAATTTTAAACTTAAAAAATTAAAAATTGCTTGAGGAGTTATAACACAACTTTAATTCGATTCAAAATATGTTTAACCAAAATATCATATAATTATTTCTGAAAAAAGTTAACTTACAACCATAATGAGACAGTTGAGAAGAATAGGAGATGAAAACACAATAGATATGAACATTCCATGGCTATCAAAGTACTGTTGGCGAGAGAAGTATCTAAAAAGCAGAAAACATTTGAAGTTAATTAGAAATTTCATTATATGCACAATATTCCTGAATCTTTGAAAATAGCAGTTTGTAAAAAGAAATAAAAAAACAAAATATTATATTATTGTTTGATAATTTCTTGGGAATAAGATTTGTCTATACAAGGTTTAATGGAGGGAATTAAAAAAAAAAACCATTAAAATAATCCTCAAATGTTTAAAATTTTAAGCAGTCGTTTTACACAGAATAAAAAATATGGTAATTAACAGTAATATCTGTGAACAAACCTATCATCAAATACCGAGACTAAAGTAAGACTGAGGTACTTATACACATTTATAACAAATCATTACATTAATTATGAGAACAAATTCATTAGCTCATCACTTTCACATAAACAGAGGATAACAAGTCACTTATGATAACACAGAAAAACTAAAATTTTAGAAAATACAAAATAATCATGAAATATTTAATACTAATTGTTAGGAATCATAAAAAAAACCTTACCAATATATAATTCAGAAGGAAAAAAATATATACAGATACTTTAGATATACTCATGAACATTGAAAATAGGGCACCAAGAAGAGAGCTTTGGATTGAAATGAAATTTAATACACATATTGATGAGAGATTTACTTCATCCAAAAATCAAGACAATTAAACAAATATGGTGTGCACAATTAGACAAATACATTGCAAACAGTTTCCTTCTGCAATACATGGTGCAACACATTCTGATATCGAGTTGATTACGTGTCAGACGGAACCCCAAATTTTGAACAGCCACATCCAAATCATGTACAAAGTGACACAGTAGCATCTGATAAGTCAGCTGGTCCCACAAATGCTCTAAGGAAACAAGTCCAGGGAGAGGCCTAACAATGGAAGAGTTTGAACATGATACAGAAAATTTTGTGGACAAACATTATCTAGCCGAAAAAATTGCCCTTGGAAGACCATCTAGAGAAGGTCCCAGGCAGGATCCAAGAATGCCATCAACATATGCTAGCTGCTTAAGGTTCCACATATCACAATTAAAGATGACTGGCTAGCAGAGACCCCCAGATCATTATGCCTGGTGTGCAAGAAATGTATTGCCAATAATGCAGGTGGTATTGAACACCATGATGGTTCCATACATATAAGAAGTTATCTATCGATTGCAGATTCACTTCTCCAAGGCATCTGAAAATGGTTTCTGGAACAACTGGCAGCCCTACACCTGACTGCATTGTAGAACGAGTTACAGTGGTATCCATGAGAGCTTGCTGCATGATCCTTTGATTTTCTTGCCTCATCATGATCATGATCACTCAAGACCTGGTTCTCCACATGTAGGTATGGTTTCATGCCCGCTGCTCCCAGCGTGTTCTGATGGCACACTAAGAAGATTGACTTAGCTAGAGATCATGCATTGACCAATCTGTGATATTCATGGCAATGATCAGGCCTCTTTCAAACTCACTTAATTGGACAAAATGCTTCTTGAATGTCTACCAAGCATTCTTTGCTTACAAAAATCCTATGGAATGTGATTGTTACATTTATGAATCTTCCACTATGTGCCAATTTATATAGAATCCACTTGGTGATTGCAGGTACAATGCGGAGTGTGTGGTCAAGCACATTGACATCAAATTTGTATATTTTCATATTGGATATCAATCAACTACTTTACAAAGTTTCACGAATATAGCTTCCTTCCTTCATGGTGTGCTATTTTCAATGTTCCTGAATGCATTTATTAAATAAATTAACAAATGCAAAAGCTTTATTTTTAAATATCTTCATTATTTCAATGGATTTACTAAAATAAGACTTTTCAAGGATTAATTAAAACCAAAATCATTGACCCTATTAAACTTATTTTAAAAGAAAACTTTTCTTGAGAAAAAAGAAAACCTTGAACAAATATTTCAACATTACACATTAAATTACATGATTAACAAAAATCCCAAAATAGCCCTCCCTTTATTTGAAAAGATAGAATAAGAAATTGGATTTGTTTTGGAAATCGGAAATGTTTTCATACTATTAACACCTCAAAATCTTTTTATAAAAGCAATAAAAAACTAAACAATAAATATCTTAAATTTCAAAACTCCATGTCAATTGGAATTTTATAGCAATCTTTCATCTTAATTATAACCAAATTTCAATTTCATAAAACAAACAGTAACAAAAGTAATATTTTTAAAATAACATGAAATCAAAAGCAAAAATAAATGAATCACATATAAATTTAATTGTCTGAGGAAGTCTAATTTTAAAAATTCTTCATCTATACAATTATATCAATTTAATAATTAGTTTAACAAAATATTTTTACAATTCATTCAATCAAAAGTTTCATTAAACCTGCAATTATGTCTAGCTTCATCAGAAAAATGTTAATTGTAAGTTTTGAAGCACTAACAGTTGTACATTATATTAAATAAATCAAAGGGATTAGGCATCCGACTTTTCTATATTACAATTTAAGGTATTTATGTGTTATTGCAACTATGTTAATAGAAATTATAGGGTTAAACAAAGTTACAGGAGCATGCCAAATTTGTTCAGAGTTCAACATAACAGCTTTGTAGCAACCACATGTATGATTTCCAGTTATGTTCTACGAAACAGCATAACTCTCTTTGTTAGGATTGGGGAGGTTTCTAGAATTTTAATACTCTTTTTTTTTCTTAACTTTTTTCAGCTTAATCCAAATTTTTAAAAATGAAAATATAGATTTGAAAAATGCTTATAACACGATAAGTATTATCTATTCTGACAACTGTTTTGTTAATTAAAATGAAGAATTTGATCAACCTTGAAAGAACTGTCAATTGCATATATAACATTGTATATCCAGAGACAGGTGTTCCAATAAACAGGTCAAAAGAATGTAATGGATAGAAAAGTGAAGCAATAACAAAGAAGTCACTCAACGCCATCTTGAATTATATCTAGCTGAATTTATATGACATCAAGACCAATAAACTTAAAGAAACCATTGCTTTGAATTTATTCTTAAGTCCTTGAATATAAAAATTTGTAAACAGAAAAAATACAGAAACCTGTTTAAAAATTTTAAAAAGTAATTTAAATTTTAATTATGTCTGTACAAATAGGCATGCATGTAATGAATAACTTTCGGCTTTGTAAATGACACATTTATCATCTGTTCATAAAACTTGCCAACATAGCTGGAATAATACATCAGTACCACTTTAAATGCAAAGATTATAATTTACCTTATTTGAATATTTTTCACTACATCTGTTCATAATTAAATTCTACTTTAAGCCTTAATAACCTTTCATACAGAGAGTGAATCCTTCTTATGTACCGATTATAGAAATTTCACAAATTTTTTTTATACTTTGATGGTTCAGCAGTTGTTTAGCTATTAAGTTGTCGATAAATCAGCTTAATAAAACTTCTTATTTTAATTATACAGATGTTAAGTGATTTATAAGCTATATGACATAAAAAGAAAAGATGATGCTGATGATATAAAACAATATTAATGTAAAATATCTTTAAAAAATATGAATAAAAACCAGAAGTTGAAGATCTTAGAGGAATTTTAATATCTTAAATGAATCAATAAACAAGCAGGAAAATTAATCAATTGTTTATTAATCTAGCACTAGAAGCAAAACAAAAGCTACTGGTGATAGTAATGACAGTACTCGTAATTTTGACGATCACTTGGTCTAATGATGAAGATGGCAATAGAATTGGCAACTTGCCCATCACAACCATAGCATGCTTATGCGAAGACTTTAAAAGCAACATATTAAATACCTATGCTTTGTTACACAAGGAGTTTGGAAAGGACAATATATAGATATATTATCCTTTACCAATGAGTGTGACACAATGGACTAAATTCACAAAACCATGTGATATATATCATAAACAAACTAGCATGGACTGTATTTACATAGGATCTCCCTATATGCTAGTTGTATATATCTAGTATACCCACTTTATCTCGATTAATACATTTAATATCATATTTCTTACATTATTCAATTATTTATATTCGGTAGGAAATAATTGAAATATATTTTTTTGTATCTATTGTCTAATTCTTGTTTAATTTTGTTGTTAAAATGTCGTTCAGTAAGCGAAATCTATTTCAACTTGCTTCTGGCATTTGTATACTTATGATACAAGCTTTAAATTATTTTCTGCTTTAAAAAATACCTTTTTGAACTGTTAACGACCATTGTTATTTTCAACTTTTTGTTTTGATAAAGTTTATTTTGTACTTCAAATTATTTCATTAATAAATATTGTTATGTATCAACAGATCATCGGTTGATTCTAACATTTTCAAAATAAAGGCCCCGATATTGATTATAGTATATTAATTATTCTAAACCGTCCAAAAAATAAATATGAATTGTTAAAATTTAAATAAACTCTTTATGAATTACAGTATCTTACATGTAATAGACATTTAATTCATCTGGCTGATTCTGTTTAAAAAATAAAGCGACATTGGATTTAAATTTGGATTAACTATTTTCTATTTTAATCAAGATACATAATTCAGCTGCAATAGTTATGAAATGATATGTGATTTAACATGTGTAATTTTGAACAGTTATAGTTTCTTAAAATTTGGGTAAAGTCCTAGTTTACCAGGGTCACTTGGCAAAATTTTTTAAATCACGCCAAGATGGTGCCAAAAACAAGTATTTTGAATCTGAGGCTTCCAGAAGCAGAAAAAAATGGTGTCATCAGTAGAAGACAAATTTGAAACAAGATGACGTTTTTACTGAAAGAAAGGATATGCAAGCATCGAGTTTTATTTTAAATAATTCTCTTCAGTATTTCATTCAAAAAACTAATACATCATAAAATGAAATTCTACACAATGAGTGTGCTTAATAATACCGCAAATTAAAACAAATGTTAAAAACAAGTACTAACATATTAAAAATTTACATACCTTCCTCAAATAATATTATTAAATTAAATTTTAAAGAAGAGCAGTAAAAATACTTTTTTTAAATACCAGAAAATCACAGTTAAATTAGGATGTTTTCATAATTATAATAAAATATCTGAATATAAACCAAATAAATTTGAAGCCATTATTTCAGCTTGTTGATAGAAGAATGATTCAATACCTTTACACTACAGCAATCCAAAATTTCACTTTGCATTTTATTTAGGGTGAAACATATATAAAAAATATATATAATTTAGGGTGAAAAATATATCACATTTATTGTGATAATTTCTCATTCACATAAAAAATAGCATATTTAATAAAATGTAAGTTACTTAAATGAATGAAACATAGCAAATTTAACAAATGCAGTGCAAAACAAACGAATACAAGACTTGTTTACATTGGCGGGTATCATGTGATCATGACGTCACATGAATTTAGTCCATTGGGCTACCACAGCCACAAACATGTTGCACAAGGTATATATAGGAACTTCCTCTAAAAAATCCTTAGAAATTATAAATTAAAAAAAAATACTGAAAAATATTGCAGGTAAAAAAAAAAGATTGCATAGCAATTAAAATAAGATAATGTATAATCTGAATATTAATGTATAAAAAGTATAATTTACAGTCCAAAAGACACAAAAGTATTACATAAATATATCATAAAATAAAAACATTTTTTTTTTCATTTATTGAAATAATTTATTATTACGTTTCAAAAATACTTACTCCCAATGACTTGCACCAAGTTCATTGATACTTTTGGCAAATAAAACAAGCATTACTGAAAAGAAAAAGGAAAAAAAACCAAGATTATTTATGAAAATTTTTTTAAATTATGAAATTAATTTTAATAGATTACCATACTTATGTAACTCTTGAATTTAGAAAAATAACAACGAACAAATTTAGTAACAGATTAGAAATAATCATAGCATTGAATACTTAAATAAAAATGGTAAGATGATACATGCAGTCATTGGTTTTAAATAAATGCAGATGTAATTTCACAAAAACATTTTTACATGTGTGATTGCAATTATATCAAGTTTCATGTGATATCCATAACTATCATTCACCTTATCCTGGAAAAACATTCAAGACCATCATTACACTCTGAACAGCTTATATAGTTAATTCTACACACTAGCAGATCATCAAACATGAGATAATGAATATATATATTGGTACAAACAACTACAACATTCATATTTTGTTGCATATTAAAGCAGTACTAAATGCAAATCATTAATGGCCAAAATTACCTGGATATGTTAACCACCTAGTTGGTTTCAGAATCTATTGCTAAGAATAGTGACAATTATTTTCAATAATACGCGGCACTACTATATTAACATTTCAAACTTAGTAAATTTCTTATCTACCAATTGAATGAATAAAAAGCAAATTAACTCCCCTATGTCATATTGAAATGACTGAAAAACAACACAATAATAGCATACATGTCAATTTACAAGAGAGCATAATATTTAAATGAGTATATAAAAAAATCATTAAATGCATGATAATTATAAGGAAAAACTAAATATATTATCAAATACTGTAATTTCAGGAATAAAAGCAGCAACTTATATATGTTTAAAAATTGATATTTAATATCTGCTGCATATAGGTTAGGATGGTATACTTGATATAATTTTATTTTTTCTTTGTCTTTGAAATTTCGCTAATTTAGGCTATAAGTTATTCACAAGCAAAGCAAGTAATGTAAAACTTGCAGTGATATTTTAGCCTGATATGAGCACTCGGGTTGTGCTACGTGCAACAAGTTTGAACTCAACCAATTATGGTAGGGTGCACTCAGCAAAGAGATACAGAAACACATGCACGGTTGTCTTATGGATCAGTAAATCATATCAATCCATCTGAACTGATATGATCACCTCTGCTTTCTTTACATTGGAAATCATTACAAAAATATATCGATGTTCATTTGTTTAAGTTTATTTAATTCTGACATTGATTAGTTGGATTTTGTATAAATACGAGTTACTTTAATTGCAAAATTCTGTTTGATTATCTAATTACATACTATTTTATATATTATGGTAACTTAAACTGATAAAGTTTACCAAGCCTATAAAAATAATGTTTATTAAGAAACATACAGAATTTGGTAGTTTATTTATTTATATATTAATGTTTATAGTTATATTTTGTAAATGTTGTAAAATGTCACAGTGATAATTATATCAATATGGATGAGATTTACTGAATATTAAATACCATGTTTCAGAATATTTTGTAGAGGCATATAGAACAGTGCAGCTTATGCATCGAACTTTCAGTTTTTTTTTAGTCTGTTATCATGTGTGCAGAGTACATACAGGCTGGTTTATCTACATGAAATTACGGTACTTGATCAGCTTTTAAGCTTAGAATACTATTAAATATTTTTAACATTTTACTCAGTATAAGTTATCATTAAATGTCATGTGATGAAAGTATACAATATTTAATTCAAACTTTTTTAAAAAAATTAATGGAAAACTTACAGAGTAAAAAGAAAAGTACTCCTTGAAAATTTCCATGATGACGTGTTATGATTGTCACAGTCATAATCACAACATGGAAGGTAAGCAAGCCAATCAACCATGGTTCAGTCCAATCAATCTAAAAATACAAATAATAAGACTGGTTACTTTAATTATCAGATTTTTTCCCCTTAAAATATTATAACTATAAGTAATTATAAAGGGGGGAACTCCACATATCTATCATTTTATGTAAATTTTCATTGGTTAGAATTCATTACTTCAAAATTTAAAAAAAATTTTACTTTATAAATAACAAAGTGAAGCTGGGATGCTGCCATCTATATGTTAAATATTTCATATGGAATGATGAATATTTATGCTTATTCAAATCAATAAATAACAAGTTCTTTAAATTTTCCCCACTTCCCTTTTAAAGTTTAATTTAGAAATAAACAAAATCAAACATATTTTAATAACATGTTTCATCTTTTCAACTTTTGTATTTTTTATACTTAAAATAAACCAGTGAGTGAGCGAGTGACAGTGAAGTTTATTGGCACAAGAGCCAGATTGACCATACTGCGCCAAACAAGGTAACTCTGTGATCTAGACATTAAAACAATGAAAAAAGATTGGTTGACTAGAAGGGTCGAGTGAGAAAGTAAAGTTCATTGGCGCAAGAGCCAGATATGGCTATACTACAACAAACAAGATTTAAATGTGATCTAGACATGAAGGAAGTGAAGAAAAGATAGATTCGTTAACAAGTAGGAGGGTTGAAAATAGAAAAGGATCACTAGAGTAACTCAGGGGCGTGTCACCCCTATTTACCAAAGACAGTAAACCCCATAAGAAAGAAAAAGATTACTAAGGTGCCTCAGGGTCATGATGCCCATACATACCTAAAGAAGGCAAGTCCCTGAGGTCCCCTGATATAATTCCCAGGGGCAGGGTACCCAGCTATACCCCCAGACGCTGGGTACCCATTTGAGTCGCCACTTACAACATGCATGAGCTACAGTGGGACTATTCTGTCATTCCCTGTCACCACACAGGTCCTTAAAATAAACCAATAACTACCAACAGTTAAATAACATCAATACCTTCAAAAAAAAAATCTTTAAACACACAAAGGTTTCAAATAAACATTATGACTGCTTTTTTTAAGGTAGATAATTTTCATTCTTAACCCCATTACAAGATAGCACATGTTTATACAAACTCTGTAGAAGTCACTGAATCTGGGAGATTATAGTAAAGATTTTCTCTCATCAGGTGCTTAACATTAAGATTTTTTCTCTTTGAATGTGTAACATGAAGATCTTCTCTCTTTGAGTATATAACATAAAGATTTTCTCTCTTTGGACAAAGTGTCTAATGATTGGATCTAAGCTGTGCATGATTTTGCCATCCAGTGGGATTCTTATAATTGTGGAAAATAAGTATCTCAATTGAGGGGTTGATACTCCAAACATATTCTTTAAATTTTTGCCATTTGCCAGCTGCTCAAAGTATGAATTAATATTCAAGAAATGACCTTCATAATCACATAATAATAGTATTGTCAAATTAATTACTAAGAATATGAACTTGGAATGAAGTAGAAAGAAATGAAAAAAAAATTTCCTAATGTATATACAGTAACATTTAATAATTATATAAAATTGAATTTATTTTGAGTTACTTACTTTCGGTAAAAAGCCAAAATCAAATATTAGATAATACAGATGTATCAAGATACATCTTTCTGTTACTGATTTAGGTATATCTGAGATATATTTTAGTTTTCGGATAAAATATATGAGAAAGGGTTGTTATATACAGTAGCATATTTTGATACAAAGTGAATGAAAGCCATGAGAAAGAGGAAGCACATAGAAGCTTGATTGAATTTTAATAAGTTAAAGAGCTTTTCAGTTACCCGGTAGAGTTAATATATCAATTAATAAACATGGACATATAACACACTTTAAAAATAAAAGATATGCTAAGCACTTTTCCCAAAATGTATTAATATTAAAAAGAAATAATATATTTTAATCAGTTTCTAACATCATACTTACAGTTGGAGAAATATTAAAACAAAGAAGGGAATCTGACAAAAATATGTCTTATTTTATTCAAAGATGTTACAAGTATTACTGAAAAAATGAGAAACAAGTTAAGATCCCTTACATATTAGAGGGGGAAATGCAGCTTTCTTTAAGAACATTGAATACTCCTATGCTTAATTCCAAATTTATAATGAATAATTCGTACATGTTTTATCACAAAAATGAAATGTTATTTAAGTATTAAAAGCAACCCCCCCCTTTTTTTTTAACTAAGGTACGAAATGATCTAAATGTAGTTTAATATTTTGAATATGACTTCTTATTGTGGAGTCAAACACTAACATTAATAAGAATCGTTAAAATGCTGATGTAACTTTTGCAAAAGATAAGTTTATACTTACACCTCTCAAAAATGTAATGATATTTAAAACTTCTTTTTGCATTACAGGTACTAATGTATTACTATCCGTCAAAATAGCGGTGAATTCTGTTTCCATACTTAAAAATATTCAACGACACAAAATTTCCCAAAAATAGATCTAAATAGTAAACGTTTTGAATAAACATATAGAAAAATTACAATTCACTCAAGAACAGATTGCTGAAAGAGCTAAACAAATATAACGAGATTTAGCTTCACAGTTGCCAGCTTCATTCCATTTGCTTTGTAATTGTACTATTTTTTCCTGGAGGTTAATAATTATTAAAATGTAATCAAAATATTATGCAATTTTTTTACTATCATTTGTATTCTTCTAAAAGGTATTTTATAAATATTAGTACTCATTAATTAAAATGTTTTTTTTTTCTTGATCATTACAAAACGTATCTCGATAAAATATGGCAACAGAATGGTGGTGAACTGAATATTACGTAACAATTGGTTCGAATTCTGAATTTGTGAAGAAGTTCAGCATGCTACCCGCGATTGTTTTGTTTTCATAGAGGAGGTAAAAAAAAAAAAAATTTACTCAGATCTATTAAAATGAATAGATGAAAATGTGCTGTTAATGTTATTTTTGATAATCATATCCAATTTTTTTTTGTAAATTCGGAAAAAAGTTTTGAATAAAATTTGAAATAATAACTATTAATTTGTTATAATAGTTCATCGTAATTGTTTCTTAGAAAAAATGACTGAAACCCAATTAATTTTTTTTTTATGAAAGTTGGGTGTTCAGAATAATTTAACAAATGTCAAAACACTTCATGAAAATAGTCAAATTTCTTCAAAGAAGCAAATTTCTCTGACATGTTCACGTTAATCAAACGACAAAATGATGGCCAATTTTTTTAATTGAAATTCCACTTTTATAGTGAGTGAAAGTGAAATTTTGCACCTGTGTAAACATGATCAAATGGCCTGCAATCTTAATCGCATTATGTTAGACTTCAATCCTGTTTCATGAAACTTTTAAGAATCGGCAACTTTTTTTTTAAATTGTAGGTATTTCGTTAATAAGGGGTAAACAAATTATGTTTTTTACCTTGTAGAAGTAATGAATAACTTTTTGTAAAATTAATGAACTCGTGCTTGTGACAAAAATGCGTTTCAAAATGCTTCACAAATCAGCTGAATTTTGATTTTTTAATCTGTAATTGGGAATATGTGGTCTTGGAGATAGTGATATTTATTCATATACCCATTTTATAATACTTAACTTCATTTACTATAGTAAAAAAAACTTATTGTTCGAGTGTTTTGACAGCTTTTTTTTAAATATCATTTATACAGAAGTACTGTTTAATCTATAGATAATTACTCGCGTAAGTGTATATAACTAGAGAATCATTTTGGGTAAGGAGATAGATTAATATATTTTATTGCAATCGTAAGGTTATTACTATATAATTGATGCTAATTTCTTAGTTACTTCTTTTAAATTCAATTTTTCAACAATGTTGGCTCAAATAAAACTAATTTTTACTTTAAACATGATTTATGTAATGTATGTATATTATTTGCTTTTGGAAACAGTGTAAACTCTTGTGTATAATAAATTCTTATATTGCAGGCTGTTTCTTGCGATTTGTATGGAATTCAATTATTTTTAAACACACTATATTATCTGTTAATATTTAGTGTAAATACTTAAGTGTACTAAAACTTTTTCGGAAGGATTAGATTATAGTACAGTTTTGTAAAGCATGAACTTGTTAAATTACTTCCAGCTAGTAATCTGCTTTGAAAAAAGATATCATCTCTTTAGAAGATGTATATATATTTAACATAAATTTTAAATATTGCATTTCTCATAGGCTCTTGGAAATTCATCTCTAATTCGACTTCTTAGCTCTTCAAACATTAGCTGTAACTGATATGACTGTTTGGTACGTACCATCATCATTTCAAGAAATGTATCGCTTGATTGTGAATTAATCTCTAAATTCCAATATTCATATAACTTACTAGATGTCACCAATAGCCCTCGGGTTACTTCTAATGAAACATTAATAAAACTAACCAAACCATAACTTACTGGATTGTATGATGATAATTTTAATTTTAGTCATTTTGATGTTTAAAATGTTAAAATTTGTTACTGTATTCTGTTATATTTAATCATTGCTTGACTTTTCCTGAGTTGATGGGTTTTTTTTCCCTCCCTCTTTAACTCCTTTAGAAATATGCTTCAATGTCTTGTGATGATATCACCAGAAGGTATTGAAGTATGAATATCACCTTCCTTATATAAAGTAAAAACTATCCGATATTATCAGTGTTCATGAATATTAATGTTCCCTTAAGCTAGATTTAAATCAATTTTATTGATATTGTATGCAAAAATTAACTGTCTTTTGTGCTCTTGTACTATAGTTTGAAATTTAACTAGTTTATTTCCTAAAATTCTAAGAAAATTAATTCTATATTAATAAATTGTTGAATCTCCAAAAATCCATTTTAACATTAAATTTAATTCTATGGGTCTTTTTCAGAAGCATGTATTGAAATTTTTTTTGCCTAGGCTTTAGTATAAAGACTTATGGATTTGGCGAAATTTTTACTGGCAAAGAGAACTAATTTATAAAGTTTATAATACACTAACCATTTTAATTAGCAATGTTAATGAACTTAAATTTATATTTAGAAATTAACCAACTTTTAAATATGAATTTTCTCTCATTAAAATTCTTAACATTTCCAGCAATATCATTTATACATATTTTTAATAATCTCCGAATGCATCAAACTAATACTTAACACTTTATGTTGACAATTTATTTAATATTAAGTATAATATAACAAATAAATTTCAATTTTTGAATTTTATAATTAATAATGTTAAATATAATTAATATTTCAAAAGCTGTTATAGATATACTCATAATTTTTTGCTTACCATTATTTTAGCATCTCATCTTTGCTTCCATGTAAAAATTGTATTGCATTGATCAAATTTTTCAGCTTGTTAACATAAGAGTTCTTAATTGAATTGTGTACAAAATTTACACAATGTATGAAAATCTGCTTACAATGTAATATATTAAAATTTGAATTTAATATTTTAAATATTCATAGAATTGTAAGTATATATGGTAAATAATTTTGAACACCGTATGTACAATACATAAATATATATATTTTTCACTTTTTGAAATGCAGATTTTTTAGGGCAGCTTGTGTAAAATTCCTGGTTTCGGTTAATGTTAGGAAAAATGCTTGGATTTCAATTACCTGTGATTCTGTTATTCTCTAACAGAAAATGAAAATTTACACAAATGGATATTTTTTAAACCTGAATCTTCAAATAAATAAGTAATCAAAAGTATCTTGACAAATTTACAATAGATATTTACATATATAAAAAAATATAAAGGTGTACCGATACTTTTACTTATTAATATTTAGAAGATTCGTGTTTTAAAAATATGAACTTGAGGGAAACCTCAATGATATTCTCATCAAAAGAAACTGAAGTTGTGACTTTTAAAATTTAGATACATTTTGAAATCTTAACAATAAAAAACCAGTGATTATATGCAAGCTATTCTGAACACCTGGCTTTGAAATTATGAAAAACCTAATGGATTGAAAAAATGTTTCATTATTTTTATCAATGCATAAATTTTTTTTCCAGATGATATAATACAGAAGCTTAAATATTATTCATTTGTAACAGTTGGAAAGTTTAAAACGTTTCTAATTTTGAGGTGTTTTTTTTACACCTTATGATGAAATCATTATTTTAAAAACTGGTAGCATTGATTAAAATAAGATAAATGAAATGATAGAATATATTCATTGTTTTCATACATTCTTTGAATTTATGTAGACATTTTATAGATGTTTATTTAGAGATATTTTTAGAGATTTATAGATATTTTATAAAAATTTATCCGTTGATAATTTTAAGGTGAAAGAAAAAAATGCGAGCTAACCAAACAAATGCCTGAACTTAAAGGGTAAGAGCGAGGTTCCCTAATAAGCCATAAAATTTCCTGTCAACCTTCATCGTGTCACCACTACCCTCCCCAATTATCTATCAAGATGTTAAACCCATAAAAGGGAGGAAGGAATTTGGAAAAAATACTTGTAACACAAACTTCAAAGCCTCACTTGAAGGAGAAAAAATACATATGATCCCTTTTTGGTGAGTTCACAGCCACATTGGGATCACTTTTTGGTGCATCTCGAGGTGGATGGGATCACACGTGCATTACCCTTAGAGGTTTAAAAAATCATTTCAGATATAAAAATAAAAAGTTTTTCTAACACTTTTTGACTCAAATGATAGATATTTAATTATTTCCAATTCTAAAAAAAATTAAGTCTGAAAGAATGTGTCTTCATAAATAAAATAAAATGTACAATTAAAAAGTATTTACAAAACACAAACATTTTTGGATATGTAGGTTCTTCATGTTATAAAACCATTAAATTGTTATGATCCCAAGTGTATCCACATCAAGACCCTGAGGCACCCTAGTGATCTTTTTCTTTCCTATGGGGTTTACTGTCTTTGGTAAACACGGGTTATGCTCCCTCGGGATACCCTAGCAATCCTTCTCTATTTTCGCCCCTCCTTCTTGTCAACCAATTTTTTTTTTTTTTTTTTTTTTTTTTTCACGTATAGACCACAGTTACATCTTTTTTGGTGCAGCATAGCCATATCTGGCTCTTGTGCCAATAACCTTTACATTCTTTCACTCACTCAACCAAGTCCATTCATTGGGGTTGGGGTGGAAGTTAAGAGAAGGAAATACCAGCTGAGGTGTCATTTTCATCACTTGACCGAGGTTCAAAATTACATTGTCTGTTACCAATAATATTCATGTTGCTTCTCGATGCAATATTAAACATTATCATCATAAGCACTATGTTCTAAATCAAAATTTTCCTTAAATTATCTCCTGTTGTTTAAAGATTTCAAGGTCAAATTAACTGACATTGGGAAAAAATCATTGGGCTGTACATTAGTTAACAATAATTATCATTTCACTTATAATGTGGTGTTCAGAAATGAAAAAATATTAACAATAATCCATTTATTTTTTAAGCAGAAGCATGCATTTTAAGGTATTTTTAATTTGAAATTTATTTTTAATATTTACAAAAGTATTAAAGTAAAAGTTAATTCAAAAGAAATTTGTAAAAAAGAGAATAGCAATGTTAAATGCATATTTCGCAAGAAGTAAATGTAGTATGTTTTCCTCCTGGCAATTTTTTCTCCTTGAATATCTGTGAATTTAATTATTTGATTCTAATGAAGTTTTGCTCATTGGTTATCTAGATCAATCTAAGCCTAATACTGGGGGATGGGGTGGAAATAGCATTAATGCTGATGAAATTTTCTGTTGAAACTATTTAATCCATAAATTTCATATTTACTTCTCTGTGAGCTATTAGCAAGTAATATTAATTTCATCTAACTGTGATAAAAATTACAATTATTATGTTTTTTTTATGGCTGTATTTAACATTTTATTATTACTTTCAGTATTTAGTAGGTACATTTTTTTTATTGCAGCATCATAGAGACATCTCATTGAGGTGCCAACATGCAATCATAACTTGTATTGTCTTTTATTTGATGAATGATGCACTCATACAAGATTTTTTTTAATACTGCTGTAGATTTTCTACATCATTTTAGTCACAGTTGTTGTTTGGCCTGTCTAATAATTTCATTTCTTTTGTATTAAACTAGTGTTTACATATCTTTGCTATAAACAATGAGCTAAATCCCATTGAAAAAATATAAGGGGCACTTTTGGGAAATAGATAACTCATAGAATATACCAACTTTTTTTTTTTTCTAAGATTGTATCTTATTACTTTCTTGTATTCAGTGAACTTTCAATAACTTGTAATTTGCCTAAACCATCTACTGACATATATGCCTGCTGAGGGTGTAGTAGGATGCTTATATTTTTGTGTTATAGTTGAATGCTTGATATTTGGCTCATTAGAATTGGGATGTTATAATTTCTCCCCTATTCTACACTGCACATAATTCTGACTGCTTACTTCCAAATAAATATATGTTGCTCTCATCAGATATAATAATCTATTTCCATTGGTAATTTGTGCAGGCAGTCCTGTCGTCCACAAAATTGTTTTCTAGTGTTGCTGTCGATCAAAAAATTTTTTTTTTAGGAATCCGAGCTTCAAGTCTGAAACTTGATACTATTTTGTTGTTCTTGAACTCATACAAGCTCTCCAACTGAATTCAAGTTTCTTCTGATGATATTCTTTTGTCTTAATCCTTTGCTACACTCTACCCTTTAAAATTAAAAGTTTGACAAAATAATTTTTAGGCAGTCTATTTAGGCCTAAAGGAGTATGCAGATATTTTTTTAAAAAAAGATTGCACTTACGATTTTGGTTATGTGGGTGGTCTGAGTGGGAACACTGTGCCACTAGAACTCTCATAATTGACTAAGCGCACATTGCAGCGAAGCACGAAAATGAGTCAAAGCTACAGCATACGATTGAAAAAATGTTGTATATCTTGGTTATATATGATTTTCGATAAATAAATATTTACAGTTTTATGTACATGAGTCCAATGTACAAATATATTTATTAATTAGTCTATTTTTTGATTCATGATATTTTTGAAAGCATATCATGTTTTTGGAAAAAACACAAACCAATATTGCAGGTTTTCCACATTAAAATAATTTTGTGCGGCTTTGCTTTTACGCTACTATATGCACATCTTCTGTGCGTACCTTTAATTGGCATGTGTTTAACATCTTATTGCTAAATGTGATAAGGTGAAACACCTTGTTAACTTACTAATACAGTTATAAATAAAAAGAAATGACTTAAACTGTGTGATCCTTCACGGTGCCTAGACATTTTACTAAATCTGGGTTCACTATGCAGAGAAAAACAGAAACCAGATGTTCCGTGTGTCATTGTGTTCTCTTGCATAACATACAAAGTGCTAGAATCACAGTGTTCCCACTTCTGGAACATCCCCATATTATTCAAGGAGATTACGTGTATTTTTGGTGTAAAAAATTAAAATAATATAAAATAAATATTTGACTCTATAGCCAGCAAATTAACATAGAAATTGCCTATCAAGCAATAACTTTTGTATCTAAAAAAACTAAACAAAATTCCTTGAAAATATAAGATTTTACATCAAGTATCGTATTTGAAAATTATGAATTGGCTTGTATGGTGCTGTCACCTCTTATTTAAGTAGAAAGGAAATAAGAAACCAATTTTATATATTTATTGATGAATTTAATGGTTAGAGAAACGAATCAATTAAGGTGTTCCACTGCATGGAACATTAAGCCACAAAGGGTTAAAGATGTACATTTTTATCCTGAAGTCATCAAAAGTTTTAGTACACTTATTCCTTTATGTATCTATTTCATTTTGTGACAAAGTAAACAAATTATACATAAATCACTTTTTATTTACTTGTCTTGCAATTTCAATGTATGAAATGTCATTTTTTTTGGTATGCAACAATCCTAGTTCTTTTTGTTGGTGTCTTTTTTTTTTTTGGTCTATTTTCTTTGTTTAATTATTATGCGTATTATCAATACATTTATGATATATGTTATTATAATTTAAATGCAAATAATATTCCAAAAAAAAAACAATTCCAAAACAAGCAATTCAATTTTTATAGCATATAAAACTACATTTCTGTGCTGGAATAAAATCTGAATAGAATATTCAATTGTATTTCAGTGAGCAAATTTCAACTTGTTCCTCATATTTCATTGGATCTCAGAACAACGACTGTGATTGACTTAATTAAATTTTGTTTTCCAATTGCCATCTAAACTCACTCAAACTTATGTTTCTTTCTGAGAATAAATTTATGCCATTGAAGAACTATTGTGTAGCGAGACTGATGCACTTTAAAATCAGTCAGAACTAAAAATCCTCACTTTAGGATGATGAGGAAGTGGATTTGCCAGCTAAAGTGTTGTTCCTTGTCACTGAATGTGGTTTAAAATTATGAGATCTGTCTCGTGCCTTATAGCAAGCTTACCTTTTATAGAGATTAAGCTGTAAAGCTAGCTTATGAGCATTGTATGCATTTCACATGCATTATTGAAGAGGGACAAAAATTAATTCTGCATCAAGAATCAATCCCAGGTATTTATATTGTTTTACCCAATGGTAGGATGGCTATAAATGAGGACTGCATTTAAATCTTCACTGTATTTCCACGTAATTATGTTCATGTTTATTGTAATTAGATTTTCTCAAGTTTGCACTCCATAATCTATTCTAGTAGCTCTCCAATGTGTCTTTTTAGTATATCAATTTTTGCCAAATGTTTGATATAATTTTTCATATGATAAATCATTTATAAGCCTAGTTAAATTCCTTTTTTTTTTTTTAAATAACTAATGCAATTATTGGTGTTTTATTATAATCAATGTATAGTAATAATGCAAATGGGGGGGTCTTACTTTTTATTTTCTTCATGAATAAAAGGCAAACAAATAAAAATTATCAAGCTTATTTTTTTTCTTCTTTTTGAATAGAGGGGTGTCAAATGTAAGATAAATTTAGATTGAGGACATTTATTTCTCACTTTTACTAAGAGAAAATGTGTCTTTTTTAGATTGCAATTTGAAAATTATGAATACTACTTTCCTTGTTTGTATAAAATTCAAATCACATGACAAAATCAGTACTGGTGGAACAGTAACAATTTATAAAACATTTCACTAATGAAGTTTAATAAAAAAAAAAATTATGTTCAGAACATGCTACATTGCTGTTATAACATATTGTCTGGTATTTGTGTAGCTTGTAATAAACAGTCATTTTAAATAGGTGTAATCAGTGTATTTACTTTTTGATCCAACGCATAAATTTTAAGAACACATTACACAAAACGTTCTACAACATTCAGTATAAAAATTGTCATGCCATCTCTGGCAATTAGACTCTCCTCTGGCTCAGAAATTTAGCACTCATTTCCTTTTATGAAACAATGCCATTTCATGGTCATCTAAAGCACTTTGCATCCAAATTCTTTACAGACAAATTCCTCCCTGGAGAAAATTTTTCAAAGTAGTTGAGGAAAAATGTTTTTCTACTAACCTATAAACATTTGATAAAAGTGCAGTTCATACAAATAAAGAAATAGATTCCAGGAATTTTCTTTGATTTCCTAATACAAAGCAAATATGTTTAAGTACCAATTCTATCTGAAGTTAGTACCTTCACACACATACACATAACTGTGCAGTTTACTAAAACTTATCCTTGCTTCTCCAATTATGTAAAAATTTAACACATTTGCAATAAAAATAAAATTTCAAACAAAATAAAACAAATACCAAACGCATAAGATATGAAATACATAAAGAAAATGTTTGTTTTACCAATAGTTTTACGAATGCAGTTTTTGTTAATTTTTAAAGATACAACTCAAACTATCAGCATTTTGTTGTTGATTTCCTTTGCAATAAAAATTTTTATAATTAAATGATTGTAAAATTACTGTCCATCTTAAAAGTCTTAGATTAGCTTCTGTATTTTACTCTAACCATACAAATGGATTATGGTCAATTCTTAGGTCACTATGTAGATAGCACTTTAACTTTTTTTCACTTCAAAAATAATGGCCTCACTCTCTTTCTATAGTGTTGTATTTTTGTTCTGAAAGCAAAAGTTTTGTGCTCAGAGCCATATAAAATTTGATTTTTGGATAGTTTTTTCTTGAGTCTCTTCAATACATTTTGGCAACAGTTGATTTCCGATTTCAGTCCTTTAGTAAATTTGTCAGTGGAGTTGCTATTATAGAAAAAAATTTGAGAATATTTCTTCGATAGTAACCAGCTAATCCTAAAATGCTCTGATATGAGTCTTGGTAATAGGTATTGAGAAATCTTTTATGATTTGACCCTTTAACTCACCAGATGTTCTCAGACCTTGGACTAACAAATATCCAAGATACTGAGCATAAGCTCGAGAAAACTGACATTTAAAAGATTTTATGTGCAACTTTGCAGTAATCAGTCTGAGAAAAATGACTTCCAAATGTTTTAAATGGTCATCCCAGGTTTGGAAAGAATGGCGACATCTTCTAAATAAGGCTAAGCATACTCTTCACAATCATTTAATTAACTAGCCATAAGCCGACTGAAATCATAGGGTGCATTTTTCAAACCAAAAGGAAGGAGCAATGGCTTGAACGTACCGAAATTAGTTACAAATGCAGCATACCTTTGGGCATTTTTACTCAATGGTATCTGCCAGTGGCCTCTTATCAGGCATGGAACTGATATATATTTAGCAGCTGATACTTTTTTTTTTCTTTCAATTCTTCTGTATTAGGCAGGGGAATTCCACCGCTCCCCATCGCCGATAATCAATACAAAGTATTGCTTCCTTGCCTGGAGCTTCCACCAACATCAGAGCTGTAAAATCGTATTCTCCTGGTACAGTAACCATTAGTTTCAGAGTGTTTCAACTTCAACTTTTAGGATTTCAGATTGTTGGGGTGAAAGTCTATAAGGTTTAGCACAAATAGATGTCTCGGCCTCTAGCTCGATGTCATATTCAGCCAAATTTGTGCACTCAGGTTCAGTTGAAAATGTGATGCAATATCATTTTTATTGGTTGAGTAAGTTTATCTTTTTGTTTTTGAGACAATTGAGTGTCCAACTGAATATTCTGCATATTTCTGACAATTCAGAGTCTTCATTTCTTATTCAACTTTCGAGATTTTTTCATCTCTTCTTTGCTAAAGTTTATTTCTAGACTTGGCAAATTAACGTTTTCTTCTCTTTGAAAGTAGTGCTTCACATTATACACTTGTATTTTATGATATTCACGTGTTACGTTTGTGTTTTATCGTTATCTGGAAAGTGAATAACGTAATTGGATCTCCGAAAGTTATTTCACACCTTTTCCTCTGCCCAATCCAATTGACTTACTGTTTATTTGATTTTTACGGAGCTGCGACCGGAACTACATCGATCCATTTTACGCTCAATTTTCATTTCTACTCCATTTTCTTTACCTATACTAGTGAAACGTGCCACCAAGACATCAAAATTATCAGTCACAACATGTGAAATTGATTCCTTTTTTCGGTTTATCACTCTGAGGTGTCTAAAGCTAGAACCACAATAGAATTGCTATCAATATTATCCAATTTAGCAACAATATCACAGACGATTTTCCTATTATTTGCTATATTGATGGCAGAGTTGGCTTCGCATTTGTGGTCTTCAGAAAAGGCATCGAAACCGAGTACTTTCAATATGGAATCCAAGATGAATGCGCGGTATTTGTAGTCTTCCATAAGGTCATGAGAGAAAGTATAGTGGAGTCTTGGAACCAACAATACATCAGCTTAAACAAAGGGACCTTAACAAAGAGATTTCCCCCTTCCATTTAATTGAGATTGTCATGCCATCATTTTTTCACTAATTTCAAAATGACCCAATTCCTCACTGGTCATGGAAACTTTAAATTTACCTTAGCAGATTCAATTTGGATCCAGTGACTTCTTGTGATTACAGCTTTGGGGGGCGAGGAAAATGCGGAACATGTGATTCATGTATGCTCTAAACTCGTCAGTGAAAGAAAAACCCTAAAATTAGCTCTTAAAAGCATCAACATCAGTTGGCCTCCTGATTTTAACCAACTTGTATCCAAAAGAAATGCATTTGGCTATTTTCGTAAATTCTTTGTAAATATTCGTAATTCTTTTTTCTCTTAAATTTTCCCTTTTGTTATTTTCCTTTTGTAATGTGTTTTCATACTTACTTCTGTAAGCCCCATGCGATACTTAGTGGTGCACTGGGATTTGTGGGGATTCTCAATAATAAAAAAAAAAGCTAGTACCACATTCATAGCAACGCACTGTTTTTCTTCTCTCAAATTCTTTACCTTTCTGTTTATCTTGAGATGATTCGTGTTTTGCTTGGAATTTCAGCTTGAAATCTTTGTTATTCTCTTTAGACTTGAAGTTATGATAGCTCCTTTTTTGGTTTCGAAAGTTTAAAAAAAAAATTTTAGGGCAAGTTTTTTTTAATCACCTATTGAGTTTTGTTGTTGGATCACTTTTGGCGCACCAGGATATTTTTCAATTTTTAGCCACTTAAAGGGCAATTGTTCTCGGTGAATCACTTTTTGCACCACTTAAACAATGGACCCTTGGGTGGATCATTTTTCAATTTTTTGTTTGCTTCAATTTTAATTACATTTAGCTTAAATATATTCAATGTAATAATTTATCGTTTGCTTTAATTTTAATATCGACAAAGTATACTATTGTCCATTTCTCGATATTTCATCTTTTACACTAATTCTTATATTTAATTGAGTAATTTAATTATAATTATTTTTTTAAAAAAAAAAAGCGTACCTTGGGTGGCTAAATCTGTTCTTTGCAAAAATTTCCCCAGAACTTTCTTTTTTTGTTTAAAGCTTTCTCTAATGTTTCATAATTGTTCAACTAGGTCAAAAGGTGTAGTAAATTTAAGTTAGTCTTCCAGATAATGATCTCTCACCTGAGCAGACACTCGAAACTTATGCTGCTCATTCACTATCAGATCCCTGAGTTGCTGAATCTTTAACTTAGTGATTTCATTCATTAAAATAACTAAAGAGTTCTTGAGTTTTATTTCTCTTAGATTTGTTGAGTGACTTGTGATGTCTATAAAAACATTGCTTTAGTTTCTCACTGTTCAACTTTTATCTTTTAGAATAAGATTTTTAATAAAATCAGTTATTAGCATCGCCAGGTAACACTGGCTAGTATATTTGACAGTTCGGTCGTTAAAACCGCCAATAGGTAGACCACGAAATCATTCGACACCTGAACCATTTTTGCTCTTTTTTCAAAATTTATTAAGTATAATCTCATTTCATCGTGTTTTTCATCATACTTGCATGCAATCTGAGTTATAGCTGAATTCTTTGACTAAGTTCAACTCTTTTTTTTTTTCTTCGATTCATTCTTCTGATCTTGATCCCTTCTCAACAATTCTAATTGTTTTCATTTATAGCTCATACTGTTGCCGAGTCATCCGATCTCTCTCTTCTTGTCTGATTTTTTCTTGTTGTTTTCTGTCCTCAGTTAGTCTAATATTGTAAGCTACTAAGGAAAAAGTGTTGGAACATTGTGTTAATTTTAATTATAGAACTCAGTTTTCTTTCATTTCTTATAATAAAGGCGCATTATTTGTCACTTGTGTTCAATATTTATTATCAATTGTGTTATAATAGTTTAAAAAGCCTGTCTGTTTAAAATGTGCTTTAAGATGGGACTTGAAGTTGCAAAAAAAGCGAGATGGTATTTTTAGACCGTTTCTTCATTCTAACACTATACGTTTACTTTCTCCCTTTTCTTGCCAACTTTAAAACCATTAAAGGAAACAACATTACATGATGCTAGTGTATAGTGTGAACAGGGTGAAAAAGTTAACAAATAGCAGTGAAAGAAACATAAACGGACTAATTGCCTGTATTCTTTTCAATTTATGTTGTGAACTCTGAAGTTTGACACAATGCCTTCTGAACGTGTTAATATCTTTCATTTAACACCTGTTGCAGACATTTAGACGCAGTACTATATCAGAATTTGCTTCATCAAGGCATTTGTGTAGCGAGGTTGACAATCATTAAATCTGTGTAAGTATTAAATCATTAAGTTTTCTTGTTAGTGAGGTTAGGGTTTGGTGATTGAGATATCATATCACACTTTTTGTGTACAAGGCCTACTGCTCAAAACCCTCGTGTTCTTCAGTCCGCTGTAGCCTAGTGGTTGTGGTCATGGACTTGCTGCCGGCTTTATTTCCATCGAGTCGTGGGTTCAAGTCCGGAAGCACTATAAAGACCCGCCGTGTAGCGGGGTTGATGCTCGTTGAATCTGTCGAGGTTCCTTGTCCTCTAGTTGGTGTGGTGTGGAAGTTACGAGAGGGAGGGGCCAGCTCATTTATCGTTTTCGTCACTTGACCCCGAGGGTCAAAATTAGGTCCTTCGCTAATAGCCCTTGTGTTGCTTCTAAATGCGACGTCAATAAAACAATAAATCAATGAAAAATTTGAAATGGGATGAAAAT
Organism: Nephila pilipes; assembly: GCA_019974015.1. Taxonomy (NCBI): domain Eukaryota; kingdom Metazoa; phylum Arthropoda; class Arachnida; order Araneae; family Nephilidae; genus Nephila; species Nephila pilipes. The sequence continues at coordinate 648 of BMAW01002232.1, read as the reverse complement.
TTTTTTTAATCTGATTATATGTATATTTATCGTGTTGCTTCTGTTACGTGTAATACTTCTATATAATTTTTATTATAATTTTTTTTAAAGATTTTATACAACAATAGTAAGAAAAGTTTGGTATCAAATTATACGTTTCAGAAAAGATAATACAATCCTTAGTACATGTTTAGAAGTGCTTTTTAAAAGAAAATAACTAATGTAGTTTTTTTGAATTTTAAAAGTGACTTTTTTCTCCTTAAATATACATTTTATTTCTTTAAGCCTTTTTTTTATATTTCTTTTTACTTCTCAATATATGTTTGTCTTTACACTATCATATATGCTTGCTCATATGCTTAAATTTGTTTAAATTTTCGTCATGCTCTTAAATTTGTTTGCATTATTTTCCTGTATCTTAAATTATACTTTTTAACACATTCTGATTTCTATTTTTAATATTCTATCTCGAACTTTTCTTGCAGACTATGTTTCAAAATAAGAGTAATTTAGATGAGTCATCCTCTAATGAACACGCAAATAGAAAGAAGAAAAATAAAAGGACACATTTTTCACCTAAAAGAAAATCTTATTCTAAACATTCACATTCTAAGCATGAAAAAAGTTGGTTTTCCAATAATAGCAATACGTAACTGAACGAAGTATTAT
>BMAW01002226.1:0-27487 GCA_019974015.1 Nephila pilipes | reverse complement strand
ACATGATTGATCAGCGGACATATATTCGAATTCGGCATTTTTTCTTATAAGCTTTTTATAATGTAAGAATTCCAAATACGCCGTTACATAGATAGATTGATTGATTGATTGAAGAAGGGATGTAGGTCCAATTAGAGATTATTTGTCCAATTAGAGATGGACAAATGATCAATGGTAGGAATGGACAATGGTAGGAATGTTCCCCAAAATTTGAAAGTATTTGCTGCAGTAAAAATTTCCTTTAGTTTTTTCTAGTCTGTTATGGTAATTGTATGCATGGATGTCTTCTGAAGCAATCCAGTCGATATTTACGTCAAATTCCGTTACAGATCTTGCGATTTTGTCAGCTTGTTCATTCCAATAAATATTTGAGTGACCCGGAATCCAAAGAAATACCAACTGCATATTATAATGAGAAAGAATAAGAATCTTATTGACCAATCTATGAATCACCTTAGAGGATTTGATAGAGAAATTTTGTAATGCATATAAAACTGAATAGCTATCGGATAGAATGAGCAATTTATTATGCATTTCTGTAAGTTCATCCAGAGCTTGACAAATCACTAGCGCTTCAGCCGTGAAGATGGAGTTGATTGGATTAATTTTATAAGAAAAGGAAGTAGTTCGTGTTACACCTGCTATGGAAGTAATGTTTGGGTTTTTAGATGCATCTGTAGCAATTATGAAAAAATCTTGGAATCTGTGTTCTAGTAATTCATTAAAGGAGCTATTAATTATAGGGATAGGCAGATTTTTGTTTTGAAAGCAAAATTCATTCGTATAAATTGAACAAGGAATATCAGTGAAATGGATAAGATTAGGGATTGAGATTATCTTTTCCCTATCGGTATTCAAATTTCTAAGAATATGATCAACACATTTCTTGTCATCTTCCATTATTGCTATATTTATTAAACCCTGGTTATTCAGATGCATAGGGGAATATTTCCCATTAGATATTTGAACAATAAAAATTTTTTGCGCCAGCCGTCTAATTTTTTCAGAGAGCAATTCTTGTCCAGCCAATTTCAATAGAACGATATTGGGGGTCCATTGAGGAAGAGCTAGAGCAATTCTGAGAGCTTTGGTTTGAATAATATTAAAAGGTTTTAGTTGATGATCCGACCATTTATTAATGATGTTTCAAGTGTAGAAAAAGGAACTGCAGATGCTATTGTTGATTAACTGAATAAGATTATTAGCTCGCGGACCATGATGTTTGTAGGCCATACCTTTAAGGGCATTAATCTTTTTTAGACTTTATTTTTCATTTGGTTCATGACGGTAGTATTTTCTTTCCATTTGGAGAAATATACTCCTAAATATTTGATAGAGGTTTGCCATGGGGCCGTTACATTCTAAGCGAAAACACAGAATCGAAAATTTGATGCCAAATTTCCGAATAAAACTTTCTGTTTTCAAATTTAATCAAAGTAATTTTCATATTTCAAAGTTCGTTATTTTCTTTTAAAATTAATGTTAGAAGATATTTTGATGACCACATTACGTACAAACATTAAAGTTCAATTTTTGTAGCGGCGGTAACCTGTGGCAGCGGACTCGTGGCCGGCGGTTTTCGTCGAGTCGTAGATTCGAGCCTTTATGCCACTAAAGATCAGCCATTAATCAGGTGGGTTGATGCACGTTAAATCTGTAGGAGGCAGATGCTTACTAAACAAGCCGTGCGCACGTGAAATACGCCAATACTTAAAGTCCTCCTGTTGTCATGGTGTGGAAGGTTGGAGAGTGGGGTACTCGTGTAAGTAGTTGGGGTTCAAATGAGCAGGGCTCTCATGAATAACCATATTGCTTCTAATTACTACGTGCTTATAAAGCAAAAAAGATCAATTTCCAATAGCAGAACATTACTTTCTAAAAAGTTGACACATATTAATATTAAAATGCCTGAAACTCAAATAATAAATAAGAAAGAAACAAAAATCAAACTATTCTAGAAAGCTAAGAAATCAAGCTTTAACAATATGTTGCAAATAAGCTATCGACTTCTCGCCTAAAATCACGTTTTAGTTCACTTTAAGTCCTGCTTTACTCGTAAATGGCTCAAGACTATGGCAGGATTTTGGAACTGAAACAACTTTGAAAAACCTTCAACACTTCGAGGAAACGATAAGTAGAGAAAGAATGGTAGAAATAATCATTTAGTTTAATATCTTATCTTTTTGGGAGACAAATATTTGTCACAGGAGCGTCTAAAACATATTGAACATCTAAAAGAATATAAACAAGCTTTAATGAATAGGAAAAGTATTTTTTTTCTTAGAACGCAGGAAACTTTTAAACACATCGATCGCCTTTTACAAAATTAAATGTATCGCCAAGACGTTGTGTTTAACAAAATTATAAAAAAGCATTTTAATGATAAATTAATAATATATCAGGTTTCAAATGTATCATGTTGGATACGTGCATGTTTTAAATAGATTTTAAATGTTTGAAATGTGTTTGTCTTTCAATGTGTTTGTTTTTAAGGTACTTTTCCAATCCGTCAGTGCAAACCTCGCGAAGCAGACTTTAATGACGGCAATACACATTAAACACATATTCCGTTTGCCGTTGATTGTATCACTTTTGGCGATTTTATCACTTGCGCTTACAAATTGGAAAAGTACCGTTTTTAATTTAGAAACAAAATGTCCTGATTATTGACTTATTATATTCAAATTACAAATAATATTTTTTTAAATCATTAATATTTTGAGATAAGTACATATAGAAGCAAAATGTACAATATGCTCGAATATAACATGACGATCAAGTTCCTAAAAATAGTAAGTGTAAAGAATCAAGACAGGAACGTATGTGATTAGAAAACTAGTAATAGTCTTCTTTCTAGACAAATTGACAACTTATAAATTGATATTAATAATGCGGAGATTATGCAAACAAATTTTATGATAAAATGTATAATATAGAATCAAAATTTTTAGGTATCTCTATAAAATTTAAAGAAATCGTAATTAGTTCGATTTAAGTGTGTTAATTTTGGATATCCTAGAAAATATTTACAATTAGCATATATTTAAAACAGAAATGGAGTTTGCCTATGTCTGCTGAAAAAAAAGGAATAACTCATTATTAGGAGCAGATTAAATGATTTGATATAAAGAAAACCTGTTAACTTACCATCAAAGTGTTATACAATGGCTTGACAATGTCCCCATTTATGATTCTGCAGGTTCTCTTATAATTGGCTTTGCCGCATTCTGAGATGATAATTTATTTAATTATAGTATAGTTATTTTTATAGATAGCAAATAAGTAGAAACTACACACTCATATAAAAAATAAAACATTTCGTAGTATTGCTTTATTAATGTACCTTTTAAATATAAATTATAAAGTAATATACGTTAATTTTATGAAACCGAAATAATGTGTATTTTAAATTTGTGTTTAAAATTATTTAAATTACCATATAATCAAGTTATTCACAGCGTTTAAATAGTTGTCAAAATGCCATATTTTCAGTGTTTTAACGTGTTATCTATAACTTATGTTCTGTTCAATTCCATTTCTTTAAAATAGCGATGGTGTTTATTTTCAGTTCATATGAGTATAGTTATGAATTATTGTAAAAAAATTATTGTTCTGAAATAATGAACTTTGTTCTTTTCCAAAACCCAAAGGATACTGCTTCGAGAAAAGAAGGTCTTACAAACCAGGACAGAATACACTTGAAGCAGTTATGTTGAATTGATAGAGTTACCATTCGATATACTTGATGACAAAAAATGTGGTCACCAGCATTTCGCTAAGTTGCTAAATTTAAGATCAATTCTAGAAACTTCCCTCTCCCTCAGGGAACAAATGTGAAATCCTCCTCTGTATATATGTGTATGTATATATATATATATATATATATATATATGTATATACAGAGAGAGAGAGAGAGAGAGTTTCAACATAATCTCCTTATAACTCATTATACTTTTCCAAGCGTTTCTCCAATTTTTTTAATCTATTTAAAAATTAGGATTCCTTAAGGTCCTCAAAATAGAAATCTGTATTCAGTTAAATCATTATATATATATATATATATATATATATATATATATATATATTTACTAGTGTGTTTAAAAATAAAAATTATATTTACTCTTGAAGAAAGTGTATCTTAATTGTGTGGATCTTTCTATGTATGAAAGTCCCTCAATTACTTAACAAATTTACATTAGAACGATATAAATTCTATAACATGTTTGTTATAATATTTTAATTGTAAAAAATGTTTTTACATTGATATTATTGAACTTTTTATTCAAGTTTCCTATTTGTTTCAGTGACATTTTAGTGAATTTAAATATTTAACACTCATTATTTCTTATGAGTTTGTTTACATACTACAGCAATAATGTTTGAATAATATTTCAAATTCGATATTTCGTACGTCAAGATTAAACTAGTCTGAACCTATCTTTTACATGATTCTTATTTAGGAAAATCAAGTATGTCTCAGCACTTTATTTATCTTAATTAAATAAATAGAATTACATAGACAATCATCTCTATTATTATTATAATATTATTTAGAGTAAAGTGTGCTCAATTAAACCTTAAAATATCGAAACGATTATTACAATTATTTTTCTAGTAATATATGTATTACATTTGTATATATATGCTAACCAATTAAAATGCACATTCAGGATGAGTCATCACATATTTTTACATATTTTATAAATTTTATCTTTTTATACGAAAGAAAGACTGAAAATTGGTCTTACTGACGATTGTCGAGTTTAAATGTTTGAAATTACATCTACACCCTACTGATAGCTGAGTAGAAGAAGTGTGAATTTAATGAAACTACTTATGTATTAATTTATTTCGTGGCTTGAAGTAAGAAAGATTTCAAGGAATTATTACTTAAAAAACTGAAATAGAAGAAAATGCAAAATTCGTTGCCTTTATTTTATCATCTTGTGTTGTAAGAGGGTTTGAATTGCTAGATTTCTTACTGCGTTCGACAAACTGATGAATGCGCAGTTGTTACTAGAAACATTTGTTAGTTCCTTTTTTTTTTTTCACTGTTGTAGAAAAATAGTACCATTGTTAACATACCGAAGACAAATTACGATGGATATGGAGAATAATAAAACATTTTAACCAAACGAAGATAACTAACCTATAAAAATGTATATTCATTTAAAAAAAATCTTTTCTTTTCACAGAATTAATAGAAAATAGTCTAAATAATCAATGTTTCCATTTTTCGTTCGATTGAAGGTCATTAACCTTAGAAAAGTTTCTGAAATACAATTTAAAGAATCTATTCTAGATAACTTTGATGCAGGTGGAAAATTGCTAACCACATTTCCAGTTATAATATTTTAACAAACTTTTCTAAAGTAATTTTTGGTTTGAATTCGTAATTTTTGTTTTTAATATTGATATTTTTCTTAAAAAAGTTAAGGCTGCCTGTTGGACACCCAATCCAGTAGCTCATGCTATCTTTTCCTCTTCCATACATCGTTTGAAAACGTAAAGTGGTTCCTTCAGAATCTTGTATCCTAAAGGAATATGGGAAGGCCAAAATATATAGGCAGAGACCATCACGTCAATTTACTTAAAGTTTAATATTCACTCAGTGGTAAACCGATAAATACACCGAAGATTCAATAAGCGTTTTAAGAAAATGGTAGAATTGTGGTGCGTCCCCGAGGTGAAATCTTCATGCATTTTCATCATCTACTTCGTGTTCTTTTCTAAGAAGGAACGCCAGTTCTGTTTGGGCGAGCAACTTTAAAACAACGGGTCAAAAAAAAAAAAAAAGAGCTGGTAATGTTAAAATACAACCTCTGACTATAAAGTTCGGTGAATGAAGTCAGAATGGCCGATATGGCAGCACGCTGCACCTGCGTAAGGGCAGGTGTTGACCCTCTGCCCCCACCGTTGTTCCGCAGAGAGTCGTTTGTGTTCCGTGTAAGACATGTTTTACAAAGTGCTTGTTTAATGCTTTGGTTCTTAACTGAGAACAGGAAAATGAATGAACAGAAGATCAATTTATAGTTTTTTTTTTTAAGTTTGGCAAGACACCAAAAGAAACTCTTGCGATTCTAGTACGTGTTTATGATGATCAAGCACTGTCCATGAAGTGTATGTACGCCCGTTTCAAGAAGTCCGGAAAAGTGTTTCTGACACCCCCCATAGCGGAAGACCAGCGACTTCCGTTAGTGATGAAAACATTGAGAATATGAGGAAATTACTCACTAAAGATCGTCGATTAACTGAGCACATGATGACTGAGGAACTGCAGATTAACCGAGTCCGTGCTACAAATAGTTACCCAAAATTTAGGGTGAGAAAAACGTGTTGTCGTCTTGTGTCACATAACTTGACTGACAAACAGAAGCAGGCACGTTTAGAGGCTTCACAGGATGTTGTCGGCGAATGCGACATCAAATTTTTGTAATGTCACTGAGGATGATTTTTTATGTTTCAGGTGCGACCCTGAAAGGAATCAGCAAAGCATGGAATGGCGTTCTTCTTCATCACCTCTTCGGAAAAAGATCAGAGCAGAAAAATCATGCATAAAAACGATGCTCACCACCTTTTTTGATAATCAAGGCATTATTTACAAGTACTTTCTACCTGAGAGAACAACGATCAATGCTTCAAGGTGCATTGAATTTTTGATCCGTTTCATGAAATGTCTACGCAGGATACGACCCCAGTGTGCATAACAAGGTTCATGGGTTTTTGTTTACGACAATACTCGCCCTCACACAGCCAATATCGTCAAACAGTTCCTCGTAAAATAGGGGGTGGTGCAAGTTGAACATCCACCATACTCGCCAGATCTCAATCCTCCAGATTTTTTCCTATTCGCACGTTTCAAAAAGAAAGAGTTTTGACGATATTCCTGACATCCAACGAAACGTGATGAGTCTTTTGAACTCCATTCCAAAAGAAGACTTCCTGCAAAGTTTCCAGGACACGTATAGCAGATTTCAGGGGTGCATAGTTATGGGTGGTGACTATTTCGAAGGAAAGTAAGGTAGCTTTCGTTAATATTTCATCTATGTTAATGTTACAGGACTATTCCCCGAACTTTATTGTCTTAGGTTGTTGTCGTTTGGTCTTTCAAGAATTCGTAGGCTGTACAAGTACGGTTAGAACATTGGTTCATTGACGCTTTCAGTCCGCTTACCCCTAACTGCCCCGTTCATTCTCAAAGTCTTTTAGGGATGAAATTTGCCAATCTGTTTCAACCATTACAGAGTTTCTGATAACTTCTGAAAAAATATATTAAATTAAATTGTCTATTCTTCATTATATAGAGTTTACTATTATTATTTTCATTTCAGAAATAAGCGAGCAAATTAACTTGCAGATTGAAAAAAATAATAATTTAAATTAACTGGGTATTTGTGATTTTATTGAATTGAAAAATTATGAAAAATTATTTTATGAAAGGAAAACGCTATCTCAAATATGTACCTGCGTTTAATTTGCTTTTACGTTTCTTTCTTTCTCATACGAAGGAATATTAAGTTCAACCAGTTTCGAATTGGCAATCGACATCATAAGCATTTCGATCTTTTTAGAATATTGTCCGCATTCGTCAACACGACAAGCTCCGAAACTGAACAGGTTAGTCATCCTACCTCTAATAAAATTATTCTGAGTTGCATATGATGCAAACTCTAGAAATATATCTTTTCATGAAACAACATTGAAGCCAGATCTCTGAAGAAGATATTTCAAAAACAACCATTTTTGAAAGGAATGGAAATTTCCCGATCATCTATTTCTGACTAACAAAAATATTTTTTCAATGTGCTTTTTATTCTAAGTGTTCAATTGTTTTAAATTATTGTTAAATTTAGCTCAGCTTGGGACAAGAATTATTCATGTGCTTCGATCTCTTTATGCTGTCTTTTGTTATTGCAATTTGCAACAAAATTATGTATTTTTTCACGAATTTATTGTTTTCTACAACTTGAGAAGTATTACAAACTTTTAAGTAAAATATTGAATGTAATAATCTGGTGTAAAATATCACGAATAATATAAGGCTTTGTTGCTATTTAAAATGGGAAATCTTGTATCTACGATCTTTCAGAGAATGCTCTGCTAAATAATAACACAAGTAAAAAATGAGTTTTTTGAACATGGGTTTTCTTACAAATTTCACACTTTGCCTAAAATAATTTTCTCTACCTTAAGTTTTAGGAGCAAAAGCGAACGTTGATTAAAATTGAAATTATTCAAGAATTATTCTTTATAATTCTTTTTATTATTTGACGTTTATTAAATCTATCATCTAAAATAAATACGTGTAAATTTTTTACCTCAATTAAACATTATGTTAATCAATCAAACTGCATGTAATTAAAATTAAAGTAAACGATAAATTATGTTATTAAATTGAATATATTTAAGCTAAATGTAATTAAAATTAAAGGAAACGATAAATTATTAAATGATGGGTTTGGCGACCATTTGGCGATTTGGCAGAATACTTGGCGTAAAATTTAATTCTTTAAATAATTAGTTTAAAACAATTAATTTTTATTAATTATAATTAAATTATTGTGTTGTCTTCCAAAACAATAGTCAATAGAAAATTTCAGCTCAATCGAATGCTTTAAAATATCAGAAAAAACTTTTAAGGTTTTGACCCAGACATACAATGTGAGTAAAAGAAAACTCATTAAAAAGACTTGTTCGCGTCAAAGTCATAACAGCTATGTAAGAGCCTTCCCAGGGACAATATCTGGCTAAAGTGGAATTCGAGTAATACTCGTCCCTAAATTCAACCGGTTTTTATGTATGAGTTATAAAAGCGAAACGTCGTTGTTTACTAGTCCAACTTTGCGTGGTTACTACATTTCCAAGCATGTGGAACATGACGGTCACTACTTTCTTCCCTCGCTAAACAAGTTTCTTAGAAACGCGTTGTTAGACAAACCACATTTTGCATTCGATACTTAATAAATGTAATTTATTATGCAACACTAACGCGAGAAAATAGATAGCCTCATCTTTTTAAAATAATTTCATTGTTTTTATACAAAAAACATGCCATCATTGATTGAGGGGGGTCATATGTTATGAGACAACCAAATACCAAACATTTTCGTTTCTTACGATTCACATTTAATCACATCTGTTTTTATTAATATCAGTTTCTTAAAATACGAGTCGGTTTTATTGGAACATCAATAACCAAAGTTATCAAATATTCTTTGTTTTCCATTTTTAATGGTAAGTGATAAAAAAAATATTAATTTATAGCTATCGATGTTGAATAGAGACAAAATCGGATGCCTTCGATCTAATGAATCATACAACTGGAGGTCAACCAATACGAAGGAAAAAGGCATACACACTGTACAGAAATTATAAATTAATAAGTCTGCTACGTGTGCAATTTCTAATGAAGTTACAGAAAAGCACTTTAAATGCATACCCAGGACATTAATATCGTTTTGTGTGAATATACGTACAATGATTCCACTATTGACGTCTGAATTAAAAGCAACATGAGGTCTTTGTGAATAAAGCGACAGTAATCATCTTATAACTCTTTCTTAAGTTTCTAAAAATAGAAACATGTATTAAATAATTTAATGTTAAATTGAATTGATAAATATGTAGAAGTAAATTTGCGTTAAACTTTTAAAGATTATTCGTCGGGAAAAAGCATTTGTTTTCCTCACTTCTTGTGGTTGCATCTTTCTCTAGTCATTTCTATGGATGTTGCAACGCACGCATGTTCAATACGACATTGTTCCATTCGAAATAAGAATAGATCATACACACGAATAAATAAATCCTAGCTCTTCCTCTTCAATATTCTAGTTTTACAGGTTTTTTAGTGTCAGAATCAGAGAGAATTTTTTCTAGAAGTGCAAATTAGTTTCAGTATAATACTGTCTGCACTTTTCCATAAGCTTCTTTCTGGTGAATTTTAAGTAGGTCCGACAGTAAGAGGTAATGAATTAATAGGTGATTAAATGTGCACTTAACAGTGTAATGTAGTAAACTACTAATGTGAAATGTTATTGCATGTTAAACGAGAATGAGAAATTAAGATCAAATTAGGCAAAAGGTTTGGAGGTAAAGACCTTTTGCTGTGTGATGTATTTATAACAAAAATTGTCTAAAAAAATAATACATACTCATACAATCTGTATTATCGTCCTCATCAAAGTCGTTATCATTCTCGGATCTGTTTTGTCGATTCTGATAAGGTTCAGAAACAGTTTGTAAGTTTTCCTGGCTGGTAACGTTCACTAAGTCCTCTGTCGGTGAATAATCAGACGTTACATTCTAGAAAACAAAATTATATGTATTACTTTTTTTAAACAGTTACGTATGACAGTTTTGCATTTAATTTGCTATTAAAAGGAAGAAAAAATGCCCTTTATATTTAAATAATTGTTAAGTTTTTAAATAGACTTATTTCATAAAGCCTTTAATCAGTTGAGTTAATATTTTAGGCATTTTTTGCGCCACTATCACTCATGTGAATGCGAACAAGAAGTTTGAAGAAGTAAACTGAATGAAAGGTTATTAGCAGGAGGCTCGAAGAGACTCGAAGGAATTTTTGATACATGGCTTGCTATGCGTTTCCAATCGAATATTCAACTTGGATTTGAGATGGTGTTATTATTGATTTATCAAAACACAAGCGCTAATTAACTGAAAAAAGTATCGATTGTGAAAATAAACCCCCAGTTCAACCGATTTAAACACAGCATGAAACTCAAGAATATCGAAATTGAAACTTGAAAATCTATCAAATTCCAACAACGATTTGATGCATCACTTCAGAAGCTATAACACCTTGATATCCCAGAGCCAACGAGAACATCCTTTACATACAGTCCTCCTTAGAAGAAATAAGGACTTACCTTTCCCATCTGCTTGGTCAGAATAAATAACTTTATCTGTGCGCAATTCTTTCATATTAAGTTAATAAAGATCTCTCAATAAACCCAATTTCTTCAAACTCAATCGAAACTGGAAGCAATTCGGAAAATAACAATCCAAACTAACTGATGATAAGCACCGGTAAATTATTAAATACCAGAAATAGGGCTGCGTCTATTAATCAAAATAAAGATAAACTCAGAATTTGAAAAGAAGAAAAGAAATACCTCGTAGTAGTGAAAAGTAAATGTCTTCCAGCCAGCGAATTATTCTATGGAGGTTAAAAATAATATTGCAAATAAATTTTCAGATATGAATAAAGAAGAAGAACTTGATGTTCCTTCCGAAGAAAGGCTTCAAATCCCAAAATTACCATCGATTTTTAATGGAAATCAACATTAATGATGGATATTTTTTAAAACGAACTTAAAGAAAATTTCTCAATAGTCAAAAACAAGCTACCTGGCGAGTCATAAGAATCTTCATACAAACTGGAGAGGCCTACAGGAAAATAATTTCTTTATTAAAAACAATATGAAGTTGAGTACTACTTTATCCCGTTCATTCCCAGCGTATCATATTTAATACGCTCGTGTTTCCTCTCCTGTGCACAGCGTATCACATTAGATACACTCCGTGAGTGTCCTCTACGGCCCAACGTATCAATAGAGATACGCTTGATGAGAACGATTTACTTGATTTTTTTAATCTTACTATATGGCGTTACAATACCGCGAAATCAATATACAGGTTATTTGGAGTGTTGACCTTAATGATATCGGGTGAGTTTTCACATCTGGTTATCAGGAGGGGGGGTAGTAATTGTTAAAAGTACGTGCTACAGCGCTGCTCATTAAATGTAAGCTGTTTGTTTCATTCGGTCGGTTTTTATTTGTAGTGACATTCATGACGAAAAGAAAGTATATATCTGATACTGAGATTTGCGAATTAATGAATGAATCTGACAGTAATGTTAGCGAAAATAATCCAAATCTGTACATAGCCATTAAATGAAAAAAAGGCCGAAGAAGATGTGCTCTTTGCTCTTGAGTGAAGCGTCAGAAGTTGACAAAATATTTTTGTAAGTCATGTGACGTTGGACTATGCGTTGAACAATTTTTCTTATAAAAACACCAAACAGAAAAATAAGATTCATTTTTTATACATTAATATTCCATGTAATGGTACATCATTACACCATGTAATTTATGTAACAAATGTAAGTATATTTTGTATTTTCTTAAATGATATGATTATTTTAGGTAATTTTATGTATAAAACATGCAATTTTCGATTAAATCTTTTTTTCTTCTGTATATATATAATTTAACGCATTTTAAATAATATAAGAAAAAAAAACAAAAATATTTTAATGAATAGTCGATTTAAAAGGAATTTTTTTCGCGAATTAAGCTTAATATCTAAAATCGTCCGGGCACAACGTGACACTCCGTGGTAAGAAGCCGCTGGCCCAGAGAAGCACTTCTTTTTTCTCCCTCCGGTAGCGAAAGGGTTATTACTCAAAATGCGACAGAGCAATTAAAAAGTTTTTAAAGGATTTCTTATAGACACACAGACTGAAGACATCTCCCAAGAATTAACCAACTAAGATTTACTAGTAATAATTCGAGATAAAAACCAACGTTTTTATGTGGTGGCAAAGTTTATTATAAAAAATTATTGAAATATTAGTTAAAATTTGTCGCGATTATCTAAATATTGCATTGTTAAGCGATTCCCAAAGTTTCAGAGCTCTAGCTTGATAGGAAGTTGGTTAAATTAACGATTGAAAATTTGATGACACACTGATACACACTCCAAGTGAAATACTCAAAAACGTTGTAAAAAGTTTTTCAACTCACAATTTTATTCATAGATCACAGTGTACTTCATTTCACAAGATTAAACAAAAATATTTTTTTCAAAAACCAAAGACCCATTTATTCGTTGTTCCATTCCTTTTTTTTTTTTAAAAAAAAAAAAAAAAAAAAAACTGAAAACTGAAAACAGCCAATCAAAGAAGGGAAATACTGAACTCTGCTACAAAGAGAGAAAAAAATCACGTTTTCAGATGAATCGTTTGTTAAATGAATGAACGATTATAGGGACACTTATTGTATGTTTTTCTGGGAAACCATGAATTCGTTTGATTCCCTAGCGTAATATAAGCCAATTTCTTATTCATTTAGATTTTACTTAACATTTAAGTTCACCTAAATACTTCTGACCATGGCTTGAGTAATTAACTAGAAATATTTTGCTTTCATTTGGTTGATGTTTAAGTGTGATTGACGTGTTGACTGTTGATTACATTATTCTTTTTTTCTAATAACGTGCACCTTTGAAGTTACGATAAGATTTTACGCTGATTCTAATAATTTTCTTCAATTGTAATTTTGGGTTACTATTTAGTAACGAGAATGGTGCGGGAATATATTTATATACAAGTGTTATTCGGGTGGCACCAAGGGTCTAGAAAATTATTATAATTCGTGATTATTTTATATAATGAGAAAATAAAAACAGCTAATAAATAATCACGACGAATTTATTCTATCTGTTCAAAAGTTATATATTTCGTCAAAACTTCCTGAACATATTTCAGAGATATTAAAATGGTTTGAGAAATGACACTTTACTTCTTTTTCATTTCTGATTAATTTAGTAATTAAAGATTCACCATGTTTAATTCTTTCTATTCGCCGTTGTTATAGTTGTGAAAACATAATTTTTTAAATGTATATCGCTTAAAAATGACTTAAAATGATCTTTTATTTTCTAAAACAATATACTCATAAAATATAAATATACATTTGCTAGACTATTACTAACAAAATCACCTTTCCATAAATTTCTTTATATATATATATATATATATATATATATATATATATATATATATATATATATATACATAGGTGATCAATTTAAAAGACCCGTTGGTTTTTCTTATTACTCCTAAATCTGATGGTTGTGGCAACTGTTCTTACACTGAAGTATAATTGCTTGAACCTTTTTTAAGTGTGGGAGGCATTTTCCAACACTATTGGATTGTTACAATTTTATTTGTGAGGTAAGATAGCAATGAAGACGCGCAATGCTATTTAATCCCGTAATAATTTTATTTTTAAAAAAACATAACATAATTCAATTTTTTTACATTATCATTTCGTAAAGCAAATATTGAAAATTTTGCATTATCATTCCTTTCAGCAAATCTCACCAAGTTTTTTAACACACTTCGCAATATTGTTGTTGTTATTGACGAGATTTCTTCAGTTATGATTTGTTTCAATCCATCATTGTTTCCAGGACCTCTCTGGAAACCCTATCTTTCAGAAAACCCCACAAAATATCTAATGCGGTTAGGTGTAGTGAGCGTGATGGCCAGAGGCCTAATAAAATTATACGGTGATCAAGGAATTTCTAAAGCCCTTTCATTGTTAGATTTGACATATGTGGTGTGGCTCCGTCTTGCTGAAACCAACAGTAACTGTTCTGTGTGTCAAGTTAAACAATAAAAGTTTGAATTATGTCCAAGTACGCTTCGGATTTCATTATATTCAAGGAATTAGTTCAGGCAGATGATTTTTATTGTTGACATTCATAATCTTACGAAATGAGCTTTCTAAAATAAAAAAATAATAATAAAAACGTTTGAAGAAGCCGACGATTTACTCAAATCGTTTGCGTAGAATCGTATTAAAAATTTCTTATGATGTTCATGCGAATGTATGTTTAAAAAACCAATTTTCTTAATTAGAAAGTGAAAAAACGATACCTGCACATTGAATATAGATATTTTAAATAAGTATTGATGTTGAAAGTCTTGCTTCATGTAATATAGATGTGGATAATACAAAAAACAAACGAGTACACTTTTAAATTGATCCCCCTGTGTGTGTATATATATATATATATATATGTGTGGTATGAATGCATATACTCAAAATATATCAGTAATATTATAAAATAATTGAAATGTAACAAATTAAAATTATAATAGAAGTAAAAAATGAATCATACAAAACATTTTGTAATTATGAGCAAAAATTACAAATTATTTTTTTAGATTACAAGAAAAGTACAACAAAAATAAAAATGTTTGCTTGCTGAAATCTAGAATAAAAGAAAAAGATAAAAGTATTGCTCAACAAAAAAAATTAAAAGTGAGATCAAATATTTCAAAGATTATATAACCAATAAAAATAGCAAAATTTAAATACAAATTATGAATAAGTGCAAATGGAGACATAAAAAACAGTTAAAATAAAAGAGAGGAAAACCACAAAGAAAATTAAATATAATTTTTACAAGTTCTGAATCTAATTTAACAAACACATAAGCTGATTAAACATGTTTCACAGAACCAACATTCCGAACAGGAATATTTAATAAACCAAAATGAAAATATCATAAATTTAAAATAAGGAGCACAAACACATTGCAATTGAAAAAGTCAAGTACAAAATATTTATTGATAAAATGATGTACCCTATCAATATATCAGCAATGAAATTATTAAAAGAACAAACCAAATATTTATTTCTCTCAACCAGATTAAAAAAAAAGAATAAAAAACTTACGTAAGACAATATGCATAACAATAACAAAAGAATCTAATTCTTACAAAACGATATTTTCGCGCTTAAACTAATACCGGAAATGTAGCAAAACGAATAATCAGAGAATATAACTAATACCGGAAATGCAGCAATATGAATAATCAGAGAATATAACTAATACCGGAAATGTAGCAATACGAATAATCAGAGAATATAACTAATGCAGAAAATTTCAAAGTCAAGAAAACAAATATAAAAAAAAGAAGAAGAAAACAGGAAATTAAAATTATAATGGAATAAAATTTATCAGAATGGAGCTTTAGTACATGATATGCCTTTGAGAGTGCAAACGAAGCTAAAGTAATCAAATTGCCCAACTTTAACAGAAATAGATTGTTTGGTGACTGTACTTCATGATTAGAATTTCAGAAATTAATTTGAAGGTTGAGAAATCAAGTTATTTTAAAACGTATTTCGATGAGTTAGCATGAACAACAGTAGTAGGATTTTTCTTTTATTTAAGAAATAAAAATTATGATTCCTCAATGACACTGCAGCGAGATAGATTTTGAAGAGTTGATTTAATCATTAGTACACTTGCGAATAAATTGTTAATCAACAATTGCGTTAAATCTTGTTCTAATAACACATCGATCTATAACTCCCGAGACTAACCCAGAGATGGCGCTCGTAGTAAACCAGTAACCAGGTCTTTCTAGAGTACTAATCTTTGCTTGAAACGTGTCAAAATTTTAAGTTGATCGGACCAGGAAAAAGGTTTTTTGAAGTGAAGTGAAAAAGGTTTTTTCCAAGTGGGTGCCGCGATTGCTTTCGATGGAACAAAAACAGCAACGAGTCGATGATTCAGAAAGCTGTTTATCGCTATTTACTCGCAACAAAAAAGATTTCTTGAGGGGGAAAAATGGGGAAAAAGAAAAAAAAAGATTTGGAAAAGCGTTGGAACGATTGTATCACCCTAAAAGGTGATTAACAAAAGGTGTTATGTTGATGAATAAAAAAAAATTTGCAAAAAAAAATGTTGTTTTCAATGTTAGACTCGGGAGTTATTGATCGATGTGTTATATCAGTGTCAAGAAAAATGTATGACACTATAGTATTTCACATTTATTACCTTCAGTCGCTAAATTTTGCTCTAAGTACGTCGTACAAAAATCATCTTCGCCATGTCATAATGCAAAAAAAAAAAAAAAAAAAAATGTGGAGGAATGAATGAAATTAAAGTACATCAAACAATGAGAAGTAAATAATCGCTTTGATAGCGATCAGATAGTTCCATTTTTTTTTAAAAAAAGAAATAAGAAATTAAAGAAGTAATAGTTTTATTGTCAAACTCTACAAATTATTTTGAAAATTCTTACGGCAATTACGGGAATATAAAATAACTTATTCGAATATGAATTCCACAGCAGCTGTTTTAATGACTAAGACAGATGACTATAATGTTTTGTTCCTATAGGACGCACAGTTTACTAAAATATATATTATGTAGTACTGAAAGAAGGAATTCGTTAAAAAAAAGAAGAAATGGTAGATGTTGCGGTTGTTTGAAGGGGCGTCACGCTAAAAGGTGGTCTGTTGGGGGAAAAAATCAAAATTGTAAAATTTATCTGTGGCAATTTTATCATTATTTGTTTTGTGATAAAGCACAGACTATAAATCCAAACGAAAAGTGAATCGTATTGCGGTAATAACGCGTATGTTTTGAATTCGAAAAATATTGACGCTGAAATGATTATGCCGAACTGTATAGTTTTTATATAAGATACTTGTATTAATTTATATTAGTCATTTATATGAATTTTTAACGTAATTAAAAATCTTAGAAATCTGCGAAGGTTTTCTTCAGTGAAGTATACAAATACACAAATATCGTATAGAAGGAAATTAAATGTACTCACATATTCAGCCGCAACAACTTGAAAAAATAAGAGGATGAAAATATATATATAAACCTTCCGCCCTGAAATATACATATTCCAGTACGTGAGATTCAGAATCAAGACAATAAAAGTTTTCAAGACTTTTGCAGTTTTTATATCAACAAAAAATCTTTTTGAAAAAAAAAAATGTTTTTTAAATGTATGTGTCCGGATTTAAATAATAACTCATCCGTTTTTTTGGAACCTAATAGCCAATTAGAAGCAAAACAACAAATCTCAACACCTAATTAGCAATTCTTTCATAAAAAAAATACACACACTTAATAATATTCATTATCCAAAAATATTTCTACATACATTTCTCAATTTTGA
This sequence comes from Nephila pilipes, assembly GCA_019974015.1. Lineage (NCBI taxonomy): Eukaryota > Metazoa > Arthropoda > Arachnida > Araneae > Nephilidae > Nephila > Nephila pilipes. The sequence continues at coordinate 9,744 of BMAW01002226.1, read as the reverse complement.
CCTTGAATTTGTGTTGTTTATATATTTTTAAAATTTGAAAGCGTATATAATTATATGTTGAAATTTTTGGATTAAACTGATGCAACTTATCAATTTTTTCTACGCACTTAGGTAAGAAAAGAATTATTTCTTTTTTTTACATATGATTAGAAAATTTAATGTTTCGTATTGTCAACTTTTTCGAAATATTTTACTGTAATTATTTGTATTTTTATCAGTCAAATAGAATTTTTTTGAATTTTGTCAAATAAAAACGCATGCAATATTATGTTGAAACTATCATTGATTAAATGTAATTCGTGTACCTTTTTTGTATAATGTGGTGTATAAAACCGGGTGTGTTTTTTGAAAATGTTGTGACTTAAAATTTTTATAAATTTAAATAAATATTTACTCACATTTTGTATTATGAATCTGTTTCAGAAGGGAAGCATTAATTCGTAAATATTTTAGTAAGACATTTACGAGTAATAAATTATGCTTGTCATTTATATGAATTTTTACATGAAAGGGGACATCAAACGTAATTAGAAATTTGCGAATTCTTTCTTCAGAAAGCACATTAATATTTATTAATCGGAGAAAAAAAATTAGGTATACTTTCATGTTCTATATGCAGAGACAGATATACAGTAATGGAACCTTGTGACGTTCATGTTCTGGGACGTAAATTCAGAATTCGGATTGTTAATTTTTCAAAACATCTGCAATATTTATACAAATGAAAAGATATTTTGACTACAATATATATATATTTAAATTTTACGTAATTGGGTGCAAGCGATGACTAATCAATTCTTTTCAATGAACTTGAGGTGGGTTTTTCTTCTTTTTCTTAGTCATCAAGATTTAGTGTTTCCCAATTTTTTTCACTGATTGTTCAACTTAGTTGTCAATAAATTTCTTCAATCCAGTAAAATTTCTTTTATTTTTACTATCCAAAATTACGCTTAATTTTATGTGTAAATTAACATTGAACTGTGAAAATAGCGTGAATGTCTTTTCCGCATTAGATTTTTTCGACCCCTTGACATAATTGTATGATTTGTAGTCTATTGCATTTGATACAGTTTATGATGTGATTTACTTTACATAAACTGCATCATGTATTAAATTTCTTTCTGTAATCTGTACAAGTATTTAAAATTTCTTACCAATTTATTAGTTGGAACAAATCTGTAATCTAAATTCTCAAATACCAAGAAGTTTGTTTTTAGTGTTCTGATTATTCAAATATTTACTTATATATATTCGTATATTTGACAGTAAAACTATGAGCATTTAATACACGTTTTACTAATCTGATAAATTTGAACAGCAAGTATAGTAATTTGAGAGCTTACATATGAAAATGAACTATTGGTTGCATTTATGCACACATTTTTTGTTCTATTTCTGCAAAATCCTTCTTTTATTTTAAAGTTGAATGAAAATAATAATTCAGTAATACAAAGGAATAATTGAAATAATTATTTAAAATTATTACAGAGTCATAAATTAAGCACAACGAAACGCAGGAAAAATAGATAAGAAAAACATAATGAAAATTAGTATAACATTTACAAATTCTGAATCCAGCAATTGACAAACTATCTGGCAAAACAATGCTCTATAGGTACTCAAAAATTACTTCAGAAAAATGATATAAACAAAAATGGTAACAATATAAATTCAAAAAGAAACAAATTGGAAAAATAATTTAAAAGAAGAAATTCAGTAAAATACATAAAGAGGCGTACTTAGTTTGTTCCTAAAGAAAATAAGGAACGAGAAATCTAAAAAATGAATTAAATAAAGGTTTGCACTACTAGATAACTATCAAAAACCAAAGAACCTATACAGCTACCGAGATTACAAAAATGGAAGTTCAAGAAAGAGGGCGAAGATGGTATGACTTCAAACATCGGATAGTTAACTATAAACCTGGAGACCTCGTATAGAATTTTGCACCAGAGTAAAAGTATGTCTGTCGGAGAAGTTGCTTAAAAAAATACTTCGGACCTTATCATTTCGTACGACTAATTTGTGACGTAACATGTCATGTACAATACCTGAATCTCAACAAGAAACGTCGAAGGGAATTCCAAAGATGTTTTAAATGGTTTTCGAAAGAAGCCTTAATATGTTAGTGAGGCACATGTCTAGTTTCTAGTCCTTCTGTTGGGCTGAATCCTAGAGGAAGAACATCCAGTGGCCGAAGAAAGCCGCCATCCTGTTGAGTCACTACAAGACCTATGACCTGCTCGTCGATGTGAACTCCATATCGAAATTCATGAACAGTGGGACACTGTTCCTCAAGAGCAACGCAGAGAGATCGATGGTGCCGAGATAAGACACTCATCTATAGAACGTGAGTTCTCGGGTTGAAAATACAGTGCTGACAACAATGAAAAATTATGTAAAAGTTTTGTTTATATGTTCTTGGTTTTTCTTTATTATTTTTATAAACTTCCTTAATATTTCTTACGATTCTAGAGCAATGTCTTGGAAAATTCTACTGTAATGTATAAAGAAAAGATTTCTCAGTCAAGTGTAGCTACTCTTAGTTTCTTAATAAAGCCGCGTTATTTGGATATTTATTGTGTCTGCAATTCAACTTGCAAAAACATCTACGCGACAATATGACCCATTTTTACCTTTATTAATTATTTATCGCTTGCTTGAAAATTGAGGGGTTTCCCCGTGTGATTAAAAAGTCTTTGGTTATTCTTGTTTCTACTGAAAAAGAAATTGAAGTTCCCTACTTAGATAACATTAGATGCAATATCTTGTTTCCTATCTTGGGAGAGTGTTTGGAGAGATTGTTTATTAACAAAACTTTCTGGTTTTTGCATAGAAGGCACTTCTGAGCAGCGATCATTGCGGATATAGCTTAAAAGAATACTGAAGACACTCTTATACGTCTAAAGGAGATTGTTGAAACATTTAAAGAGAAACATTTACATTCTATTCAATTTTTTCCATATTTAAGATGTTTTCGACCATGTATAATGGGCTAGTATCCTCATATGTTGAATAATACAAGACTCTCCATCAATCTCTTGTCCCTTATTTCTGACCTTTTAACAGCCGGAACTGTCAAATTGAAGTTAGATTTTGCTTCAATTCATTATCTTGAAAGAGGATGTCTCCAAGGTTCAGTTTTGTCTCCTGTCTTTTAGAATGCTATACTTAATTATCTTACTTCAAAGATCAGAAATTCTTCCTGTTATGACATAATTACCATTGCCAATGATATTTTGCTCATTTTCCGAGATCATAAGTTTTCTATTAATTCTTTTTGTGTTCAGTATTCCTTAAATCTCACTTAGGACGGAAACAAGCAAGTTAAGTTTTAATTTAATTCAGTGAAATCCAGTGTAATTATTATGATAGGAAAGAGAACGTTTCATTTTATACTACTAAGTTCCTCTTGGATAGTATCTTTTAACTTCAATAGGAGAAATTAAACATTTGGGATTTCTTTTCCGTAATAAGTTTGGATGGAAAAACACATTGTTTTGTGTTTCTAATAAATATTATAAATTACAACAAAAATTTAGTTGTATTACTCGATTAACTAGTGGCATTTAATCTAATGTTCATATTCTTATCTACAAGAAACGTATCGTGACTTACATTACTTATGGCTGTAAAGTTTGGGGTAATACACTTACGATCAACTCTGCACTCTTTTGATGTAGCCAGAAGATAAATTTATTGGTGTCACTTTTGTTACTAAGTGGTTAATTACTTTTGTTAATAATTACGAAGCATTGCACTTTCTAGTTTTTCTCCCATTGATAACTTTATTCTCTGAAATATTGCTTTCAAACACAATCTCTCTACGTCATCTATGTAAAGCTGGGACAAATAAATTAAAATTTCAGATTTTATTCATCCAATAAAGTGAAATGTCATTCAATTATGTTAGATATCACAATAAGGTTGAAGATTTTCCAACTGTTTCCCTTACCGATGAGTGTAAATTTAATAACCGTGTTGTTTTTCCATTGATGATTTTTAATTTTTGTACAGAAATAATTAAAAATGATCAATGGAAATTAGATCGTCAATTCAGAATTCTGATGAATGCACTGTTTTTCTTCCCATACTTTCAACTATATTATCTATATTATCAAATGAATCATGCAGAATAAAGGTATTCCTAAGTATTAAATTCGTTCAAATTCCCTTTCTTTCTCAGAGACTCTAAATATTCTTTCATCTTGCAATAATATCATTGCAGAAATTTAAAAAAAAACTTACAAATTATTTAGTACAATGATTTTCTTATGTTCTTTGTTTTTTGTGTGTGTGGCTGTACTGAAATTTTCAGAAATGAAATGATTGATTTCTAGGATAAGGTTACAACAGAACTAGATATTGATTTCTCAGTTAACATTCCGATATCCTTTCATAATAAGCTAAAGGAAATGTTTTCTTAATTTCTTTGAGCAACTCTTACATTTAATTTGCTCATTCTGTACTGTCAAAGTAATTCCCACGAAAATCCCATATAGACTGTCATGCCATATCTTTTTTATACTTTTAAAATCACTGTTTCATTCTGGTTTTGGTAACTTTAACCTCTACAGACTTAACCAATGCTCTTCTAAATTTTGCAAATGTAATGCTGGTGATGAGCAAAGTATTGAACATCTTTTTGTATTCACAGTTAAAGGAAATTAAAGACTGAAAATGCATGTATTAATCTGTAATTTCATTGGTTTGATTTTGTAATTCTGTATGACTTGATTTTGCAAATTGATCCATATATTTGTTTGTTTCTCCTTTGGAATTTTTTCACTTGAATTGTATATTTTTGTAATTTTTGCTTTGTAATTTGTCTTTATTTTTACTTTTTATCTCTTTATTTTACTTTCTTCTTTAAGTTCTTTGTAAAATTTGTGATGCACTGTAATTACTTTATGTTTTTTTAATAATAATTATTTGATTTTAAACGTCATTTTCACTCTATCATTAGTTCTAGATGTGTGTAATATGAAGAAAATTAACAGATAAGGGCCCATTTAATATAAAGTTCCGCACAAACGATTATAATAATTTATTTTAACTTCTCATAAATTACGTGCATTGACAATTAAGTATAAATTTGTACCCGATCCTTTAAACTGAGCATTTTTGGATCGTTATTTTTACTTTGAATCATTTTCAATAACCAGAAATACTAATCCGAGGTAATGAATTTTCTAATTAACAGCTTCATTTGAAAAGTGCCATCAATGCAAATAAGAAGTGATCGAGACGTGTATCTAATGGCTCATCACTCAAGGTGATGGATCAGTATGACGATGTCGAATACACGCTGACAATGAGCGTTCTCCACGATGCCAACCCTCGATCATCGAATGCGGCTATCATGATGTTATAAACTAATCCTGGATTCGTCTGGAAAACGGACATCGCGCCATTTCGATATTCCTGTGTATTAAAAGAACTGAATTCTAAAATAAAATATTCTAAAGTATTTGGTGTTTCGACAAACTTTAATAAATATTGAATAAATCAGAATAGCAGCGAAGATATAATGTTCAACGAGTATTGCTGTGAAAATACTTTTTGTTGTGCATAACGTATTTTAAATTAGGTGTTTAAATTTTAATACTATATAATTCAACTAAGGGGTTATACATATATAGCAAATGAACAATATACAAAAAATTCAAATGTTAAAAAATGTATAGAAATTAGAAATCAAGGTTTAAAAATATTAAAATCAGAATTTTTAGTTTTTAAGTTAAAAAGAATCAGAATTTTTAGTTTAAGCTTAAAAACATTAAAATCAGAATTTCTTTTTTCAGTTATTCTCTAAAACTACACAAAAATTAAACTTTAAAAAAATTCGACGTGCTACTATTACATTGTAAAGAACAATAAAATCATCATTCTCGTTAGAAATTTAATAAGCGTCGTTTAATAAGCGACATTTAATAAACGTCGGAGGTTTATAATGCGTTTCAGGTTTATCATTTTCGTTTCGTTACTTATATTACGTTACTGAGTAAATATTGGAAACCAAAGAGGTACTTAAAAACCCCTGAATGGATTTAACAGCACAACTTGTATTTATTTCAAAGGGTTATAATAAGTTGTTGAAGATTTGTGTGATGTAGATCTCGTAATCTTTTTTAAAAAAAATTGTAATTTATGTTTCTGCACGTCTTTCAATGACCTGTAATCCTATTTTAGACAGTAACCAATAACGCACGCCCTGCAAATGTTATGCATTATATTAACTAACCAAATGTATATATCGTACCAAAACAGGAAGCGCATTTGAATGGTGAGCTACTGAAGGACTCTATATTATGTGCATTAGTAAATCATAGGTCTTGTATTTATTGTTGAACAGAATAAAGAGTTGATTAAAAATGTATGAGAACGTAGATTAGATTATCGAACATAGCAAGATTCACTCCACAAATTGCCCTATACTTATACATAGTTATGAAAAGTCAAATAAACAAAATATTAAAAGCACAGTATTGTGTTGTGTAAAATGTCTATGGTAACTTTGTATTTATTTTATTGTTTGTAAGCAATACAAAAACACCCTGCTATTTCCAGGCCTCAATTGGTGATTGTTACGCAAAAAAAGTGTTCATAAATTAGGTTTTGATGATGTTCATACCATATTCATGCGATGTTCGACGAAAAATTTGTGAATATGGTTTCGCAGGCTGTGTCGGAACATTTTTAATGGTGAGAATTAAGTGTCATTTTACAGAGATAGATGATCCATGTGCTATTATCGTATGTTTCAAGCTCTGTCAAAGTTCAATTTTACTTGGTTCACAAACTATTGCAATTCAGAATTTTGCGAATAAAGTTCATTTGGCTTTACATTTTTGGTATTGTTCAAAATTATATAGATCGAGCTCTCATTCTAAATTTTAATTATTGTATATCAAAGCTTACTCAATGTCATTAATGTTTAAAGATATATTATCATGTATTGACCTCGGGAGCCTAGTGGTCATGGTCGGGAACTCACGACCAGTTGTTTTCGTCGAGTTGTGGGTTCGAGCCCAGATGCCACCATTAAAGGCCCTCTGTGTAGACAGCTGATGTACGTTAGTCTGTCGGAGCTAAAATCCTCCCGTATTTCGTTGAATGTGAGTTTTTTACAATCTTAATCGCCGAATTTAAGTATCGCTTGAATCTTATAACGTTTAGCATCTTCCATTCTATTTGCCAAATCTGTCTGTTAAGAATGACTTCAAAACAAATTTTATTTCTTCATCATTTTTGTATGAGAATACTATCCCAGTAGGACAACTAACTTGTGATATTAATAATCGGATATACAAAAATATACTGTGAGTTATGTCATCCGCGACATCAGTAAAGATAGTTTCTGGATTTGAAAAGTATGTTTGACATCACATACTGGTTAATCGGGAAAGTAGCTATGCGGCATCAGTTTACATATCAAATGGTTGTTAGTCTCAGTTTCCCAAATGCAAAGTCTGATGTTTCTGGGGAATTATAAGAGTTTTGACTGTGAATTGAATCTACTATGAGTAACTTAACAACGTGCTATGTAATTAATATTTTCATAACACATAACCCTTGGCTGTAGAGAATGCAGTGTAGATGATTCAAATGTGGTCTACTAAAACGAAGTTTCATTAACACAGTCGTAAGTAAACTGAGCGATCTGAATAAAGCATGATATTCTTTCAACTTTGATGTCTTACAGTTCCTCAAAACATTATTTTTCAGATTGTAAAATGTTGCCTTTTCCTCAAGCAGTGATGTGTGAAACTACGAAGCTTTTTCGATGGATTCCTGCATTTCACGTCGTGATTGGTTATCCTATACTTGGGTGCAATAAATGTAATTAAATCGAGATACTGATGGCTAGGTGTTGTTATAAATTTAACTGCACACACACACATGCACGCACGCACGCACGCACACGCACGCACAAACGCACACACACACACACCTATTTAAATATAAAAGATGATGGTTAAGAAAGTACCTGTGTTTGGAGTAGGAAAAAGGTTTTTCAGGATTAGTAAAAAGGAATGGATAGTAAATCATTGAAGTTTTCTTCACTGTTCGTCTTTCCTTTTCAAAGAAATCCATGAATATGTTGCTCTTCGCATCCCAAAATATCGTCGACATACTTTTTGGCCCATGAGACCGTCTGTGTCTTCTTTGAAATAGATGATTCACCGTAAGCAACTCATTGTTTTGAATTTTGTTTCGGTGTTTAATGAAGAATTCTAGTAAAATCGAAGGTAAACACTCGACAAATGGACTAGGCAGCAACCGAACTTTGATTTGGCACTAAATAGTCGACAAATTAAATGTAACCAAAGAATTCAGTGTCACATTCATTTTGGCATCATTTAACACATGACGCCACACGATGGTAATACCAACTTTCCTCAAAAACGCCCTCAATCGTCAAAACAGGAACTCTTTAAACTACTCTTATATACATGTTCGAGTGCGTATATTGTTTTATGGTCTGCCCATTTGTAGAAAGTCATTACTTAAGTCTTATCCATTTTGAACGGGATGTAAATTTAAATTTTAATAAGATTATAGAGCGCAGATAATTGGATTAAATTTAAAAAATAAATTTAAAGTAATTTGTTGTGTTTTTCACTGAAAATAATATATTTAATGGTAGTAAAATCAATATTGAAAAAAGATAACATTGTCATATGATAACTTCCATCAAACTTGATCTAAATGTTTTTAAAATTATTATAATAACAATTTTTTCTCGGTGTTTTTCTTTTTACTATAGCGTGCAAGTGTTTGGAGCTAAACCATGTTAATATTGGCCAAACATTGAAACTATTTCTTGCGTGACATTCTAGAAAGAGTCTTTCGATGTCTTCAAAGGAGACACAATAATACTATACCATTGAGGAGTAGTATAGAATTTTGGCAGATATTTTAAAATATATAAAACATTCACAAAAAAAAAAAGTAAATGTCTTGCAAAATTTCACAATTGATATAACAAAAATAATAGACGCTATTCTTTTTGACTTCATATAAGGATCAATAACTTAAATTACTTGAACTCCTTTCTTATAACTCATATTAAAAAAATTATATTATTATTTAGTATTCTAACTTTTCATATATTTTAAGTTTGAATTCTTTTTATACCATTATGTTCTATATCATCAAAGTAAGTTGTTCTTTAGTACCCGTAACTTAGATAACTACATTTCAGATTTTCAAACTAAAATTAGAAACCAAACATTTAAAATCAGTTAAAATGATATACTCTTCAATTTAATGGATAATATTAACTACAAAAAAAATCAACTTCTTTTAATTAAAGAAACCTTGGATTTACTTTCAACAAAAACTACATAAAAAAAATATTTAAGATACTCTTCTAAATAAGTATAAAATTAACTTCTATAATCCACAGAAACTGATTATGATTTCAATTGTAATTCAGTGCAACCATTTTGCATAACATGATAAAAATTAGATTTACATAAATCCACAGTTACAAAGCACAATACGGAATTAAATAAAATTGGATTTTAATATGTGTTATGATATTTTAAACATTCTATATAATTAAAGTTCGTCTGCACCAAATTTTAGCATTTATGTTCTAAAACAAAGAACAATAATATGTGTGTATAAAAAAAAGTGCAAATTTCTTAACATCTTAGCGTATGGAAACGCGCCTTTTCACCGCATTCGATAATAAAATGTTTCGATAAAAAAATTTTGAAGCAATACGTAATGAAA
>BMAW01002225.1:0-14084 GCA_019974015.1 Nephila pilipes | reverse complement strand
TTTCTAATATTAATATTAAAGAAAACGATAAATTATTAAATTCAATATATTAATCTGAATGTAATTAAAATTTAAAACAAACGATAAATTATTAAATTGAATATTATATCAGCTAAGTGTAATTAAAATTAAAACAAATGATAAATAATTATTTTGACTATATTTAAATTAGTCAATTTAAATATAGTCAAAATAATGTAATTAAAATTGAAGGAAACGATAAAAAAAAAATCGAAAAGTGATGTGGTACTCCAAAAGTGATCTGTTGCACTAAAAATGTCCAACTAAAACAATAGTCCCTTGAATGGCTAATAATTTAACTGCACGGTTTGCGTATTCCGTTGCTGCTGTATATCTGTAAAGGGCGACTGTGCTGCGTCACGTTTGTGAATATACAACTAAAATGAACAGTTGCAGATCTTCACTTAGTGTGTCACACACTGAATAATTGAGTTCGTATTCTTTGTAGTTATTATTTCAGAATTTTTTTTTCATTGAATATTGCTACTTTGACAAAATAAGTAATACATTGCAGCACATTTTTTTGCATTGTTTACATTTTTTCATATAATTTTATTTTGATACTGAATGAATGAGGCGACATTTCCACTTCTGGCGCCATCAGTGGATTTTTCAGACACCAGTGAACACAATAGTATTCATCTGTATGGGTTGTCGTTATATTACACTGATTGTTTTCATATAATTTGCAAACTTTTCAGTAAATTTAGCACGAAGACGCTTATGTTGAATAGTTTGAAATATTTAAAGGTAGCTGCTTCGTATCCAAAGCCTCTGAAGTCTAAGCTTATTCATTTTCTTTATAAACGAAATTGTAGCATTACTTAAATTTTATTTTATTTTATGTGTTGTGATTGTTATCATAAAATATTTCCGTGTTTAAGTTGAAATTTTTTTTCCCTAATGAAATGTTGTATATGTTTTATATATTAAGTTTTCTCTTTAAAGATTTTTTTTTGAATTTTTCAAATTTGTTTCTTCAATTCGAAAAATATGTATATATGCTAATATTATATTTACTTGCATTTTGAAAGAAATCAATTTTGCTTTAAGTTTATGAATATTATATTGGGAATTTTCTGCCTCTCATAAAACCTTACCGAAAGTCCCAAATGTTCTTAAAAGTGATAAAAACCTGTTGTTGAAACTAACGATAGAGGGCGCTAAGAGCCAGATGTGAAAAAAGAAAAAAAAAAAAAAGAGAATTTTTGTTTTAGTTCTGAGTAAGAGAGAGAAGGAAGTTGTTGAAAAGCGAACTATGTTAGTGAATTTGATATGCATGCGAATTAGGATATTTACTTATAGTTAATGTTTGTTGTGTTGTGACATCTTAATGAAAATTAAAGTAATTGATGTCATTCGATTGAATTTAGTTGACTTTGTGTGGATTATTCAAACCTCAGCATCTTGAACTGATGAAGCGAAAAATGATGGCCATCCTCTGAAAGGTTAGAACTTTTGATTTATTCTTTGATATGCGAATTACTGTTTAAAATCCTGTGACCATTATTGTGGGAATTGACCCGCTGCGCTACAGTAGCGCCATCTGCAAAGCAGATTTGGATGTAAGAGTGCGAGGTGTAAGAAAGTAGTCCGTCTTTATTTCGTTTCTTATCATTTAATAAACTATTTTTCCTCTTAAAAAGTGTTCGGTTCTCTCCACATACCGATGCCTACCTCTACATTATGATAAAAACCTTTGCGAAGCAAAATGTTTAATAAAATGCTGACCAATTTTTTTTACAATGAAAAGCAGGACCAAAAATTTAAGAAAAAAGTACATCGTAAATAAATCAAACATTTTATTAATGCAAACAAAAGTATTCCAATTATACTTACTTCCCTTTTAAAAACTTAATTAAACGAGTATTTTTCAACTGAATGAATATTTTTTTGTCACTAACTTTATATTGGAAATTTCGGAGCAAGAAATATCCTTCATATTGAATTTTACGGCAAGTGCTGCAGCTAGAGTATCAACATCTAATCTTGATTTCTCACATGTCCAAAAATCATTACCAATGGGAAAAAAAATCTTTTAACTGCTGCATTAGTTACAGGGCAGCTTGTCGTAAATTCAAGAAAAATAACTAAATTTTCATATAGAATGTGTTAATTTTTGAAATGGTTAAATATTTCCTCCCATCTTTTTTTTCAATTTCAAAATGTTGATTTTTCCGTTGTTCTAATTTATCAGAATTTAAGTATACATTCAGTTTTTTTTTAATTTCTTCAAATGGACAATTGTCATCGATTTTAATATCAGGCATTTCTTTAGATAAAATCTCTACATAGTTTTCAATATGTGCCCTATTTACACACGATGAAATCAAAAAATACCATTGATAACTATTATTTCCTGCAATATTTTTTTCAGACCATTCTTCGACATACTGGAAACATGTTTGGTAAGATTTCCGCACTTCTTTGGTGTACTTTTCCTTTATGCCCGGATTTGAATCATCTAAGTTTGACAATTTTCTTTTTATTATTAGAGGAATAAATTTTTCCTCAAATTGTGATTTATATCAAAGGACAAAATCGTTCAAAATAAGACTAACTTCTGTGGCTGAAATATGTTCACCTTCAATCTTTTAAATCGTTTTGTGGAAAAACAAAATACATTAATATCTCCGATAATACATAATTGAAAAAAATATTGAAGAATTTTTGGACAAAAAATGAACGGAGTTGGACTAAACTTAACAAAAATGAACGGAGAGACTGGGTGCAGAGATTAACAGATTAGTTTTAAAATGTCGAAAAGGAGGACAGGTAGGAGGACACTTTTCAAGGATGGACAGAACCAATAAAAGGAGGAATGTCCTCCCTATAGGAGGGTATTTGGTAACCTTAATAATGATGATGATTAGATCAATAATTGAATTGGAGGTTTAGTGACGTGTTTGAAAATTTTTCATCAAAGACAACTCGTTGTAACTAATCTACAAACTAACTTATTCAATAAACAAATTAAATAGAAAAACTTGTATATCTTGACACTTTTGTGTTTTGAAAAACTCTGACCAAACCTTAGCAGCGCTCTCTTACAATAATTGGCACCAAAATAATAGATAAAAGCTCAAAAGTTTTAGTTGTGTCTGTAACTGCAGGGTTGTCTGAAATAGGTACAAGCATTAGTTTGTGGATGGAGCGTCGTAAGACACCTGAAGAAGTTCTCATTTCAATAATTCTCACAAGGCCGTGAACTCCAGGAAAAGTCTGTAGAATACGGACTATACGAAGGTTGGCCGCAAAGTTTCCCACCTAACAAAAACACAAGTAGTTTTTTCTTTAAATTTACTTTCATTTTTTTACATAGTCTCCTTGTAACTCTACACACTTCTCGGAGCAATACTCCCATCTATTTAACTCGTCGAAATAGTACTCGGCGTCTTTTTCTGCAAAGTAATTGACATTGACTTTAGGCTAATATATATTTAATTATATTATAGGTACAGCTATTATACAAGTATACATTTGGGGGCAGGATAGTGGCAAAGACAGGACTGTTCGTCTAAAATCTGCTAAGGGCAACCTTGAAATCTAGCTGAAGAAACCTTTGATTATCCTCTCGTCAGCGAATTTCTGTCATCTCATCAAAGTCGTGCGGCAACTGTTGAAATTTCGGAAACTTATGCAACTCTGGGTGACGAGATGCAAAGAATACTTCAATATTTATGAGTTCCTGACGTATAAAATAGGGAACATTTTGATGCAGATGATCACAAGCTCATTCTATTAACGTCAAAGTTAGAAAGACACGAATACACAAAGAAAGGTGAATTACAAGAAAAAACCAGGAATACAGATACTACAGTTTCTCACTTCTTGGAAAAACTTTTGTGTGAAGAAAATAATATTTTTTAAGAGAATTTAACCAGGATGACATAGGATGAGATGACACTTGTAAGAAGATTCACATATTATATCAAAGACGTGTAGTATAATATCTGAGGAGTTGTATTCCAAAGACATTTTTTAAGTTTAATTGAAATTAGAATAATTTGCTTTAAAAAAAGAGTGTTCTTGTTATGGAACTTGAGTGCTCTTGTTACAAAACCAATTATAAAATAGACACAATAAAAAACGTATATCATCAGATAGACATTCTAATAGAACTTTAAGGAAACACATGCGTCTCACATTACCATTACTAATGCAATGATTCACAAACAAACTAGTTAAACATTTTAATCATATTGTTAAATAATCATAATAAATATAACTTTTCTAAAGCGATATCTTCAAAAAATCAATCATTAATTTAAGTAGCAATATAAAATATTCTAAAAACATACATGAAAATGAGTTACCAGAGAAGATTTATTTCCTACTTTTTTAAAAAAAAAAACGATGCACGCTTACACATTCTCTCTCTCTCTCTCTCTCTCACACACACACACACATATATATATATATATATATATTTATACATATAATTATTGTACTCTTTAGTGAATTTTTCTTGAGGGTGATACTATCAATATGTTTCATGATACTAGCTTGTATTAAAATTAGGTATCAATACAAATATATTTAATACAAAAAATTCTCTCTCTCTCTCTCTGTATATATATATATATATATATATATGGGTATTAAAAAAATTTATAAAAATAAACATTTATATCATATACCATGCAGAGAAAAACAATGAAATTAAAAATGAAGTGATTAAATTTCTTGAATGCTTAGAAAACCTTTAAAACTTATTAATTATAAGCTCTTAAGAAATAAAATTGCTTAAAAAATAAATTAAAATTAAAAAAAAAAAAAACTAAAAACAGGATTATGATTTATAAAACATCGTACGATAATCGAAGGAAAATATTTTAAAAAGGAACAAAATGAAAATAAAGCTATATAATAGTGCCTTTAAATTGGGATACAGGTATTCTATTTAAACATGTTTTTATAATCAAACCTTCGCAATCAGTAATAACTGTTTAAAAGAAAAGGTCCATCCTAGTATAGTACAGGCAAGCAGGAAATGAGGAAAGTGAAGAATAAGTATCAGGAAGCCCCTAAATTATATCCAATTCAAATGAAAGCTACAACATAAAATTGAATAGGTCTTTTTCAAAAAATATAATTAAAGTTTAGAAATGAAACAAAATAAAAGCCATTCTTCTTTATACAAGATTAATTTCACCATTTTGATCAAATATTTACTCTTGTCCTCGAAAACTTGTCGCCAAATCATTAAACTCAACCATAGTATTAGCCCTCTATGGATCAAAATTAGAATTAAGGAAAACAAAAACATATTAAAATTATAAATATTTTTTGTACGATATTTAAAAAAAGAAATAAAAAAAAAATGAAGTACAAAAAACTTTAAAAGAAGAACATTATTCTATTTCATAATTTACAAAATTAATCTGTTTTATAAATTTTACGTTTTAAATTTGTGCTTAAAATTAATTGGGTAAACAGGCTTAACACAAACATGAGAGGTTTTATTTAATTATTTTGATAATTTTGAGGCACATTAAATAATTTAATATTTCAAAGAATAATATATAATTAAATGATATATTTCTAAAAATAATTAAGGGTACATTTCTATCAACGAAGGAATAGAAATAATTGGAAAAAAAAATATTTATCTGGTCAAAAATATTATTACCAATCCTATAATTTACAAACTTTTAAGTTTATATATAAATAATCCTTTTGATAAGAATTTATGTAGTTCGAATACCTTTTAAATAAGAGAATAATAAAATGATTCAAGAGGTTTAAAATCTGGGTTAAATTTACTATGGAAATGAGGGTTTGCCGTTGAATTCTTGAGTAACTTTCTCTAAAATCTTTGTGCAAGGAATTTCCTTAGAAGTTTCTTTTATTTTGTATTCTAAACGGGTGATGATATATTGGTTCACTCTTTCAACCTTACCATTGGTTTGTGAATGTTGTACAGAAGCTAATTTTTGTCTCACACTATTATTGTAAAATAATTTTGTTTTTAAAATCACAATGAAGTGAATGCAGCATTACTATCACTTGTTAAGATTTTTGGAACACGAATGTTGAAAATTTGTTTTGAACGGTTAGTATATATTTCACTTGTATCACTTTTAGATGGAAAAGACCGTATATATCTAATTGCATGATCCTGGATAACATGTTAATAATTTTTTTGTGGAATTGTAATAATCTAGCCCACCTATTGTATATACAGAGAGCATTTTGACAGGTTCCTTTGCTCTGAGGGGGATAATACTTATTAAAGTACAAACCTTTTTTGACGAGGCTTTTTATTTAATTGGAAAACTTCCCAATGTTTTGTATAAATGCTAACATCTTGAATTATATTTCTCTTTTACATTCCTAGATGTCCAAAATCGTCTGGAGTTTTTCAAGTAATTTTCTTATTAAAAAATGGAACAGCAATTTTAAAGATACCCTAATTACTGATAGTCCAGATAGAATGAATTTTAATGTAGTTGGAATTACTTACATTTTCTAAGTTTTGATTTTCAATATTTTTTTTTCTTTTTTAAGTAAATGAGTGTTTTGAAGAGAGTGGCGAGAGAAAAAGGATTTTTGAAACACATATCTAATTCGTTATCAGAATATACTTTTTTTTATTTAATTTCACAATAAATGTTTTAAATTTTCTTAAAATTTAATTTTTTTTAAGAAATTTAATCGATAATTTAATTGACCATCTATATTACATCCCAGTAAAATGGTTTACACTATTAAGCCATACACGGGTAGCACGATCTGTATAGATTGTGAAATAATTCACATATAAATATTAATAGTACTTGTCTATTGCACATCAACTACTGCAAGGAATTCTAATTCTGAGATGGCATAGTTTCTTTCATAAAGTCTTATCTCCCTAGAATGAAAATAATGTTTATTGTAAACCAGCAGGATATTATTTTGAAACAGCTCCAAGAGCTTCTGGCGACCAATCTTCATATAAGTGATGCTTATAATTTGGAGTAAAAACGGATAAATGTGCTTTGAAAATTATAGAGTTCTTTAAATGCAAAAAGATTACTTACATTCATATAAATATTTCCATGTAGAATCTTTTTAAGCAACTTGTTGGGTAGTAATCTTAGTTTTGCCTTACTAATGAATTTATGATAAACACTGATGCTATCTAACATTCTTTAATTTTTTTTACATTTTTTTTAGAAAATTTAACAATTTGATGAATTTAATGTCAATATTATTGGAAGAAAATTGCTTTTTTAAGACTTCATATCCTCCAAATTTATTATTGTTTTAATAAATTGATATTTAGATGTTTTTTCAAACTTTAGTTTTCATTTTTAACAAATAGCACATTTTTTTCAAAAATAATAATAATAATAATAATTGTGCATAATCTTACCATCTAGCTGAATATATTATAATATTAAGATAGAGTATTTTGGAGCAAAATTTACTTGATACTTATTTAGAGTTTATCTAATAGTTCTCTGGAAGATATTGGGTGCATTTATCCATTTAGAAGGTGACCTCAGCCACTCAGTAAGTCCAACATTTGTTGGGAAAGCTAATTTTTTAATATCGGTATCATTTATTTCAATGTGCCAATAACCTAATGTTAAATCGAATGACGAAAAATACTGAGCTTTTGTTCCTATTAGGTAATCAATCATATATGAGACGAGTTCTGAGTTAGTTTTAGTGATATGATTTAATTCACTGCACATCCATGCCTTTTTACCTTCCTCTTTTTTCATAACTGTAACTTTGCCGGCTGTGGGATTATGTGATAGTTTTATTATGTTTGCTTCAAAAAGTCTTTTTTATTTCAATTTCTTTATTATCTTGAAATGAAGTGCAATATGGTCGTAAGGACAGTGGTAATTCAGAAATGTGTACAACCTTCTGAATCTTGAGCCTTTACGTTATATTGGTTCTCTGAAAAAATGTGTGAGAAATTCCCTGAAAAAAAATAACTCCGACCTTTTCGTTTTAGTATTCTATGGTAAATATAATTTTAAATATCATTTTGAAATTTTCTCTGTATACATTGTGCGTGTTCCCGAGCTAGAAGGTGATATCCAATTATCTTTATTGGAAGCTCAAAATTCTTCATCATACTGTGACGTTGGGCTATTCGCGGTTTTCTCTTCACTAACCTTGGGGACTTTTAATTCAGATTGATTGCTTTTGCTAAACAACCTTAGCCCAACCAAAAATGAAACGTGAATATGTAAATCGAAAGCAGGTAGAAATGAAGTGAAGCAGGAGATTTAGGAAATATATAAACTCGGGTTGAGAATCTCGATTGAGAGGTTCTAATGTTCGGAAATTGTTCCGGAGTAGAAGTCGGAGCCGGGAATTGTTACAAGTTATCGGCTGGTTAATGTATGCTAAAAGTCAAGATAGCCTCAATGCGATCTTAGTGGTAAGAGTCAGTTAGATTATTACTGGTAGATCGAGTTAATGTAGTTAAGGCCTTGTTCGGGAGAGCATTTATAACAGTCGTTATATTAGCAATCAACCAATAAATACTTTGTGTATTGGTCTAACGTCTCCTTGATTGACTTATTGACTTTTAGTGTTAATACATTGAGTTAGCTATGGCACAAGAGGCAAACATGAATGATTTGCCGTCACAATATAACCCCTCAAATATATTTGTACTACTTTTAAAAAATATCTAAACAGATTAAAGATACATCGAATTAAAAGTTTTCTTAGCTTGGAATTTCTCCATATTGCATGACATGATAATCAGTTATAGCAAATAGTTATTGGAAGGCAACCATTTTCTTTAAAAAAAGAAATTATATTAGTTTTAGTAGCTTATCATTCCGTAAGTCATTCAACTTTTCTTACCTTTATTGGAACCTCGAATTTAAATAATTCATAATGAACCCAGAAGTTTGATGAATCGGAGGTTGATATCTTTCAAATGGTTTTTCTTTATATTTAGTTAGTGACAAAAAGTTTTAAGTAATTATTGTTACATTCGATCCAGTGTCGCTAAACACTTGGGAGAATTATGGGAAGACATTCCTTTTATGACAAAGTAATCTTGATAAACCGTCATGTGCTCATAATTTTTCTTTCACTTCCTTCAGCTTCAGCGTTTCCTATACTTTACTTTCTTATTTAATGAATAGTTGGCTCTGACATTCCACTAGCCCCTAGATTCCAATTCTGACCAAATGATTAATTTTGTCTTGGTTGAATCCTAATTTCTCCTTGAAATTGATAAAGTTACCGTTGATTTTGATAAAAGAGCTTTTTTTGTGCTTGGGGAACATTATATTGATAGGATACACAATTCGTCTGAGCTTGTAGAAAGCAGATTTTGGCTTTGATTTTCCTGTGAAGGGAGATTTGAACCCTAAAGGCTGAATCTGTTATGCTTAGGTTAAAATGGAGCTATATATCTTATAACAGGTTTAATTTTCACTGCATCATACAACACGGTTTAGCTCCTACGCGATAAGAAATTTCATGAGCCCTTTGTACGATATTGCACTTCTACATCACAAGATAATTTGATTCTTGTTTAAAGTATATAAAAACTAAATTACTTTAATCTAATGATCTGTAGTAATGATGAATTATAGCGTCAATCCCAACACACATTTGTGACGTTTATTTTGATGTATTTGACACGTTTCAGACATATCATGACATATCTCAAAACATGTATTAAAATTTTTTTTTTTAATATCATCACCAGAAAATGCAAACAAAGAAAGTGAAACACGAACCAATAAATAAATTTTTATTCTTGAATTTTTAAGGTTGTTCAAACAGTACTTGTATTTGAAGACAGAAGGCACCATTAAGGTAAATTGTTCTTATCATTAGGTGCTGCCATCCGTAAATGCAGCCGAAATAAATTTGACATTGATTCATAAGTTAGATCTGAATTGATAGTCATTGCTACCTAACAAAAATTTGATTGCTACCACATGGTGTTATCGATATCATTTTGTGTCTGGTTGTCATCGTCGGGGAGACATAGGCTCATTGTTATGCACCATAAAATCAAGGAAAAATCGAAACGTTCGGTTGCTTCCGGTGAATTTTTTTCAAAAAAAGATGAGGAGGATCTCATCAATCGGAAAAGTTTTGACGAAGGATTTTTAAAATGGGAAAGGCGTCCTGATCCAATACGAATAACTGAGACTTAGACAACTGTCGAATGAGCCATGATGCTTTCTACACACAAACCATTTTCGGTGCTACGATCGTCATCTCTTGGAATTTCAAAGGACTTATTACACGACCCTTGTACATTCGTTTTGGTCACTTGTCGGTGAAAAGGTGTGAAAATGGTTTTAGTTGAAATTGTATAAGCGAATGATTTGAAAAAACAAAGTTCGATGTGATATCGTCGTATCGTATGGATCTGATGTAAAATGAGATAGTAGTGGAAGACACGTGGATGGAAGACTTGTTTTTGTTTCTTTTTATCTCTTTTGCAGGGGGGTGCCAGCTCATGTGTCGTTCTCCTCACTTGACCGAGATTCAAAATTATGAGGTTCAAAATTCGCCAATAGCCCTCGTGTTGCTTCTAGTGCGACGTTAACAAAACCAAACCAACCCAAATCCTTGGCCTGGAGATAAAAGGATATCAAGCGGCTGGTCGGAAATCAGTATCGAGCCGCTATGAGCTAAATAAAGAATTTTTCATCCTTAAGGCTAAGTTTTGGAAAAATCAGTTTCAGCCCATGCCCTGTTTAAAAAAAAAAAAAAAAAATAATGATTAAGAAGAAATCTATTTCTTTAGTAGTAAGCGTACAAATCTTGGATCATTCTTCAAAAAGAGAAAAAATATGTCACATTGGAAAAAATCTTAATTTAAATGAAGTAACAATCTGGACTATTAAGAAGGAATAAGAAGTGCAGTTGCTGCAGGAACTTTGTTATCCTCAGAACGTGCAGCTCGTTCCTGGATCCAGTAATTGAGAAAATGAAAAAGACAGCATTTGGATGGATGACAGCTGTTAAAAAAATAATCTCACTGGATGGAAATATCATAAAATAAAAACAAAAACAAAAAAACTCTTAAAATTTGCAAACACCTTTAAGAACATATAGAACTCAGTTAACTTAGATTTTGTACAAATAAAAAATGGTTCGAAAAATTCAAAAACGTTTCGCAATTCATAGCGTAAGAATTCAAGTAGAATCTGAATTGGCTAATCATGAAGCTTCCAAGACGTAGACAGAAAAAAATTCAAAACATGAAAGTATAGCAAGGATGCACAGCAAATCAAGTTTTCAGAACTGACGAAAATAGGTTTAGGTAGGAAAGAAATGCCCAGTATAACCTTTATGTCGAAAAAAGAAAGAAAAAGAAACTACAACCGGATTTAAAATGTCTAAAGACTATACGTAATGCTACTTTTGTGCAATATTGCTTTGGAGAAATTTATAAAAAACCCTAGCTAGAGTTCATAGATCTTTAAATCCCCGTTCACTTAAAGACTTAAATAAAAACACTTTACCGGTGCATTGGAAAGCAAATATAAGAGCTTGGGTAACTGCAAATTTATAGAAAGATTGGTTTCTAAATTGCTCTTTGTGCCAAACTTTAAAAATTACTTAAGGTGGTAGTACTCCTTCAAAACAAAATAATTTGTCAAGATATCGAATTGTTCTTGGTCTTATATAAGAATTCAATTAATTTGTTTTTGAAAAACGTTTAATTTTTTTTTGGTCTTATTTAGAAGTCGAGTTACAGCTGTTTTATTATTACTTGATCATGGATTTCTCTGACCGGAAAGGCTCTAGAAAACGAAGTTTTTATTATTACTGCTTAACACAATATTTCAAAATTTTATACATTATTTTTACATATGTGTGTCAAATATGTATGCATAGAACAGATTATTCGTGAGATTTTATATTGAGTAGAAGGTTTTCTGCATTATATTAAAGTGAAAACTACAGTGACTTTTAAAGAAAATTTCAGTTAATAGAACTCGAACTACCGTAGTTTTCTACGTAAGGGCTATAAAATCAAAATAATTATTTATTCTATGGATATGGTTATGTTCTGTATTATTCAATTTACAAAATGCGAATATAGTTATTTTCTTATGAGTTATCATGTTTTGCGGAAAATCTTAATTTTTGTTTATATTTGTATAAAATGCTCTTTTCACAGTAAAAATGTACACTAAGAAAACTTTTCTTGCGTCTGTTTCTAAATTTGATGCCCAATAAGTTTATAAAATATGTATTCGTAGGCAACATTTAATTTATTCAAAAACTTTCTACGAAGGTGTACCTTAAAGCAGAAACATTTGAGCTTCAAGGCGCTATTACTATCAGATAATGTTCCTTGTCACCCACAACATCCGAGTCATCCTAATGTAAAAATGGTGTTCCAACCACCTAATTCTACTTCGTTGCTCCAACCATTGGATTGCATTGTTCTTTTAAAACTTTTACGTAAAAAGAGCTTTACAGTGGAATTTAGATGCAACCAATCGACACCAATTAATGTAATGGAAGCTTTGTAGCAAATTTCAACTAAACACTTCATCGGCATCTTATCTTCGTCACTGAAAAATTAAAAACATCAATGTCAAATGCATGTTGGATGAAGATATGATCATCTTCAGTTAAAAGATAAAACCTGTTTGAATCGTCAGAAAATGAAATTGGTGAAATATTAAAATTTTCTAAATCGATCGGAGGCGAAGAGATTGTAGATATGGCTATAGAGGATTTCAAGATTTATTAGGGGAAGAAGACGAAGATGATTTGATTGAGATAGCATCCGAAGTTGTGAATTAAATCAATTCTGGGGGCAATATCACTGATGAAAATCGTAAAATTAACAATTTAACGTTGAAACAATTACAAGAAGGTCAAAACTTAGCTAAAAATCTAGAACAATTTTTTCCGAATGCAGATCCTTGTGCTGAAAGAAGACAAAAATTCAAAAAGGATTAGCAAAATTGTCTATCTCTATATTATGAAATGTACAATGACCTTATAAGAACCAGAAATCAAATCAAAATTGCAGATTTTTTGAAGAGGTTGCAAGGTACAAAATAATCTAAATGAAGAAATAGGTTCTAAAAGCGAAGGTGATATCATTCTACAAAAAAAAAAATTACGTGTGATTGTTCTGAGCAGTGATGAGAAAGAAATTCTTTAAATTATGATCGCATTAAATAAAAGTGATACCTTTAGTTTATTTTCGTTTTAAACTTAGTGGCTTGCCTTCTTTGGTTAGGTTCGGGCATTATGACCCCGAGGCCCCCTAGTGATCTTTTTCTTTCCCTTGAGGTTTAATGCCTTTGCTAAACACAGGTGACGCACTTCCGGGATACCCTAGCGATCCTTCTCTATTTTCGACTCTCTTTCTTGTCAAACTTTTAATTTTTTTCCAATCGCCTAAACCACAGTTTCATCTTGTTTGGCGCAGCATAGACACACCTGACTCTTGAACCATCAAACTTCACTTTAAATTCATTTCACTTCCTTTCGTTTCGTTCATGCATTGCTATTCTTAATTAAAATTGAGATGCTTATGTGGAATAGAAAGAAAAATATTTGCATAATAAATTTTCGGAACGTAACTCTCATTTTTGTACTATAGCACTGGACTCGCATAACATGGTTTCACACAACACAACGTTTTATAGAAATCTACCTACCTTTCCAAATGAATTAATATTTTCTTTAACATTTTCATTGAATATATTATCTGTTTCACAAAGCAAGCATTTATCGTTTTTTTTTTAATTAACGTAGCACTAGAAGCAACGCGAGGACTATCGGCAGAATACCCAAGGAGACCGAGCTCACTCACAGGGTTTAGAGCTGAAAACCGGCCCCTCGGGAAACAATCACCCCGCACTCAGCATTTATCGACAAAATAACATAAGATCTTATATAATTTTGAAATATGGGTTAAATAAAATGTACAAGATAATTGCACAACAAAAAATGTACATGACAGAGACACAAGGAAAAGAAAAAGAAAAAGAACAATTGGAATTTTCTTGTAGAAGTAAGATGCACAAGTTAAATGACACAGTGCAAAAATGAAGTGTTAGGCAAAGGTATACAATTATAGCTAGTGTTAGGCAAAGGTA
>BMAW01002222.1:0-12257 GCA_019974015.1 Nephila pilipes | reverse complement strand
ATATATTTCCTTTCGATTCTAAAGGAATACTGAATCAAATTTCTTTATATTCTAATAACTGCATCTCAAATTCTAGAAGCTAGTGTATTTAAGACATACTCTGTATATTCTAATGTAAGTTCCACAAATATATTCAATTATCTTATTGCCATCGAAATATACATCTATAAATAATCTTAAACTCAAACACATACTTTAAAGCGGGTGAGTAATCGAGTGCAAAATTCTGTTCTTACTAACTCTGACGAAGTTAAATGTAACACATAAAGTGTCAGTATCTATTAAATTTATACGTTGCGCGATTCGTCAAGCGAGAAACCACTGTGATTTGTTTCCTTCACGCCGTTCCAATAAATTGGTATTCAAATAAATACATTCGTTATGGAGTACATCATTCCTATTCTAGCATGAAATACGAGTTCTTTACCCCCCCCCCTCTGTTATAAAACAACGTAAATATACACAAAAGTTTAGTTAGGACTTAATATTATAGATATATATTATTTGAAACTTTGATACATTTAGAGAATGCTGTTTTTCATACACATTTCACAATTCAAAACCGTAGCCTGCTTCATAAGTTTCAAAGGTACTGCTTAATTTGTGAAGTCTAGACGTTCACTTAAATCAGCTTTATGCAGAAGTGTGCCAATTTCCTATTCAAACAGAAATTAAATATTCATCTCCTGAGAGACATTCTAAACTGTCCTAGATACTGAGAAGTGAATACATATACTTGCATAATTTAGTAAGGGAAATAACAATATACG
The DNA here is from genome assembly GCA_019974015.1 of Nephila pilipes. Classification (NCBI taxonomy): domain Eukaryota; kingdom Metazoa; phylum Arthropoda; class Arachnida; order Araneae; family Nephilidae; genus Nephila; species Nephila pilipes. The sequence goes on along the minus strand of BMAW01002222.1, from coordinate 11,487 downwards.
TTCTGAAATATAAGGTTTATTCAGAATGTATGCATGTCAGGAATTGGAAATTTCTGTAGGAGAACTCATATTATTCAGTGATCTTTTTTTCTGTTTAAGAAGTCAATGAGTATGATGCCCTTTATATCCCAAAACAATGCTGGCATTAATTTTTGGACTCATGATATCGTCTTCGCTTTCTTTTGAGTCAATTTCTCAGAAGAGACCCATTGTTTTGACAATTTGTTTTCCGATGTATATGAAGTGTGAATATAGGTCTCATCGACGATGATAACTCGACGTGGCAGCAATCAAATTTTGATTTCACAGCAAATGATTCTAAAACCAAACCTAACAAATGAATAAAGGATTATATTTGTTTTCTTTTCCGTTTATCACATGGCAGCACACATTGATAATACCTGGTTTCTTTATCAGCGCCATCTGTCGGCAAAAAAAGGTTTATTTTGAAAAATTCTCGTATGTGTACGATAATATCGGTACATAACCTAAGTTTTGCATTTCTACTGGAAAACAGTGATTCATTTCAATAAAGTTATAATGAAAATCCTAGATAGAAAAACCTATAGTTCACAATTATTCAAATAATATTAACTTGAATATAAGATTTTTATCAAATTCTACAGCAAACATTGTTGAAAACTAAAAAAAAGCTGATAAATAGTTGTGAAAAGTTTAAAAATAACTTCTTTGTATGGTTCGAAACCGGAAAAATGTAAATTAAAGTTAGTTTGGTTCTATATAAATGTTAAACATGCAAAAGGTTGAAAAATTTTCACTCAAAAGGAATTTAATAAATAAAAGAGAAAATGTAGTTCAAGATATATTCACAATTGGACTGCCGAATTGCATTTAAATTCGCTTTTGGGCTTGACATCCTGTTACACAAAAGAATTTTTTGAAATCTGTAGTTCATTTCATGAAACGTCTGGTTGAATTTTTAAGCAAATCTTAGTCACTCCTGTTTTATTGGAAATCAATATCAGGCTCAAAGTATTTCTCCCCTTTTGAATAAAATTGGAAAAATATGATATTATAAGAAAGAACATTTTAAGAGTTAACTTCGTAATATTAAATACAAATATGGATAAATAGAAGTAAAAAACATTATAAAAATGAAACATTAATTTTCTGAGAGCCCATGGAAAATTAATTTAAAGCAACATTCTGAGAACCATAATCCTGTAAACGCAAATTTAGTACAAATTTGATTAATCTGTCATATTTAAGAGTACTTATATTGTATTAAAATGATACTATCAATACCTCCGAGCAATTCCTTCTAAATTGTTGGATTGTTTTTTAATGGTGCACTTATATGTATTACAAGGGCTATTGATAAGGTCGTGACATGAGTAGGCACCCCACTTTTCTAACTTGAACTGCATTAAAACGTGAGGACTCGAAAACCCGTCGTATTCAATATGCATCATCCCCACCATGCAAAGGGTCTTTATAGGAAACAGGTCTCGAACCCAAAGCGCAGAGAGAGAAAAATTAGCTATGAGTTCTTGAATATGACCTAAGTTTCTTCTTTTAGATGTGACATGCGAAATCACAGCAAAAATGCTCTACAACATTTATCCTAAATGAAATGAGAATCGTATTTCTATACACCTAGGGTGGCAAAAAGGATATCCAGATTTAGAGGCTAGTGTTCAGAAATACCGCTAAGAACTTTTCATTGAAAGATAATTTTTTTTTGTAATTGTAGGAGAGGAAGCAAAAATAGGGCACTAATCATTGAGTCGTGTTTTATCACGGACGGAATAGTGGAAATTATAGATCAGTCACGCGATCAAATTTGGCGTGATATTGTAGAAGTCGGGTGACAAAAATTGAAGTAACTGCGGATAAGGTATAAGTTCACAACCCTTTTCTTAAACCTGGTACTCTCTCCTCGAAAGCAAATTACTTAATTCAATTATATATAAAAAGTGTTTTTTGAAACTCATGGACAAAAATTTACGGGGTAATGGAAAATATGCAAATATGCAATTTTCACCATACAATGCATGGGCGAAGAGCAAGTGGTGAACCGCTAGATGGAGCTGTAACGGAAAGTCAAGCTACCTAAAATCCACGATAAAAATGACGATGTGTAAAAAAAAAAACGCGCATTATGCTGCCGCGCGTTTCCTTGCTGTGAACTTCATCAAATCGGATATTTCTGCTTGGAGTGAGTATGACTGATCGACCTAACTAGTTTTAGTGCAGAAGTACTTACCTATTTTTCAGTTGAAAGCCTTTGATTGAGCCAGTTAGTTGTTAGTGTTTGCTCTCTCTTCCTTTCACGTATTCAAAAATAGATTTTCCTCTAAAGCAGAGTGCTAAAATTATATTTCTTAAATATCACACTTCTATGATAGTTAGAGAAATAGCTTCTGCAGTTGGTGTAGGTCAATCGTTTAAAAATTCTAAATTCATTCGAAGAATGTGGATCTGCCTCGACAAAAACGAAATAAGGATGTATGTGCAAGAGGAAAACTACTGAAAAATAGATAACATTCTAATAAGAAATAGCAACATTAATCCAAAAAAATAAGTTCGAGCCCTTATATATATTTATTAGCATCTGTTTTTGATGTGAGAAGCTTAAATTTACGATGCAGGCTTCTGGACTCTGGCAGTAAGGCAAGGAAACCAATAAAAAACAATTTTTAACTCCAAACATGGAGATAAAATGTTTAACATGGACAAAAAAGTACAAATTATGGACTGCTGACGACTGGAAGTAGTTTTGTTTGATGAAACTCATTTATTTGCATAGGGATACATTTTAGATGTTTGAGGCGAAGATATTGTGAACATTTGAGACAGGACCATATCCAACAGACTGTAAAATCCACGCTGAAGCAGATATTTTAGGGGTTTTCAAGGCAAATGGCACTGAAAGCTTATTTCCGGTTCAAGGCATGATGAATTTGACAAAATGCATCGAAATATTATGGCATAAGATTGTTTCATTCATGAAAACCTTAAATGAATATTTCAGCATGACTTAGCTTCTTGTCACAATTCGAAGCTGGTAAAAACTTTTATGCTGGAAAATAAAATTAATGTGTTTTATTGGACTGAAAATTCGCCAGACCTAAATGCAATTACGAACTTGTGGAACATTGTGAAGAGGCGTTTAGGTAAGATGGACTATACAACAAAAATTCGTACGGTAAACAATGCAATTGAAGCGCAGTTTCATGATTATGAACTCTAGAGGAAGTGTACTAATCTAGTGCTGCCAATGCTAAAACGTCTGTAAGAGGTCATTTCTGCTACAGGAGAACATACATCATAATACAAAATGTATAGTAAATGTATAGAATGAATAAAAGCGTAGTTTTCTAAAAAAAGAGATTTTTTTTTTTTACTTTGTCCCAATTAATTTTTATGGGTATGTAAGTATTGTTAATTCCGCTTCCTTTATAATTCTAATTTAATCACTAGTTTGTACAATAAAATGAATAGGAAGACAAATGACAACATAGACTAAGCTCAATTCATTTATGTTCCTATAATTATGGATATGCAGAATTTCTTCTTTGATTCAATTGTTCTACCTAAATATATTTGTAATCTAGACTAATATTGATATTCAAGATGGATCTTACCTGAGAATTCTATCCGAGTATGTCAACTTGCAATGATTATGGGTGGGTTAGAGTTTTTTGCTTAGTTCTCCCTTCCTGTCAGAGATCCTGGATCCATATTTGACAGCAATATATAGTGGTTCATACTCTTACAACTAATCACAATTAATCTCTATTTTTCTAATCTCACTAACTTCAAATTTCTTATTTTTAACCTTTTTTATATTCAATTTAGCTTTGCATATATATATATATATATATATATATATGCATTTCTTCTAATCAATACCTTGGGATGCTTCAATAATTTGCATAGAACATGATTCATATGGTTTGGCAGAGACTTTTTTTTATGTAGTTCACTTTGTAAAAAGTTTTCAACGATAATGAAGACGTCAAAGATAGTTATTCTTATTTAATTTTTCTTACTCCTTTGCCCCTATTGGTCTATCAAAACAAATAATGCAAATAATTATACATTTCTTCGAAAACTTCCAAAAATCTTCTTTCTTTTATTTTATCGAGTTTAAATTTTCCCTATGCCATAAGCTCTACATTTCTAAAAATAGCTTCTTACTCCCACGCTTTTTATAGATAGAATTTCTCATTCTCATCACCGAGAATCTCTCATTGACTTCAACGATACATATTAAATTCCTTACGAATAGTGTACTTTATTCTGATCTTTGTTTCGAAAAATTCTGACTGAATCGCATTCATTTACTGACAGAAATCTTATAGATTCTTCCTGAACTCTAATAACACCTTTCTCAGAAATTCACTTCTTGACACCAACACAGTGTTCTGACAGGAGTATAATTGAGCTGAATTGAAAACTTGAAAAGACGAAGCCTTATGTTTGTTCAAGTTGCTAACTTCGAATACATCTTGGAAGAATGAATTAACATTTTTGGAAATGTTTTCGTTAAGTCTCAAATACATCTTTATTTGTGCTGAAAGTGGAAATCGCAGATATGTTGCTTTAAATTATATACAGAGGAATGAAAACATTCATTCTTTCATTGAGAATGCTTGTAAGTGTATTGCTATCGAATGAAAAGGATTAGGATTAATGATGAAAAATGTTACCGTGTAGTTAAACTTTCCGCTTGTTTATTTGTGAAGTTGCGAAATATCTGTAATTTTCTCTTCATTTGTTTTTCCGAGGCTCTTATAATAATTTGAATTACGTAAAATCACAATTTCTTCCACACCCAAATGAAATGTGATTAAGTAAATTATATTAAGACAGTAATGAAGTGAATTAGAAATAACGATATATAAATTAAATAGATCGAAAAGAAAATGAAGGAAGATAAGGAAAATGACTTGCCGATAGAGATTTAAAATTTAAATTGAATTATCAAAATTAGTTTTGTGTATTAATTGTTTGGTTTTATTAACGTTGTACCATCAATGCTTAATTGATTATTTGATTATTTAATAATGTTTCCATCCACGTCCATTCTACGTAAGGATTTAGCCACTCAACCACTTTCACATGCATGATCCGACAAAACTATAAGTCTTAAATAGAATCATATTTTCTATATTCTACGGTCTTTTTCCTTGATTTCTATATTAATCATTTTATGTTTCTTATTTACCGAAAGATCATTTTATATTATAATTTTATACTCCCATAAGTAGTAATATAATATATATTAAAATAAAAAAATAGGCACATGTATAAATAAATTCTGAAAATTATGACATGAATGATAACAAATACATCCCTGGCCATTAAAATTGCAGCACCAAGAAGGAATGGTCTGGTGAACGTCAAAATCTCATGAAAGGAAGAAGAGGTTAAGGATATAGAATGACAAGTATCTCAGCGCATTCAGATGACGCAGGAGGAAGAAACGACATCTGAAGCACTCCATAAAAGAAAAGCTGTGTAGTGGATTTCTCATTCAGAAAGCACTTTGTAAGGTTGGAGTTTGCTCATAATATCGTGTTATGCCTCAAATAAGATGTAGAAATGCTTACCAGCAAGTATCGGAATTCAATAGAGGCAGGATCGTTGCATATAGAGAATTGATTATCGATCCGTGATATTGCCCATCGCACTGGACTAAATCCAACCACTGTCATGCGAATATGGAAGCAATAGGTTGCTGAGGGTTATATAAAACGGCATGCAGGATAATCCCGCCCTCCCATGAATAATGCACGAGAGGACAGACATATTGTTAGGTCGACACTGCAAAACAGTACAGCCACATCACGGACCATTAGTCATGATGTGGATGTATCATTAGGAAATAGGCATGTTTGCAATACTCCCAGTATCCACTCGTATGGTGTGACGATATTTGCAGCAAAGTGGATTGTCAGCACAGCGACCATTACTACGGCTTCCCTTGACAATGCAGCACAGAGAGAGACGGCGACTTTGGTGCGTCCAGCGACGAAGCTGGATACAGGAGTGGCCCAATGTCATCTTTTCAGACGAGTCTCGGTTCTGCGTGTAGAATTCTGATGGCCGTATACGTGTCTGGAGGCTCTGAGAAGAGCACACATCGCCTGCTTGCAATAGATATCGGCATAGAGACTCTGCACTTGGTGTGATGGTTTGGGCAGCCATTGGGTACATGACAAGCACATCTCTAGTACGAATCGACGGTAATTTGAACGCAGATCGGTACATTTCTTACGTTCAATATTTGTCCCTATCTTCGAGGCCTGTCAAACGCCATCTTCCAACAAAATAAGGGATGCCTACATGTAGTACATCGTACCTTCAGCGATATGCAGAGTATTCGATTGTGTTCCCTGATTTGCACGGTTTTAGATCTGTTACCCGTTGAAAACACCTCGTCCTGGGTCGCTGAGAGACTGGCCAGTCACTCTTCTCCAGCTAATGCGGTTGATTAAGTGTGGTATAGATTTGAAGCAGAATGGAATGAGTTGCCCTTTCTGTCATCCAAGTTCAGTTTGATTCCATGCCTAACCGGGTAAGGGCAGTTTTAGCTGCCAGTTGTGGAAGCTGTTTCTACTAATTTCGCAACCCTTAAACCCCCAAACTGCATACAAAGTCAATCATTTTGTCTTCATGCCATACTGTTTACGTACGATAAATATCTTTTTTGTATTTGCTTTATTTCATGGTGTAGCATTTTTAATGACCAGCAGTGTATTTTAAATGCCTGTTTATTTTTAAAAAAATCAATTGATTTTATTACATTTAACACAGTAATATTTACAAAAATAAGTTATATCTCTAACTACGGCATAATTTATAAATTTTTTAAATTCCCCAAGGAAATACTATATGCTGCGGTAATCTTTTGGTCATGGACACTAGTTCGTGGCCTGCGTAGTTTCGATCCCTTCATGGATTCCTTCGGATCTGGAAATTTAGAGAAGTAGATCCAGCTCGGGTCTTCATTTAGGTTATATATATATATATATAACACATGGATCAATACGTCCCGAGACTAACATTGAAAACAACATTTTTTTTGCAAAATGTTTTTTTTATTCATCAACATAACACCTTTTGTTAATCACCTTTTTGGGTGATACAATCGTTCCAATACTTTTCCAATTTTTTTTTTCGCAAGAAATCTTTTTTGTTGCGAGTAAATAGCGATAAACAGCTTTCTGAATCATCGACTCGTTGCTGTTTTTGTTCCATCGAAAGCAATCGCGGCACCCACTTAGAAAAAACCTTTTTCATGCTCAATTTTTCATGAAGGATAGTAAATACACTTCCATATGATATCTGTGTCATCTCAGCAATCTCACGGAGCTTCACTTTACCATCTTTCATTATAATTTTTGTCACTTCACTCACTTTTTCCGGTGTAACGGCTTCCACAGGTCTACCCGAGTGTTCCGCGTCATTTGTGTCGGTACGACCACGTTTAAACTCGGCAAACCACCGACAAATCGTTGCTTTTGATGGACAAGAGTCCGGGTAACATTTTTCAATCATTGTTTCGCTTGCACGGTGTTTTTACCCATTAAAAAACAATGTTTTATCAGAACACGAAACTCGGTTTTTTCCATTTTTTAAACAAACTACAAAACGACTTTACTCCAACCTCGATAACTCAGCTGTTTCTGGTCTGATCGACTTAAAATTTTGACATCTTTCAAGCAAAGGTTAGTACTCTAGACAGACCTGGTTACTGGTTTACTACGAGCGCCATCTCTGGGTTAGTCTCGGGAGTTATTGATCCATGTGTTATATATATATATATATATATATATATATATATATACACCATTAAAGTAACAAAATAGGGGAAATAAAAAAAATAATTTATTTATTTCTTATATAATAATAGTACGGTATTTCCAAATAACAATTCTACTTGCGTTTTCTGAAAAATATCATATGTTTTGCGAATTATAAATTAGGTATCTCCTAACATAACAGCTTGTTACAAATTTACATCTTCGAAAACATTCACTACTCATAGAAGTTTAAGCCTTTATCTATGTCCCTTATCTATTTTGTGGATAAGTAGGCACAAAATATAAAGGAAAAGGTAATAAAGTATCCATCACACAATAAGTCATCTTTTATTAATAAAATGTTAACTGACGGAAATGTATTAGCATTTTATAAAATTTTTCGTTCACTATACCATAGTATATTTCCAGCTCCATCCAAGATTTCTTTATTAAATTTGATTTGTTGTATAATTTCCGGCAGTATATTTCTTAAATTGACAGCACTTTCTGTCATGGTTGTTGGTTTTTACAGAAAATTGAACAAAGAAATAATGAATACTTTATATTTCCTTTAAATTGACAATACATTGAAATTTTTAGGAATTTGTAAGGAAAACTTAGTTCTTTCAATAGCATCTGAGTAAGAAATTAAATCTTTAAAGAGTAGGATCTTATATGAGTTTTAAAAAAATATTGTATAATATTGAATGCTGTTCGAAATTTTATTATAACTCTTAGTGAGACATTGTAATACAAATCAATCTTTCTCAAAAAAATTGTAATAAAATTTTATATTTTTAGAAATAGTGATACGAAATATTTAACTCATAAAAGTTTCTAAATAAGATCGAATTATTTATTAATTATTTTAAGATAAATTAATTGCAAATAATTGTAAAATTTAAATTTTATTAATAGCGTCGAATCACTGTCATCTTTAAGATCGCGTATTAAATTTTTAATTCTCTTGACCGGAAATGCTTGTAATAATGAATTTATTTTCTTTTTTAAAAGTCATTTTAGTAAAGAAATTTTTTTTTCAGGCTTTCATTATTAATATTAACAATATCCTATTTATAGTCCTGAATTCATATTTTCAAAATGGAGTTAATTTATTGAAACCATTTGTAAGTTAATTCCTAATTAACTCCTTAAGCTCCCATCTACCAGCCATCTTGATTTCATGAACGTTATGTTAATCCTATGAAGTTTCTACTTTTGCTCTCAAATCTTTACTATTTCATATTTTTGAATGCAATAAAGCGCTTCTGAAAGTGCAAAAAAAAAAAAAAAAAATGATGGCTTCTAAGGAATTTTTTTTCCTCCTGTTTTTAAAAATATTTTTAAAGATCGGAAAAACTAACGAATCATTAAAATAGGGGTAAAAATATTTTTTTAAAAAATTGGAGGAAAAAGTAATTATACGAAAGGCTTCATTATATTTTTCTCTTTCAGATGCACTTCGTTGAATTCAAAAATAGTACAGATTTGAGAGTAAAAGAAGAAATTCCATAGGATTAACAATACATTCACGAAATCAAAACGGCCGGTAAACGTGATCCTTTAGCCTACTTGTTGCAGAAAGCAGAAATATGGAGATTGTTGTACAACGTTATAACAGTAAAATTTGTTGGCGAACACACTCATCAATGACTCAAAATTATAAATATCAATCATTAATTAAGTCTGATATTTTAATGCGCTTGTAGAATTCTTAAAAGCTTTCTGTTAGTTTTATATATTGTTTAATATCATTACCCGAATGAATGATAAATTTAAAATTTCTAAAATAATTTGATTCGTTCCTTGAATTTTCCTTTATTGCTTATTCAGCCACCATCTTGAAGTAACAATCAAAATGTGAAAGCTTACAAAGTGTGAAACAGTGTCAACTCTGGACAAAACAAAATGTAATAAAACAATCGATTATACGATAGAAATAAAATTAATGCAAATGATAAATTAGTAAAGTAATCCCATTCTACATTTCCAGTTAATAAATTTACATCAAATGATAAATTATTAAATTGAATTATGTTAATACAAATGTAACTATTGTTACATAAAATTATTTTTACATAATTATCTATTCTCAAGAAGCAAACAGAATGAGGAATGATGTAACTTTGTAATAATTGAAGGAATTCTCAGAAATTCATATTCTAATTATGTCAAACATTTTATAAAATAACGTAAGTACAGGAATTATTTAGAAACTTTTTAATAAGAGAAATTTATAAAAATATCTTAGAAGTTTTGTACCACCAAGGCTGTATTCAATTAATGTCAACGAAACTCATTCAAACTTGGAAACACATTTTCAAACAAAAGCATCCCTTATACATAAGAAATCATGAATTTGTAACGTATGCATCCGTTTTTATGCATACAGCGTTTTTAATATTTAGGAGGATTCCAAATTATATACAGTTTTGCATTTTAAGATACAAAGTTAAACATCCATCTAGCATTACAACATAGAAGATGGAATATGGAACGCCTTTTATTCGAATTTTGAGGAAAAAATGAACCAACCCAGACAGAAATGAGTTTTACTATAGAATGTGTAGCTTTCTATGGAATATTGAAGTCAAAATGTCGGTTTTCTACCATAAAACGTTTGCAGAGCCGGATAGCATTTTTTAAAGTAGGATGAAACTGGTATTAAATAAACATATATCACCTAAATATTCTCTTCGTATTCGTGTATCAAAGATGAGCTGCCGTAATCAATTTCCATTGTGAGTACGAAATGTAAAAAGTTTAATCTATACTACACATATTTTCGATATTTCAAACTTTATTATCTGCTGGGCGTTGTGATTGATATGCATAAACTTATTCTGAAAATTAATAGAATTTTCATTTTTAGTATATCTTCAGAAGTACTGGACTACATATGTTCCTAATTTCATTGCTTACATAGGTATATATCATACATAAAATACTCTACAACAGGTATGGTACAATGACATGAACATGTGTGCGACTGATCAAAGTATGAAAGTAAAAAAACAGCCGGATTATTAGTGAGTATGGTACCCGCGCGAATTCACGCTTTAAATAAGAAATTTTATGAGGCCCTGTGGCAGACGGTCCCTCTTCTTCAGAACTATGTTTTTCAGGTCCTTAGATATTTCAGAGTTTTTATAAATTAATGGATAGTTCATTATCGACGCACTTAGAAGCAACACTAGAGTTATTGACGAACAAAGTTCAAAATTGATCGATTGAACGAGGCTCAAAATAACGACGTCAGTCGCCAATAGTCCTCATGATGGTTCTAAGTGTGACGTTAATGAACAATCAGTTAATGAACGTTAATGAATCAGATTTGTGCGAAGGAACGAAATGAGGAAATTGTCACGTGCGCTTACGGAGTATTTTTCTCTAATGTTGATGTTCTAATTCATAAACTAATAAAACTAATAATAATTCATAAACTAATAAAAATAATAATTCATAAACTAATAAAAATAACAATTCATAAACTAATAAAAATAACAATTCATAAACTAATAAAACTAATAATAATTCATAAACTAATAAAACTAATAATAATTCATAAACTAATAAAACTAATTATAATTCATAAAATAATAAAACTAATAATAATTCATAAACTAATAAAACTAATAATAATTCATAAACTAATAAAACTAATTATAATTCATAAACTAATAAAACTAATAATAATTCATAAACTAATAAA
>BMAW01002219.1:4078-18816 GCA_019974015.1 Nephila pilipes | reverse complement strand
GATACGACGTAATGAAAGTAGACAATGTTGAAAAACTTATCTTTTCTTCACAAGTAAAAATAACTCTAATGTAAGATTTTATGTGTATTTTGAAGAACTTTTTACCATAATTCATTCATCAATTGGCCATAGAAACAGAATGTTAAAAGAACTTCTAAAAAAGTACAAAGTGTTACTACCGAAGCACTGAGGATATACTTAAACTTATGTGTGAGTGAAAGTTGCCAAAATAAATCAAAAGTATCCAAGTTTTATTGTAAGCCCTCATGACGTTCTTCTAATTCTTAAGAAAGAAATTTTTAATGTTATTTGAATACATTTATTTTTTTGCATTAAGATATTGTTACTCTGCAAAATAATCTGAATTTATTATATTCCCCATTACGAGTCAGGAATTTTATAAACTTACCTGTAAATGTGATAAATATTCAATAATTTATCACATTTACCAAGTTTACCGGGGATAATAAATAATAATCACCGGTAATTATACATAATCACCAGATTAATCACTTTTAACCGTAACATATACATATAGAATATCTAAATAATGTCTAACCCCCTTAACTTCCGAATGGATGCAGCTATATTCATAAAAGTAATACCTAGGAATAATAAATTGGATATGCACTGTTAGACGAGATTACTTACAGCGCCACTTAGCGGAAAACTGGAATTAGGGTCTTATCTCGATAACAATATGAGATGGGGAGGGGAAATGAATAATAAAGTTGTAGAGACTCATCGTTTTAGAACAAAAAATACCTTGTAGACATTAATGAGAACAGAATGCTGAAGACGCGAACTTATTTGTTCCAGATTTTCTACATTGTGACGTGACGAAACGATTTTAGAAAGAGGAAAAAAAAAAAAAAAAAAAAAAAATAGTTATTTCAAGACATCTTTATTTTAAGAGTTCAAACTTCCCTTCATCACTGCAATGCACATCTGCACCCTCGTTTGAACATCACGTTGCACGCGTTTTAGCACTGCAGGTGACACATTGACACAAGCATCCGTAATGCATAGCCGATGGTCTTGCACTGTTGGTGGAAGAGGCACATACACCTGCTGTTTGATATATCCCCACAGGAAAAGGTTTATTGGTCAGGTGAGGAGGCTACTCTTCGAAGCCATCATACCCAATTATTTGTGCTCCAAATATGTTCACCTGTTATTGATTCACTCGTGACATCTTGCGCAAACTCACGCTGTCATGTTGAAACCATACATTCCGGAGTTGAAGGAGTGGAAGGTCTCAATAAAATCGAGTATTATGTCCTGTAGAATTTTTAAATATTATGCACACGCTGACGTACCTTGGTAAAATATTGGACCGATAATTATGTACATTCTCCACCAAGCATTAATTGAAAACAGTATTTGATGTCGAACTTCGATAGAATATGTAGAAATTTCCAGAGCCTTGAAATAGGCGTTCTTCCTATAGGATTTCATTCCAAAAAGATATATCCATCCACATTGTATATGCCAAGCATGCTGACTAGATTTCTATCTGGTTCATGATAATAGTGCAACATGCATAAAATCTCTCGGCATTCCCGTCCGGTATGGATGAGCACCAAATTTGCTTAAGATTTCACAGACGCGACATTTTGAGGGACCACAGTTTTCACTTATTATCTCTCTTGCGCTGCTGCTTGGATATGTGACAGAATATAATAATACATCTTCCAGCTGTACTTACCATCATACTTAAACTAGACTGCCGGATAGGTCAGCTAGCCTTTCAGACAATCTTCCTTAAGTGTTTCACAAATTTTAGGATGGTTTTTTTGAGGAGGAAGCAGGCCTTCAAAGAAACGCTAGAAATGTAATTGGGCTACTGATCTTGCCTTAAACCACATTCTCCTTAAAATAGATCCCTCTCATAATATTTATTTCTGTAAAATAGCTTGATGATTACGAGCTTCAACCTACAATCCCGAGGAGATATCTCAGTCATAACTGTCTCAGATGAACAGGTGTGACGTTTCATACGTATTTGCATATTGTACAATCTTTGCATACCAAGTGAAAGTTGCGTTGGGTTTTTGCATTTTGCGACCAGATTTTATATAATCTGTATTTTGTTGTTTGTTTTGGTTTTATTAACGTTGCACTAGAAGCAACATGAAGGCTATTGGAGACGGACCTCATAATTTTGAACCTCGGGCAAGTGACGATCGTATTTTGCGTGTTTTGTTTATAAAGACAATCTGCAATCTGTGGTCTAAACAAAATCTTCTCGATTGGGAATAACATTCTGTACCATTGTGCCGGCTGATAATCTTTTCTCCTTTCGTTCAAGTTTTGGGACGTCATAGTTTCGGAAATCACACACAAACACATGTACGTTTTAAGCGTTCAGTTTTAAACATTATTGTCCACAGGGTGCCTTTTCGTTCCAAAACGATAATGTTTAGCAACTTTTCAAAACTGTTTTCATCTATCTCGTACCGTTTATGAGAAAGAAATGCTAACTCCGCGTTTTTTCACCAAGTGGCGCTGTAAGTGGACTCATCTAGTATCCCATAACCTATTTACCATACCTAGAAACTACTTATATATACATATAGAGAGAGATTTGTACTATATATATATATAGAGAGAGATTTGTACTATATGCATATATAAGTTAATATGCTAAACATGTAAGCGGTGTTTGATTAAATGAAGCTAATACAGTACGTATTACATGGCGAGAACAGAATCTTTGAAAGAGAATATTTATAACCAGAAATCTTTAATGTCATATCGAAATTCTGAAAGTTCTACGAGTTGAAGTTGCAGTAATTTATATGCGTGAAAGCTCGTTGAAGTGCATTTGGATTAGTTTTATGAGTGAATAAAATAAAAATGAAGTATTAACGTGGATTCAATGGGTACCCTCACTCAAGTAGAGAGAGAGAGAGAGCTTACTTAGAAGTTTTTGTTATTCTAGAATGTAGATTTGATACTTTGAATATTTTCCCCAACACCTATGTATGAATTTAGCGCTGCAGAAAAATTCTTTACACACTTACGTTTGACGTATGAAAACGGCTGATATCATTACGAAATCAATATATTTGAGACAGCTTTACAATCAATAACTCAATGTATAAACATATTTAATACAGATTTAAATATATTTATATGTATATGTTTTCAATACTGAGGATACTGTTATATAATTTGTTTGGAAATACAATAAACCGGGATTATGTTAGAATAATACCAAAATGAAGGAAGACTTCAATACTAAATTCGTGTGATTTAAAATAACACAATGTGAATTCTTGATGTTTAAAATAAAGATTGCTGATAATTTTGTTTATTTGATTTCAATTAATCAAATATTTTTAAAAGCATTTCATTTAAAAATTCTACTTAAAAATTATTGAACTAATCGTGAATTTAAAATACAGGATAATTAAATAAATCGAAGCCTTACCCAGTTCCATATCTATTATAAATTATACTAATAAATAAATATTTTTTATGTTTTAAAGTGATTTTATATAGAAACTCAATACATGTAGGAATACATTAGTTTTAATGCAACTTTCATGACCAACACAAGTATTAATCTATACATTAACAATAAAGCATGTTCTTAAACATTTGAATCGATTTATTTGAAGAAGAGTAGTTAAATATTCGATCTATATTTCATCATTAATTAATATTCCCTATAAAACTATACACCAACAGCATTTTGTGGTATGAAGTTTAAATTATTTCTTAATCAATTAAGATCCTTTCGAAAAAAATAACACTTCTTATAAATAATCCATCTAATAACTGTTTATTATTTCTTAACTAAAAACATAAGTGAATTTTTGAGGGAACTATCTAGGTAAGAGGAATAAGTATAAGGAAACCCATAGGAATAAACATAAAAAAAATCTAATAAAATTATTACTATATAGAGTACCTTTACAAGGTCTCTCACTAGAAAATTGTTTTTAAACCTTTTTTTCCACCCCACGCTGCACTTGAAATTATAATTAAATTTCCACGCTACATTAAACATTATGGTCAGAATATAGTTTTAAAAAGAGAAATTTTTATGAGCTTTTTATGAAACTTTTCATACCTTTTAATTAAAGGACAATAACTAGCAAGAAAAAAATATATAAAAATATTAATAGTTTATGGATTTAATAAAAATGAGAGTAATTAAATGATAATAATTAATTTGTCTACATATTGCTTAAGCATTTACTTTTGTTTATACATATCCATTATATATATATTTAGGAATAAATAATACTCATGTTTAGTTATAAGAACAAAGATACATTTCCTGAATTGATTAAAAAGGATTTTGGTTGCATTTAACGATTTACCATATTACTTTTTGAGGTTTTATTAAAATAGTACAATTAATGACCTTCACAAATATTTTATGGCACACCTAGGATTTTATCAAGGCTGAGAGCATTGGTTGAAAATCAATGCTTCGTAATGTAGGGTGTTATCAGAAAACGATTCTTCCAATAATATCCCAAAGTATCCGAAACCATATCCTGAGCTAGAAAGATTGGTTTCCGATCAATAATCTTCAAGTTTCAACAACTTCCAGAGTTATTTTCTCTTTTTGATTTTTTTTTCGTTTCGTTTTTAAGCAAAGGATATTTCTACTACACTTTTTAATTATCTTGTCAATTATCCCGTTATTGATAGGGAGAGATTTGATGACATTTAACGTAGCGTATTTGAGTGTAGTTAGAAGATTTTCTTTTATTAAATAATTTTCTTTGTTGAGTTGCACTTTTTTGAGGACTTACATTGTTTTATACAAATAGTAGAGTTTTAGTCAATAACTAGAATTTAATGAGAGAATAAATTTTCTTTTAATAAACGTGTGGAGACGAACAATTTTACATATTCTTCGTTCAATATTTACTTTTCTATTAATCTGTTTCACCCAAAAGCTCATTTCGGCGCGCCAACAGAGCAGAGATCACACCCAAGTGGCGGCCATGGCGATAGTTATGTTTATTTTATTTTATCGTATGTAATGTAAAGCCTAGACATAAGAAGGAACTATCCGGGAATACAGACATGTTCGATCATGTCATAAAGACGACATAAGAATGTAACTAATAATGTAAAAACCACATCTATAACTCTATAACTTAATCTTATTTCAATATTTTTTTAAAAAACCAAACCATGAGTCATCCATTAATGTTTAGTGTGATTGTAAAAAGGAGCCATAGGCATCGTTGGTATTGTACTCTCTTTCAGTACATTAATTACAACAAAGGAATAAACCATAGAGAAGATGTATTCGATATAATGTAATCTACATTACTTTTTTTTCTAAAAAAAAAGAAAACTATGATAAGGAAAACGTTAACGTGATGTATACGGTATGCGTAAATTTTTTTTCGTCTGGGAAAGTAATCATCAGTATCCTGTAAGTAATTCAACTTTGCAATGGCATTCGTTATCTTACTAGGAAAATGGTCGGAGACGACAAATAAAAAGAATGTTTATTATGCTTATTAATTCGCCACCTAATCAAAATTGTTTTATAACTACTAAACTGTTTTATGCTCTTCTTTTCTAAACATTTTCATAGAAACTCTTTTGTAATCTCTTATATCTATTTTCAAATGTAAGATTGCAATGACTCTTCTGAAAAAAGAACTAATGAATAATTAAAACACACTTTCATTATTTTCTAGATATTAAACATGAATGAGATTAATAAGATGGTTTTCATTCGAAAATGGCTAAGAAACGTAAAATTTTGAAAATAATTCCTTACCACATCATTTGTCGTTATATATCTGTGGATCAGCTGATAGGCAGTTCAAATCTACTCCAAGAAATAAACAGCTGCTGAATATCCTAATGATTTATAATTTCCATCGTGTATTTTAAGTCCAAATAAAAGAATACAAATGTTGTTCGTTTAATACAAAAATACTTATGGTCAAAAATTACTTGAGCTCTTTAAATATTTAATATTCAATAGTAAATATATATTAGTGAAGAATATAACCGTTATTATTAATGATTAAGCATAAATTGTCTGATTATAAGTTGTAAATAAAAATGCCTGATTACAAGTTATGTCAACAAATGGTCAAACAGCAATTATTTCTATAATTTAAGAAAATTTTATTATTCTTCAACAATTTCAACACACACACACACACACACACACACACACACACACACATATATTAGGCTCCCAAAAATGGAGGCTATAATGTTATCTAAAAATCTGACTTTTTTATATAATTGCTGAATGAATCATAAAGGCAGTACCTTATAATGTATCCAATGGAATTTTTCTTTGTGTAATAAATGACTGAAACATCATAAGACGAAGGAAAACTAATAAATCTAATTAACGACTCATTTTGTACAAAAGTAAATTTATCACATTGATTGAATTATTATTTTTAGATGCTTGAAATACAAAACGATTTTGCAATCTATGCAATACTCTTTTACATTAAATTATTCCTTTAAGCATTTACATTCAAAAGTTAAGCGATGCTAATTTTTAACATCCATTTTTGCTAATATCTCTTTAAATGTGTAATAACGATTACCTTTTTTTAACGTATTGATGAATAAACATCTTCATAGTTAAAACATTGATTGAAATACTAAGATGGTTTTACGTAATTTAAGATGTAATTAATTATTCTCACTGAAAATATCCTAATGAAATACGTACAATACTTACTATAAATTACTGTAGCGTTAATGTATGTAATTAAACGCATATTATACATAAATAATCCTAAAACCCATAAGGGGTAAAAATGTTATACTTTCGAAAATTTTTACGTGATTTTGCTTTGTAAAATTTCAAATGCGAAACATATATTTTTTATACTTATGAATAATTTAATGAAAATATGTCGAAGTACTTGGCAAACAATGCTGTTTACAACATAAAATCAATGCCTTTTCTAAATTATCTTTATTTTAATTGGATATAAAGTAAAGTAACAGATTTAAGCAAAAAAGGAATCGAATTCTACAATTTTTGAAGTCTTTTCACTATTTACATTCATAAATTATAAATTCCAAATGTTGTTAAGAGCATTAATATTTACTGTCGATCAGGGGTGTCTAATACACCGACCCCATGCAGGTCTCAGCAAGGATCAATGTTTCCCATGATGGGAATGCGGTGCGAAAGAAATATCAGTACCCACTGCAGGGAAATACATTTCTAAAAAATAAATTCAAGAATCCTGGTGCCCAATAGCCTCTTTTGATTCTAGTTCTCCAAAATTTCCTGCTGCTGTTATTATACAAATTACTATGCCTAGTAGGAGCCGGTATATTTCTTTGAGCTATTAGCTAGTCAACATTCGTGACTTATCAGTAACGGTGCTCGTGGACGGAATTAGATAATGTCGAGTGAGGATCCATTTAATCCTTTTTTTTTTTGGACTGACAATCTTAGGCTGGTTTGATGTAAGGTGGTATAATTTAGAAGATCCAATTCAGTTGCCTTTCAACTATATTTATGTGCAAAATTCAGAGAATTAGTAAGTTATATCTACTTTTACAAAATGCTTTGAACCAAAGATACTGTTTATATCATCAAAGAATTCTGCAAAATTTCATAGTTGAAAACGTATACGTACTGTCTGGGGAACTGTGACTACGAAGGAGATATAAGCACAGGAACGTTTGTCGGCAATTCGGGTTTTCATATTCATCTGTGACATTCGCCATATTTCTCATAAGAGTTGGGTATATTTTATAAGGTTTCAGTAAAATAAAAACGACTAACGTATGAAAGCGGAACATATGGAACGGAACGAGATGGAGAATTGTCTTAGATTGTAGATTGGCAATCACAAGCGTATGTAGCTACAGAGCTCAATGCCTCGCCCAGTATCGTCTGCAAATTGTGGAAACAGTTTTAAGGTACTGAATCCTATAGATGAATCTTGAACAAATCTGACCAAGATTCAAAATGACGAATGAAGATCGTTATTTGACACTTTCAGTGCAGCTACGGAGGACTGCAACAGCTTCACAGCTGTAACGTGAGCTGTATGCTGCCACTGCAACGCAAATATCACAGCATACAATTTCCTGAAGGCTACACGAGGAAAAGCTGTTTGCCAAAAGATCCGCTGTTTGCGTTCCGCTCACGTAAACATACCCCTTTGGAACAACACGCACAAGAGAGAACGTTTAGAATGGCGCTGCAAACATGCATCTTAGACCCGAATTCAGTGGAGCACCGCGATTTTTACAAGTGATTCAAAATTCACCCTGAACACTTATTCTCTGTGTGCCTGTATCTGAAGAGAGCTTAGGAAACAATATCATCGCTCCTTCATCACGGGAAAAGTGTATTACAATGGTGGTGGTGGGGTTATGAATTGGGCAGATAAAACGTTGTAGGGCCCCACAGTAGGGTGTAATGAGATTTCGTACAATGCCCCATCCCTTTTGGTCTTCCTACAGGGAATTTGGCGACCCAAAGGTACGTCAGTGGGATCTTTTAACCGTTAACCATTCATTTTCTTGCGAACACTCATCCCAATCCTCTTTTTCAACAAGACAACGCTCGTTTTCACACCGATGTAATCTCAAGATCCTGCCACTCAGCTGTAGACCCCTATGCTATGGCTAACAGTTTTACCTGAACTATTGCCCCTAAAAAACTTATGAGTTGCTATGCACCTTTCTCTTAATACTTCACCGCTACAATGACATTTTCAAGATATGCATGCCAAAGGAATCTGTATGGGATAAGTTGAGTCAAGAAATCGATGAGACGTTCTACAGTTCTATGCTGCCACGTGTAATAGAATGCATTAGAAATAATAGTGGCCAAACATCCCATTAATACTTATAATGATTTTGTATTTTGACCAATACATTTTGTCATATCCACTCTCAGTTTTTAAATGAACGAACCAAGGATTGCTGTTTATAAAGCCTTTTTTAAAGTAAAGGAAAAGCCAAAAATTTTGAGGCTCATCGTTATGAGAATAAGGGTTATTCTTTCTTACGTTTTGCATGCTATTGGAATTTTATCAAAATTAATCCTTAATAAAATAATGCTGTTTCAGTGATGGATGTAATTAAAACACTTTACTGGGAAATTTTGTGACTAGTAAAAAACCTTTCACTATCTATTAACAGATTAATAGCAAATTAATTAGTAAAAAGTATGAAATTGAAATGAAAACAAGTAATATGTATAGATTTATGTATCAATTACATATTTGTTTAACATATTTATCAATTACGTTTTACTTGAAAGAAATTGTGATCAACAACAAGTAACCTGATTTACAATATGTATTTTATATCTTTAATGGAAAATAATGAACTATTTTTATTTTAAAAGGGGAATTATCAAAGGGTTCTTATCAAGCTCCCTTGAAGATGTTCAGTTTTAAACTAGATTTAAGAAAATATTGGAGACGACGGTATTATTTCCTTAGGTGGTACATAAGTCATAAAATGCTTCCTTTCGTATTAAAATATTATTTATTTTCGAAGGTTTACAAAGCTTTGGATATGAATTTGTGTTTTGAGAAGCTTTAACTGCATTTCAATAATACCGTTTATTTGATAATGCTCTTAAATACGATGAAAATTTATTGACATTCAAAAATGTTTCATTAATGCCGAATTATGAAACATTTTTATTTAAAATTTGTAAACTTTTCTTTTATTATAAGAATATATGACCTTATAATGGAATTTATGTATAAAAATTCAATAATATTTGAATATCTTAAAATGTTAAAAAAATCTTGAAATATAACTTTCCTTATGATATCATGTATTTTTAGAAATATAATAAGGAAATGCCATTAGAAAACTATATTTTGAAATTTTCGTGATATTTTCAATATTACTATTTATTTACAGTTCATACCTGAATAAATATACTTAATGGATATAGAGCAGGTTTTTAGAAAAAGCGTAATAAGAATGTTTTCATGTGTGATTTGAAATATAAAAATATATCTCATGTTATGTAATCTCTAAATTTTAAATTCAATATCTATAGATATTATAAATAAAAAACTTATACACCTCTCCTTCGTCATAAAAAATTAATATGTTCTATCATAATTTTATGATAACATTACATATCATGGGCTGTTTTAAAAACATTTGTACATATTATTGAACGAAGGATTTGTTTGAAATGAATTTAAACAACTAATTTTAGAATTTTAATAAAATAACTCGTTATAAATAAAGCCTGTACTCGTAATTTATAAAACTTGTATTATATTATGCTAGATTCTTCCTTAATACAGCAGTTTCTTTTATCGGGAACAAATTTAATTTCTAAATTACTATCTATTGCTTAGAAATATTAGTTATTTCAAACATGAACATATTATTAAATTCATTGTGTGCATGGATATTTAAACAAAAATATTTTGTCTAATCTTTATTAAATCCCTTCAACTGAACCAAAAAAAAAAATGCAGACTCAAACTATTATATTACTCCTTTATGAAATCAAACAGTTGTTGCGGAAGAAAAAGACAAAATTAAAATAGCTTCCTCAAATAGTATCTTTTAGAGACACGAAATACTATTTATCATTTCAGACTGGTGTGACTTACGACTTGTGATTTCCTGTGGAGAAACTTGAATTTCCTCGAGTAATTTCTGGACTTAGCCGTACTTCATTGAGTTTGCAGGAAGTTTCTTTAAGAAAGTAATTACACATTCGCCGTCTCAATCACACTTCAAATATCATGTGATACATAATACAAATTCTCCAGAAAAGGGATTAAGGTGGGGTAGTCAGTAACAATGCCTCTCATTCCTTATATTGCTGCTTAATTGTTATTGTGGGATCTAAGAAAAGAAAGAGCACTAAATTTATATTAAGCACGATAGCTTAATTTTTGGTATTTTTAACGTTATCTTCCGTTAGCAGATGAAGTATCAGTAATTTTGTCTCTGAATTGATTGTTTGAATTGTTGCATTATTTTTGAAAATAACAATTTTATCTTTACTCCACAAATGAACATTTGAAATAAAACAGCATGTTGAATCATATATTTTTTTCGGAATGTGACAGTGATAATTCATATTCATATTTAAATATACCCGTTAATCTTGCCACATGAATAATTATTAATTAAATTATGTTCAGATTAATTACCCTAAAGGTAAATAATATTTTTATATCAATTCTGAATCTCAAAATTGAAAGGAAAGTCAATATTACTTCCGTTATCTTAGAATGTCATTAATTCAAACAACCAATCAACCCAAAAGTCGAGCCTTAATTAAAAGTTTTTAATGAGAATATATACTACGTTCACATTCACGTATGCACGTATGTAAAAAATTAGAGTTTAGATATCTATATAATGTAGAAAATTTGCATAAAAGTATCAGAAAAAAAAAGGTTATTCTTGTGTTCAATTTGATTTGTAATATATTTATAAATCATAATTACAAATTATAGTTAATAATATATTTACAAAAAGATACTTAAATAATGTAGAGAATTTGCATAAAAGTATAAGAAAAAAAAAGGATATTTTTATGTTCAATTTCATTTGTAATATATTTAATTAAACACAATTTAATATGAAACAAATTTCAAAAAAATATTTTTAACCATTTTAAATTATTTCTATCTTAGGATGGATAAAATTTTAAAAATCTTAATCAAATGAGATTTTGCAATAAGAACACTTGCCTCTAAATTTATAACGACTCCCTAATACCTAACTCTTTCGTCATATTAAATCATAAAGCTCCTAACTTTAATCCTAAGAAAAGACATATCAAGTTTCAATAAATTAAAACACTCAAAAGTTATTCTAATCAATGATTTATTTTGATTTTAAGAGAATTTCTCCCTATCAGTTCACGGTCCCTCAAGAAGTTTACTATCAAGTTTTACGTAAATGTTAAATATTAAGCTTAACCGATACTTGGGGCCAAGTATATGATTATACAGCTACGGTGCAGGTTCAACTTCTACAATGCAGTCAGAGTTTTGCTCCAGCAATATTAAATTCGATTTCACTCTCACACAAGTACATATTCCTCAAACTCTTCAGTTCCTTCTCCTTCCTGCTCCTATTCTATTTACTCGGCATAACTTATTTATTGGTTTTTAACAATCATTTCACTATGCTTCTTTAGTCTAACTAGTTTGCCTAAATCATGTTCCATTTCATTCAGGAGGAGATTAAATTTTTCGTAATTTAAACTATACAGTATTCTAAATTAATTAATAGAAGAGCCTGAATAGACCATCGTAACAGATCGTTTGGAATAATGCAGTACACTATACTTACATTTCTGTTAATTTACGTTTTTGAAAATGCTGAGAATAAATTTCTTTAACATTTTACTTTTCTTGAGTGTTGCTGGAATACACAAATTTGATTTCACACCACTGATTCTGAAACAGCACTTGCTAAGTTGATTAAATTATAATTTTTGTTCTCCTTTTCTATATCTTTGAACTCACATGATCCTCTTAAGAACTTTTATTAGTCTTCTCGTGAATGTAATTAAAAGAAGTAACAATGCGTAGGTAGTAAATTAAGTATAATTAACTTTCCACCTAAAATTGCATAACTTAAAAAGATAAATTAAGTCAAAATTAAACACAGAAGAATTAGAGAAGCTAGCGTGGATCTTTTAAAAGAGCATGGAAATGCAATTAAAGTGCAAGTACTTGAAAATTCGCTTTTTTTCACCAATCTTTGTTTAAAAATATGTATATTTATTTTTAAGGCTGAAACACAGACTCAATTTTAAATTATGCAGTATTAATTTAAATCACTATCTTATTCTTATTTTACATGAATGAGAAAGTTATTATAAAATCTGTAATATCATATTTAAAATCTTTCTATAAAGCATTAGGTGAGCACGTGATATAATAATATTTCTTAATAACAAATCAGTAATTCTTAATAATACGTAAGAGATCCAGAATTACATTAGGAGTTTTTTAATTTGCGTTCCTAGTAATTAATAATACATTTCAACAAAATAAATATTTAAATGAGATAATTAATTGGTGTTTCATTCTATTGAATTCACAATATGCTACAAATTTATGATAAAGGAGTGGGGATAATTGACCTCATTTCGTTAAGGACACTTAATAGCATAAATGAAACACAAAGGCTGAATGTTAAAATACATTATATCATAAAATGTCCCCCCCTGACATTATGTGGAATTCAGCTGAATGTAATACCGCGTATTGTTCTTATGATTTGTCCATGAGTCAAAATGACGAGATTCATGCTGTTTGTCTGACGGTTATTAAAACAATCCAAACGTAATGCAATCAATTGTGACAATATATATATATATATATATATATATATATATATATATATATATTGGGTTGGAGGGAAAGTTCTGTCGTATTTTAAAGAAGATATTTGAATTCATTTATAAGAATATGTGCTTAATATTAATCAATTATATATGCTCCGTTATTTGTTACAACTTGTTGCCATCTTTCAGGTAACCTGCGAATTCCTGTTTTGTAGAAGTTCTCGTCCTTGGAGTTAAAATAGTCAGCAACTGCCTTAAAAGACTTGAATTTTTTTTCCCGTTAGATAATTTTGTAGAGATCTGAACAGGTAATAATCAGATGCTGCAATGTCAGGTGAATACGGTGGGTGACTAAGGACTTCCCATCCTAACGCATTCAGTTTTCGTTGTGTCACCATTGCAGTATGCGGTCGAGCATTATCGTGGTGGAACACTATTCCTTTTTTGGACACTAATGCTGGCCTTTTTTTCTTTGATAGCTGTATTCAATTTATCCAGCTGATTGCAGTACAGATCCGCGTTAATAGTTTCCCCTGTTTCAGCAACTAGTAGTACACTGGACCTTTCCTATCCCACCACAAACAAAGCAGTACATTTCGTTGATCGATACTTGGTTTTGGAACTGTTGCTGATGATTTTCCTGGTTTGCAGAAGATTTTTTTCTCTTAATATTCTCGTAAAGAATCCACTTTTCATCTCCAGTAACCAGATTGTCCAAAAACGGCTCCACATTGTGTCTAATCAGATGTGATGAACACATTCTTATACAATCAGACAAATTCTTTTCCGTTAATTCATGCGGAACCCAAACACTTTGCTTTAACACAAACCCATGAGATTTAATGTGATCTCCAACAGTTGTATGATGAATGCCAAACTCTTCTGCAATTTCTCGACTTGTTAAATGTGGATTATTTTCCAACATGGATCGCAAAACATCATTATCGATCTTGGATGGTCGTCCAGATGATCACTTTCTTGGAGGCTCAGATCCCGGAACGAAATTTGCTAAATCATCTTTGACAAGTACGAACATTTACAATATCTTTTCCAAATACCGCACATAAATTTTTACATGCAACCGATGCATTACTTCCTTTTTGGAATTCATACAAAATGCAGTGTCGTAAATGCACTTTATCTACTGACATGTTTTTCACTTTAAATATCACAAGTAAATGATGAATGGTAAAAAAGGACTCCTTTTATATTATATAGCATCTAAGAGAACAAAAAAAATCGGAATGACTCATTAGCCAGATGTTATTTTTTTATTTAGAAGAAAAATTACCTGCCTATTTAAAATACGACAGAACTTTCCCTCCAACCCAATATCCATCCATCCATCCATCCATCCATCCATCCGTCCGTCCGTCCGTCCGTCCGTCCGTCCGTCCATCCATCCATCCATCCATCCATCCAACTTCAGTTAAACACCCCATCCCCTATA
>BMAW01002217.1:189592-246009 GCA_019974015.1 Nephila pilipes | reverse complement strand
TTTTTCATACTGCTAAGATAAATAAATTTTTTTTTCAGATTCTTTTTTTTACATTTTACAATTTTTGATTCTTGCTTTTTTATTTTTTATTATACTAATAATTCATCGTTAAATAGTTTTTGTATTCTTATTCTTTTTTAAATAGTTTCTATATTCTTCCTTGATTCTCTTGTCAAACCACTGTAGCTCTTGCATGTCGTAAAAGGCGACTAAAATGGGTACCTAGCGTCTGGGGGTATAGCCGGACACCCTGACCCTGGGATTATATCAGGAGACCTCAGGGACTTGCCTTCGTTAGGTAAGTACGGGCATCTTGACCCTGAGGCATCCGATAGATCTTTTTCTTTCCCATGTTGTTTACTGCCATTGGTAAACACGGGTGACGCACCCCCGGGTTACCCTAGCGATCCTTCTCTATTTTTCGACCCTCCTTCTTGTCAACCAATTTGTCTTTTCTTCTATTTCTTCTCGTCAAGACCACAGTTATTTGGCGCAGCATAGCCATATCTGGCTGTTGCGGCAATAAACTTTACTTTCTCACTTGACCCTTCTTGTCGATCAATCTTTTTTCATTGTTTACTGTCTAGATCACTGATTTACCTTGTTTGGCGCAGTATGGCCCCGTCTGGCTCTTGCGCTAATAAAACTTCACTATCATCATCTCATGTCAAAACTAATATTCGTTCAAAATATAATTTTTCTTTTAAGAATGCAAATTTGAATATTATTTCGAGGAGGATTGAATGTTAAATTCACTGAAAATGTAGTGTAATTACGTTTTTTAAGGTCTGTTTCATGTTGTTTTTTTATAACACTAGCTAAAGTACCCCTGGCGTTGCCTGAGTATTACACAGATTAATGAAACTTTGTTTGAAGGAGGATGAGGAGAGGTTGGGGAGTCAGTAGTTTTTTCTTTCTAAATATCTCAGAAACAGTGAATGTCTTCATATATTGGTTCAGTGGCTGCGGTAGCCTAGTGGTCATGGTCGCGACCAGCATTGTTTCCGTCGAGTTCTGATGCCGCTAAAGACCCACTGCGTCGTGGGGTTGATGCTCGTTAAATACTACATTTTTAAATTTCTAGTAATAATCAATAATTTAATATTCACAAAATTTATCTCTACTTTATTTTAATTAAATTTTTACACTTTAAATAAATCTCTTAACTATTCTAATACAATATGTCTCACATAAACGTAAATTTTTTTCTAATTTTTACTGTTGCTCGTTTAACCCTCATGTAAAATTTTCAAACCTCTCATATTAAATTCTCAACTCCTGAGAAAGTTTAATAACCAATGTTTTGTCTCATCCAAAAAATAGCCAACCTGGGGAAGTCCGAGAGGATTATTCACCCCAATTACTAGTTTTCCGCATATGCACGTTAAATTCGTCGATGCTTTCAAGTCCTCACGTTCGGAGGGTGTTGAAGTTTGGAGAGGAAGTTGCCAGCTCAGGTGCTGTTCTCGTCACTTGACCAAGGTTGAAAACTACGCGGTCGGTCGCCAGTAGCCCTCGCGTTGCTTCTGATATCGGCTTTAATAAATAATCAATCTCATATTTGTTCAAAGTGAACTATGCAAAATTTTATCAAATCCTCTTCTAAAACTGTAGATTTTATCATATCTGAATAAAACTGTAGATTTTATTCACAGTTTGTTTTTTCAGGTGTTTCGGACGCCCGAGTATTTTGTCTTTTACCCGCAGTACTTTTCTGACTAAGATTCTTTCTTTTCTTAGGTGGTATTTCAATGCGTATGAATTGATATCTAGCTTAACCAAACTTATCTATCTTATAATAAACTTAATTACCTCTTTAAAATTCCCTCAAAATTGCTCTCTAAAAATTTCCATAAACAGCGGTAGAAACGTCCGATATATTTGTCAAATGAAAAAAAATCAAACCTTTTTTTTTTATTGTACACAAACTTCACATTAAATTATATTCAAATTATTTGTTTGTGGTTTAAAAATTTTTTTAATCGCCCACTTTTTAAATATTGTTATTGGAGGCTCGTGTTTCTATTTATGAAATAAATAAAAATACCTAACACATATATTCTCCGAAGTCTCTCCTTAAACACGTCTTATACAAATAGAGATTTCTTGTCTCTGTGTGATAAGTTTTCGAAATCTTCTTCAGACAGTAACCTTCCTTTTGTTTTGAAGGTCAAATATGCAAAATTTCTAGATCGGAATGAAGCTGTATATTTATTTGCACGAATGGCGTACAAACGGACAAAAATTTTACTATATTATTTTAAGTGTTTATATACACTTCAATAACTTTCACAGATACTCTTTATTGACTTTAAATTTTAACAAAATTTCGTATTCTAGTCATACTTTTGTAAACATTTTCCGGTTTTTTTTCTATCGTACCCAAGTCGCCCATATCAAAATCTTCTGATAATTCATATAGGAAAATTTGTAATAATATCTTCCTCATTCGGTTTCCAAAATTCACATAATTCATTTCGTAAAGTTAAATGACTACCATAAAAACAAGACCTTTGATTTATTCGAAGCTTATCTGCCATATATATCTTAAGGCGATTGTCAATAAATGATTTAATATTGCCTTTTATTCTAGATACTTAACCTCAATTG
This sequence comes from Nephila pilipes, assembly GCA_019974015.1. NCBI lineage: Eukaryota > Metazoa > Arthropoda > Arachnida > Araneae > Nephilidae > Nephila > Nephila pilipes. Next base: position 243,399 of record BMAW01002217.1, on the reverse strand, counting down.
CGGTTTTTGTAGATTAGAGCAGCATTTCCGTGGTTTCAAAAACTGTATTTTTTTACTGCCATTTATAGGCGTGGTATTACAAATGCTGCCTTTTTTATGTGAATAATTAAATAAAAAATCCCATCCTTTTTAGGTTAGAAATTACTGATCATTTATAATTTAAAATTAATCCTTAATTTTTCTTCGAAATTTAAAATGTCAGCTTTGGCGTGAGAAAACTCATTAACTGATTAAAGTATTTTATTGGTTATAGTGATAATCGTGTTGCTAGTTTGATAGCTTGTGCTTTTTTAAGGAAACATATGCCGTGTTTAAAAGTTATCATGCATTATTTATTTAATTTGAATTTTGACTTGAATGCTGTTACCTTTTTTTAAAAAAATTCCATTGTATGTTGTGCTATCGTCTTGCTTAGAGTGTTTTTGTGCCTTTTTTTATAACGTTATTCGTTAACGTAATGTTAATGAATGATTTTACCTTAGCTTTAGCAATCAATATTTAGTTGGTAACAGTAAAATTGGAATAGCTTCAATAAATATTTCATTTTGATCATCATAGACTAGTGTGTCAAGACTTACTAGTCTATAGTTACCTTTAATCGAAGACTATCGCGAGTCCAATTAACGAAGTAAAAGCCTTTAATCTTTTTAGAGGCATAAGCTTATTTTTGAACAACAACAACAACAAAAAAGAGCCAAGGTGGTAATGAGATTATTTGCTGGATCTTCTGTAGCAGGGATTCGCGAACTTGTTTTTTGGGATGGGCCGCATCGTAAAATTTTTAGGCTCGGCTGATTTAGTTGCAAACTTAAGAGATATTTACTAATAGCATTTCTACTTATTGGATAACTACAAAAAAAATACGAATAAAATGTGTAGATTTATTAAGAAATGTATTATAAGACAAATTAAATTTTTTACTAGTGCAATGAATGTAATTATTTTTGTATGAGATATTTCATCCAACTGGAATTAGAAGTTAATACATCCTATCAGTAAAATTGTTTGCAAATATTCATCTAATAACAGGTGCGTTGTGGAAAGTTTTTCATTGGAGAGGGGACGGTTTCTCCCATTTTAACTAACACACCAAAATTAATTTCAGATTTCATAGTTTATTTTCAAGATGAAATGAATATTTATGTGGAGTACGAGATTTCGAATATTAATTTTTTTTCTGAAAAAGAAATTCTATGTAGAAAAGTGTCCGTTTTGAAATTTCAATATACAGCTATCCTTTTAGGGAAGGGGGCTTCAACTTCCATATCCCCCCTCACCGTCGCTATGTCGCTGTCTGGTAATAATGATTATGATATTACATACTTCATTTTCGAAAATGTCCTTTCACAATGTTAAGTTCTCAGAAATTCAGATAAAAATCTCCAATGATTACGATTTTTAACTGTCCATATTTATCTTCCAAAAGATATTTTTAGAATTGAGTGAAATTTATTTCTTTAAACATTTTTAACATGTCATTATTTTTCGGATAAATCACTTTGGAAATTTGACGAAAACTCCTCAAAGCCTGCTATACAACCTGATGGATTTTGAGATTTGGAAATGTTTTTAGAACTTGCATCAAGTTTGTAAAAGTGCTATTGTTCCTTGTTTATTTATGAAAAAGGTTACAATGCTTAGTTTATTTTTAATTTTTTTTTATATAAAAACAATATTAACCCGAAAAAATTAAAAATAAATGGTAGGCCTGGTTCGCCGACCCCTATTCTATAATAATTGGTTGTAGAAGCACTTTGTTATTCATAATAATATGAAATTAAAAACGTTTATTACATACAATTAGGGTGAATATGTACAATTACATACAAATGAATTAGTTACTGATAATGTGGAATTAAAAACACATGGTTAGAAATTGTTTATTACATACAGCTATACTCAAAAAGGTTCGGTACGAGTCTCAAATTTGATATGCATGATATAAAGAAAGCCTTCCTAGAAGGAATACTACATTTTTGATATGTCAAAGATTGATCGAATAACATAATAAGCCGTTTATTCTTTGTAATACGTTTAAATTCTGCTGTCCCCGATTTTTAATTTTAGGATCACTGTTAACAGCCTTGGGTTCTAGTTCAACGATAATCTTAACTAATCCAATCGATTAGCAACCCATTCGATTCTACTGAATTCTTAAGAACAAGTTTAAATAAACATGTTTGCTTCTTTTTCGAATCGCTTAGTAATGCCTACTGTTCGAAAAAAGATGTTGTGTCTGTGAGTCTTATTGTAAGTAGATTATCAGTATTGCTTGCTGCATGTAAACAAAATTGCTACTTCTGAGTTCTGTACTTTCGACCTTCTATCGGTGGCCTCAGTTTGCTGTCTTCATGATGACCGCGAAATCAGATGGACCGTCGCCAATAGTTCGTTTTGATGCTTTCATGAGATGTTTATACGAAGCAAACAATTTGACATATAAACGTCTGGAAACTAATGTCTGTTCGGGTATTTTCATTTTCACATCAAATTTCAAATTTAGGTGTGAAATTGATTTGGTTAAAATTTCTTCATCAATCCTTTGTACAACTGCATAATGAGGAGTTAATTTAGTTCAAATTAAATTAAATTTCCATCGATAGGTGGTTGGTGGTCAACAATCTTTTGAAGCCCTATGTGTAGTTTTAATCTATGTTACTTTAGCTAGAAGCTAAACTTAATAACAGAGAAAAGACGATAAAATTTCCTTGCAATGTAATTTTGATAAAATAGTTATTAAAATTTGGTCCGAATAATTTTTTATAATCTGTAGCCAAAAATTACCTCTCAATCCTTGATACGAGACAGAATATACAAAGCGAGAGAGAAACTGCATTGGCCCAAATACTTGTAATGTCGAAATAAGGTTTGATTATTGCCATAAGATCCCAGCCATGTTGCTTCCCAGAATTCTCTTCCTCATATTTTAAAATTAAATTTCCTCTTCACGTCCTTAAAACCCCTCTTTTTTTCTATTCTTTTTTAAATATATTCTATTTAGTGTTTTATTCATAACTTATGCTCTGCGACTCTTATACTCTTACCTGGGAAGAGGGAATTTTTTTTTTGAAATTTTATGAGAATATATAGTTCCAAAAAAAATGATTTTGCCTTTAGCAATGATTATATGCACCTTCCTGAATGTAAGAAATTTCCCGATTGTGGAAAGGGGAGGTAAGTGTTACTGAGATTTTGCGGTATATGTATTTGCAGCGTATGTTTTTATTCCATCATACAGAACATATTAGTGTGGAATACATTTTACAAATACATCAACTCAGCTTGGAAATGTTCCTTCGAAATTGCCACTCAAACGTTCAACATTTTAATCTCGTGATTGTGTTTGATCTTACATGTTGTTATTGTGACCGTGCAACCACTACAAGAAAATCGTGCTGGCGATACTCTCAGTAAAGTTTGACATAAATCCCTTTCACAAAAATAGGCATATTAAAGGCATTACTTTTTCATTTATTCTGTTCCTACTTTGTTTCATTTATCAAATACGTACTGTTTTTTTTTATTGTTTATATGGCATTTCATGAGGGTCTCAAGTCTTACGAAAGATAAATAACAAAGTATACATTAGGGCATCTTATGACGTATTTCCCTCATTATTATAACACATGAATCAGTAACTCCCGAGACTAACCCAGAGATGGCGCTCGTAGTAAACCAGTAACCAGGTCTTTCTAGAGTACTAACCTTTGCTTGAAACGTGTCAAAATTTTAAGTCGATCGGACCAGAAACAGCTGAGTTATCGAGGTTGGAGTAAAGTCGTTTTGTAGTTTGTTTAAAAAATGGGAAAAACCGAGTTTCGTGTTCTGATAAAACATTGTTTTTTAATGGGTAAAAACACCGTGCAAGCGAAACAATGGATTGAAAAATGTTACCCGGACTCTTGTCCATCAAAAGCAACGATTTGTCGGTGGTTTGCCGAGTTTAAACGTGGTCGTACCGACACAAATGACGCGGAACGCTCGGGTAGACCTGTGGAAGCCGTTACACCGGAAAATGTGAGTGAAGTGACAAAAATTATAATGAAAGATCGTAAAGTGAAGCTCCGTGAGATTGCTGAGATGACACAGATATCATATGGAAGTGTATTTACTGAAAAAGGGTTTTTGAAGTGAAGTGAAAAAGGTTTTTTCCAAGTGGGTGCCGGGATTGCTTTCGATGGAACAAAAACAGCAACGAGTCGATGATTCAGAAAGCTGTTTATCGCTATTTACTCGCAACAAAAAAGATTTCTTGCGGGAAAAAAAAAAAAAAAGATTTGGAAAAGCGTTGGAACGATTGTATCACCCTAAAAGGTGATTAACAAAAGATGTTATGTTGATGAATAAAAAAAAAATTTTGCAAAAAAAATGTTGTTTTCAATGTTAGTCTCGGGAGTTAATAAATTGATGTGTTACTCTACAGCCATGTCAAAGTCTAATCAAACAATAAATAAGCTCAAAACTCTAATTGAAAATACGAAAAAACAGGATAAACATTTTATTTACTGTCAAAGAATATGCAAGGTCGCTCTCTCAAATCCCTCTGAGTCAGTTAATCCTAGTTTATGCTCAAATAATATTCGGAAAGGCTTAGCTTACCTAATCACTCATTCGGATTGAAATTCTTCTCGATTATAGTAAATTCGCCTCATATTATTTTGATCATGGGTCACTCACAATTGCTATCAAAATAAACGATTTATTATGATTATTCACTCCAATTTACTTCTATCAGCTTGTTATATCTTCTTTTTCCTTTCATTTCTATTTTGATTAAATATCCTTAATTCATTTTATTTCACTTCTCATCTTCATCTAATTTTACCTAATCACGTTTCATTTGGATTGGGAAGGAATTGTAATATTATGCAATTAACACATCGATCAATAACTCCCGAGTCTAACATTGAAAACAACATTTTTTTTGCAAAATTTTTTTTTATTCATCAACATAACACCTTTTGTTAATCACCTTTTAGGGTGATACAATCGTTCCAACGCTTTTCCAAATCTTTTTTTTTTTTTTTTTCCTTCTTCCAAAAAAAATTTTTTTTTCTTTTTTTTTCGCAAGAAATCTTTTTTGTTGCGAGTAAATAGCGATAAACAGCTTTCTGAATCATCGACTCGTTGCTGTTTTTGTTCCATCGAAAGCAATCGCGGCACCCACTTGGAAAAAACCTTTTTCACTTCACTTCAGAAAACCTTTTTCCTGGTCCGATCGACTTAAAATTTTGACACGTTTCAAGCAAAGGTTAGTACTCTAGAAAGACCTGGTTACTGGTTTACTACGAGCGCCATCTCTGGGTTAGTCTCGGGAGTTATTGATCGATGTGTTAAATTTACCAAAAAGTCTCCAAGGTTAGTGAAGAGAATCGCGAATAACCCACCGTCACAAACTAAGTAAGGTACGGTAAACATATCATTCTTGCATTTTCGTCAATCGCTATCCATGGAATCAGATCCAAAGTCTTCCTATTTTCCAAAAAAAAATATATCATAAATCTCCCCCTGAGAAATCAAAAATGGGATCAGAATCGCTGTTTCGGTCAAGCGCGAAGTTCCGGACGGTGCTTGAATTTAAAGCCACCTCCTTTCGTTCCATTCACAGGTTCGTTGGCCACCCTGGCTGGTTATGTTCAACTGCCGTTGCCCATCAAGCGGAACCTTGTCGTTTGCAAATTCGTTACGTACAATAGCCGGAAACGGGACGCACCCATTGGGACCCTCCACCCCAGCCTATTTACCAACGTTCCGTTTCACGCTCTTCACTTAAAATCGTCTGGTGTTTTATTAAAATTAGTTTGTTCCTTCATCTCTCTTGGCGGTGGATAAATTGTTTCGATGATGCGTTCGATGAAGTCTTGGGTCGAGGTGTCTTCACACGCCTTTCGTCAATTCCATTCTGATCATATTTCTTGCCTTCGTTTGTGATGCGTGTAGTTCTGAAAAGCAGACACGCCCTTCCGAAATGAATTTTCAGCAGACGCAGAATATTTGAATGGGATGATACTGGCGATGTGGCTGGAAAATGCTTTCCTTTTGAAGTGTGAAATGAAATACTGATCCGTCGTTTTGTTTGAAGTTCGCAGAACATTTGCAAATTCCAACGCAAAACATTTTATTAGAAAAAGGTTAGTAATATAAAGTACGCGACGCATATTCTTCACCATCTGAACTGCTCAAAAATTATTTTCCTGAACTGATCATCAATGCCAAAAAGGTTGGAAGGGCTGTTTTCTTCGCCTAATGTCAAAAGAACCTGATCGAAATTTCCAACACATTCCCGGGAAGAAAATTCCTTTAATTTTCATATAAAATGTGTGATGTTGTAGCACATATATCCGTTTATGACACAGTATTTTTTAAATTTAAGAACGTAACAAAATAAATGTTTCAGGTGTGAATATGAAAAACTTAAAGGCCCCACTTATAAATAAAGGAATGAATACGTAATTTTGTGAATACGTAAAACTTAAAGGAAAATGTGTTCCATATTTCGAATTTTTTTCAGTTTAGGAGACGAAATATGGAACGTATTTTCACCAGAAAAAAGGAATTGATTTGGTTAGAGAAATGAGTCGTATTACAAAATAGAACGAAATCAGATTTTAAAATCATGTTTAGAGAGCTTTCTTACCGCAAAAAGTCTTCCAATTTCATGTCTTATTCTTTGACATTACGCGAAGACAGCCTTAGGGCACCATATATATCGGTTGGTAATGAATTCAACTTTGAATAACATGTTATTCACAGATTCTTACTGTACTATCTTAAACAACTGACCAATTAAAATACCTATCTTCTTCGATTAAAATACCTATCTTCTTCGATTAAAATACCTTCAACAGCAATGTTTGCGAATTCTTAATTTTTTCTACAATCCTATCCTTTCTGAATTTAAATTTGATTAATTCAAGAAACTATAGCAGGCGCCTTTTAATCTGGTACATTCGGAACCACAGCCGTTCTGAATCAGAGCTTTTGCTATATTACCGAGTGTCAATATAATTTGTAATCGGGACATCAAAATTAAAAATCGGGGTTCCAAAGATTGAAACACGTATTTAATGTGTTTTACACACATAGACGATATAAAATGCGATGAAGTATTTCGCCATTCTAGTTACGATAAAAGTAAATTCAAACACTGAACATCAATTTAATTAAAATATTTTTGTACACAAAACACGCACAGCACAAAAGAAAAATTAAAACGTTACAATGATAGTTAAAGAAAATGTGACAAACTACTATTTGGCAAGAATAAGCTGTGAAAAAAAAAGTGTCTGATATCACTTTGCATCTTTGATTTGTGTCCTTCAAAAAATCGTTACGAATTGTACACAAATTTATTAGTTTTGCAGAATTGTATTTTTTAATGAATTCGGCTATTGTTATAAATGTAATGCATTAAAAGCCTGTTCCCACTAGACGTATGCTTTATCTTTCACGGCTCCTTCATCTTCGTCGTATTCTACCTCCCGAACATAGGTTTGGTGTAGGTTCAAAAAATTTGAGTAATCTGTTCTTCACTCAGCTCGTTGAGCACTGGTTGATTTCTGTCGATCCCGTATGTGATTTTCGAAGGTCCAAATAATTCAAAAGCGGATGTCTCGATCGATGTTGTATTACACAGAATGTACTGAATCATCGAAAGCCTACTGAAATTTGGTTGGTGAAAAGTTTTCGTTGAATAAGTCATTCGAATTCAAATTGTATTGCATTTACTAATCATATTCATTCAAAATAAAAAGTTTATTTTTCGAACAAATGCTTTACCATTCTTATTCTTTCTGTATCAAAGCATTCGCTTTAGCAATTCGTCTCATTCCCTCCCTCCCAGTTCTAGGAACAGGATACTTAAAGAGTCCTTAATTTTTACTACAGTCATATCCTTCCTGATAAACGTCAAGGCATTTAAATATGCCGCGCATGATGAAACTCATGCTCATATTGTCTTGGAACAGACTTGCTGTGTCTGTGTTATTGACGAAATTTTCTTCGTGCTTTGTTCGCATCTTTTCTTTTCGGCGACATTCAAGGTTAATGAAACAACGGGGACACATTTTGTTATTTCTTCTCTTGTATTACAGCTGAGTCAACTCCAGTCGATACTGCTGTCATGACCTTTGTTTCCGATATATTTACGTAAGATTCTGAGGGTTAATACACTTGAGACACTTAATTATTAAACCGAAAAAGGTTGCACCACTAGATGTCCTTGTTATGGTATTGACCAAGAATATTAGTAATGAAAAAAAGACTTATTATGTGGTATGGCAGAAGAAATAACAGTCGAAAAGGAATAGCTTCTCTAGTAAATGTTTGAAATGTCTGAGCGAATTCCTATCCAAGTTATAAGTCACTTCAAATTTGATACAGACCTTGATTGCAGAATATTCAACTGAATGGGAAAAAAAATTCAAATACTCTAAATAAAAATCAAAATGTTGCGTAAATATAAGAGCAGATTATTGAATGAGAGTTGAAGGAGGTTTATTTTTCATGGTCATTCAAGAAGAAGGGTTTCTGAATGAAGGGAAATTTAAAGAAAAACATTCTAATATTTCAAAAATATTTCTTTCAAACAATGAATTCCGAGAAAAAAAAGTCTGTTCGATCAAACATGTCACGATAAAAAAGTATTTAGCAAGTTTCGTTAAATTCTTAGGTTAACTTGCCATTAAGAAAAATATGTTTTTTTTTTAATACACTCTCCATGTGTGTGTTATAGTGAAGAATTGCGTTTTTATTCAATGTTTCTAAAGTTTACGGACGTAGTATTTATTGTAAACAACGTTATAACCTTGTTTTTTTTTTTTTTTTTTGTTAACATTGAGGTATTTTTCTCCATGAATGAGTGTTCTGAATTTGGATTAATATCATACTATATGTACATAAATGAAAAAATAGCGTAAGATATTCCCTAATAATTCTTGACTGGCTTTGCTTGATTCTTATTGTTTCTTTGATGCATGAAAACGGAGGATGTTATGCTTTCTTCTAAATCAAAAACTTCGCCTTAAGCCTTGGTGATTTTGCAATTTTGTCGACGATTCACTATGGATGGGATTATGAAGCTGTAGTTCATCAATTGTTTCTTCTTTCAAAGGTTTCGTGTCTAGTCACCTGTGAAATGTTTCCTTGGTTGTACATTCTTTCCCACTGAGAATACTGAAGAAAGTGAAATCCTCGAAGTCTTTTTTTTTTCTTCATCTTTTTTGTTGGATGTGCTTAGAATGATTGTTTGTTTTTATTGGATGATTCTCCGTCGGTTACTTGGAGATTCAAAGTGGTTTTGATTCCAACTGTTCTCTAAGCAATTTTTCTTTCCTATCTCGATATTCTCGCATTCTAAACTGTGTTTTTAGATTCATCAAAATAGTTGGTATGCATTCCCTTATATGGTTAAATTTAGTAATTGTTTCGAATTTATTCAATACTGTTGCAATGAAATAATTAAGTATACTTTTTTTTAAAATTTTTATGAGAAAAGAACCATAAACTTTATTTTATACATACGTTTTGAATACAACATGCTCTAATGTTAGGAGAAATCTTTTCTCCCTAAATTCTTTTTCTTTGGTATAAACTGCTGTAATTGTTTAAATCAGATTTCTCATTCGAAAACTTTTTAAAAAACATTTTCTTAGAATATTAATTTATATTTTTCTTCTCTTAAACTTGCTACAACACCGTTTTTACTTTTAATACTTTTTCTTTTAAAATAAAAACGTAAAATAATAACTCACAATCAACTCTGTTCGTGACTCTCGAAATATATAATTCTTCGAAAGACCATTTTCCAGTTGCATTTTATGTAGACCATGTGTCAATTATTATGAACAGAGTATGCAAAACTCTAACCGTAGTCATAAATAATCATTAATACTAACAATAAATGTTTGATGTCAAGGCGTATTGTAAGTATATTTATTTTTACGTTTAGCATATATAATTAAGTAATTAGTGAAGGGTAAACTTTGCATTAAGAATTTGAAAGTAATGTCGTAAGACAGCAAGGTTGCTCTAAATCTCCAAGGATGTGTTTTATTTTTTAAAACAATTTAATTTAAGAACACTTTTTTTTTATTTTTGTACGAACTCTTTTAAACCATTCAATAACAAATTCTTGAAATTAGAAAAGTTGTAAAATTGATTAGCAAAATAAATAAGTACGGGCAACCAATGTATAATACGAGAGTTACGATCCAAAAAAAATTGCTGTGCTATGCAAAACAAAGAACTAGTACGAAAAGGGGAATTAGGTTCGAAAATTTTTTAAAAAGAACATGTTATTATATTTTCATAATTAAGGTAAGTACCTTTATTAATATTTTCATAAGAAGTAATACACATATTATTATGAATTAAACAATGTTTCCTTCGTCATTATTAATTCTATTAACCGAGGGCATTTTCTTTTTGGCAAGATATTCTCATCCTCTGAGCATTTTTCTGCATTATCTTCAGATCCGTGCTTTATCTTTTGCAAATTTTTTTTGTTATTTTAGATTGCTTGGTTTTAGTTAAAAGATCTGTATAAATTTCCTTATATTTGCTGCTAAGCACTTTTAAATTCTATTTTAAATTTTGCGCTCCTTTCATTGGAATGATATTCAATTATGACTAACTATTCGGCTATGCCTAGGCCTTTCTTTATGCTTTGTAGAGTTGTGACGTTGGGATATTCGCGATTTTAACTTCGCTAACCTTGGGGATTAATTTAATTAAGATTGATTGCTTTTTCTAAACAACCTTTGCCCAACCAAAAATGAAACGTTAATATTTAAACTACAAGCAGGTAGAAATAAAGTGAAGCGAGGGAGATAGAAAATATATAAGCTAAGCTTGAGACACACGATAGAGGTCGAGTGGTTCTATCGTTTGGCAATTGTTCCAGAGTCGAAGACGGGATCGAGAATTGTTACAAGTTATCAGCTGCATAGGGAAGTTTAGAAGTCGAGACAGCCTCAATTCTAAGGCATTTTTAAGACTCTGTTAGTTTGATATTGGTGGAACAAGTTAATATATTTAAGGCGATATTTGGGGAGAGCCGGTTACATTTGTCGTTATACTAGCAATTTGTCGATAAATATAGTGTGTGAAACCTGTGTAACGTTTTCTTGAGCGACTTATTGACTTTTAGTATTAGTACATTGAGTTTAACTATGGCACAAGAGGCGAATAGGAATAGTATGTCGCCACAGAGTTAACTTTTTAACTTCTTCGTTTTTACCTATGCTATTATCATGGATTCCAGATAACCCTCTGGTTCATCAATTTTTTTCTTCCCCTAATTCTTGGACATACGAGTATTGTGCTGTCATGTCGTCAAAACCTTTCTTCTGGACAACTTCTACTACTGAATCCATTCTGTTTTCTGCTCTCTCGATCAAATTTCACTTACAGTTGACTCCGACAATATTTTTTCCAATAATTATTTAATGTCGTCGGTTTTATTTCTCTGATGAAGGAATTAATTAGATGGATGAGTGTATTTGAATGATTCCATGCTATAAAATTGCCAAGTTATACGGAGATGCTCCCAATTCTCGAACCTTGTTAGAGTGAATTCGTGCTAAAGAAATTCCTTGTTATACTGTGGGTTATTTGTTAATGTATTAAATTTAAATGTTAATTTAGATTTTTGTAGGAAAATAAAAAAACTTTCATAAAATTAATCGTGCTTGTTTTAATTCATATATTCTTTAATCGTTGTTTTGATTATTTATTCCTAGCAACACTTCGGACCTGAATAGTAAGCAATATTATTTTAAGCAATAAGTATTTTGAGACTAAACATATTTTTCAGCATTTCCTTTAATATATAATTTTATAACAGGAATTTGCAAATTAAATAAAAAATGCAACGTATTGTAATAAAATGGCATTTTCTTCATTTTAATCTTGTTTATTAAAATTTATTGACAATTGGATTTTAATAAATTGGACAATAAATCAATGAGCTAAATTTTTTCGAAAGTTGAAAAGAAAAAAAGGACGCATTGAATATATCTGCACAGTAAAAGTATTTAAAGTCTCAAATACTCGTAATAATTCATTTTAAAGAATTCTAAACATTGAACTTTTTAAGATTTGTTATTTGTGTTGATGTTTTTTACTCCCCACATCCTCAATATACAACAAAGTAGAGTGAAGTAAAAGTTAACGATTATGGAATATCCCGAGCCAACACCCTCATGACTTATTGTACATTGTGTTTATTTTTTTCGAGAAAAAGGGCAATCTTCGAAATAATCTTGTCACTACGAAGGTTTGCAGAAGAATTAGAGCCTAAACAACGATCGTTTGTCGTCAATCACGCGTCCTACATCAGTCGTTATTTTCTTTCCCAACGACCGAAGATAGTCTGTGAACAATTTTATCCAAATTGCTTCCAATGGATCTGTAAGAAGTTATCCTCAATTCTTAACTCATTCTGTCGTTCGTTACACACTGAAAAGAAAATGAAGTCGTAAAATATAATTAAAGATAATCCCCGAATTATCAGTTGTTGACATCAGTGTGGGAAAAGTAGTGGCATCGGATTGTTCCTGGGGTGGAGCTTTTTTTTTCTGTCTGACATTGCGTGTTGGCAGAACGTTCTCGATTTCTTTGTTGAGTTTCCTGACCAAGTTTTGACCATTGTCCGATTCTAGGTTCCATTTTGCAATGTTAGATCAATCGAGATGAGGTGAGAGATAGTATTAACTTTCTGGTTTCCCCATTCTTTTGAAAGAAAGTATTCTTTTTTTTTTTTTTTTAGTTGGCGGGAAAGTTTTTCGCTTTCTCTTTTTCACCCTTTTCTTCTGCAATCCGTTTGTCATATCGTGTCCTGAATCCCTTGCGGGTATTTTTTGTTTATTATTTTTTTCTCTCTTATAACTTTTTTTTCTTTACGATCAGATTGTTTCACTGCGTTTAAGTGGCTCTTAATCAAGATGGCCCGTGATAGTACAATAGGTTTGTGGACTGTTTTATATTCTTCCACCAAAAGAGCGGTATTTATATGTAATCAAAATACCCTTTTTATTTTTTTCTATTTAGGCTTTTTTTTTTCAATCTTTAATTGTGTTTAATGGGTATTATATATATGCTTTATGGTTTTTGTGAAGGTAACAAATGATGCCTTAGAGTTTACAAGAATTCTTGAATGAATATATATATATATATATATATATATATATATATATATATATATATATATATATATATATATATTATTTTGCTATATTAAACTTTGTATTTTATTGCCATTCAATCTGTTCCTTATTAATTTTTATTACAAATTGCAATGCGAATTCTATCGAAAAGAGAACACAGAAGAAAAATAAATTGTGTAGTATATGTCGTATTTTAGTAATATTTTTTTTATCATGTGTGTATTACCGAATTTGCATTACCATTATTAATGTATTATCGTGTCATTATCAAATATATATTATCATTTTTCGTATGACACAATATTAGTAAGTTTTTAATGTACTTACACAGTATGCCTAACATACGCATTTGCATGTGTTTACTTTGTAAATGAGGCGAATATAAAGTATCGGTCGTCCAATTTTGGAAAACAAAAATGTATCTTCATGGGTATGGTAGGCAATATCAAACTCTCACTCGAGAATAATTAATTAAGTAATGCAGGAACGGAATGTGGAGTGAGGGAAAGTAGGTTTATGGCGCAAGAGCCAAATTTGGTTATGCTACGCCAAACTATGTGTAACTAGGATGTAGACGCAAGACAGATAGAAGAAAAAGGAAGGCGGACAAGAAAGAGGGTTGAAAATAGAAAAAGATCTGTATGGCGTCTCTCTTGAGTGCATTACTTCTTTTTACAAAAGAAATTTAACATCATGGGAAAGAAGAAGATCACTAGGGGGCCTCGGAGTCATGATGAACGGATGATTTAAGGTATCAAAGGAATATCAATGAAAAAGAATGCGATAAATTACATTGTGATTTCATCGTGAAAAATATAAAGAATTTCGCTAGAGTCATGAGCTTCATTATAAAAATGAACTTTATATTTATGTATGCATGCTTATGTGTTATATAACATGCATAGTATACAAATTAATATAAAAACTAAAATAGAAGCAAAATGTTATTACATTGGGTCACGTATTGCCCCTCTCCTTGTTGACTATGTTTTAAAATGAACACATTTAATGCTGTTTCATTAAAAACTTAATTTGTTTAAAAACATCTTTTAAGTGCTAAACGATATCGTACTGTGTTAATAAAAAAGGCATTAAAATGTTTTCGCTGTAGCAAACTTTTATTTAATAAACCATTCAGGGATTCACCTTCTTTTGGTAAGTACGAGCTTCTTAACCCCAAGGCACCCTGGTGATCATTTTCTTTCCTATGGGGTTTGTTATCAGTAGTAAACACGGATGACGCACCCTCAGCATACTCAAGCGATCCTTCTCTATTTTCGACCTTCCTTCTTGTCAACCAATTCTCTCCTTTTATCCCATTGTTTGAACGTCTAGAACACATATAAACCTAGTTTAGCACAGCAGAGGCATGTCTTGCTTTTGCTTCACTTCATTCACTATTTTATCAGCCCTCAATTAATAACTTAAATATTAATAGTTATTCCAGTTACTGAATGTACATATCTTTCGAAGTAAAATTCATGATGAAAATTATTCAAATCTGACTGTAAAACTAGTTGACCATTCATATTCATTTAGTATTTTTAATAATTTTCATCCCTTTAAATTTATCATTTTGCTTCCCTTGAGAATAGATGTTTCGAAGCTGCAAAAGATTTTTGTGCTTAATACACAGGTATATACTTGTAAGAAAGTATAAACTGATTTATAATCTTTTTGAAAAATGTGTTAATATTTAATTAATGTTGTTTTTAAAATTATTTTTGTTTTATTTTTAAACAGTTTGTTACTAGTTCCGTGATTAAAAAACTTGAAATATTTCTTTAAGTATCCCATTCGAATTTTCGCATTCTTCGAGTAACGGCCGATTAGTTATTTCGAACATTTGTAAACAAATTAAAATTATTTTGAACTGTTCAGGTTAATTTATTTGTTAAGCACAGCTATATATATATAGTTAAATAAAAAATATTCTTACGGATTCGCACTGTAAATCTATGAATTATCAGATGAAGAGAATAGTTCCCTTTTTCAGTTAAGTAGATGATGAGTAAATATGTGGGAAAAAATGCCGAGCTATTAAAGTAAAATACTCAATCTAGTAATATTCTATATATCTTTGAATATTGAGGAACTTTCAAAGTGCAGCGTTCAGTGAAGTAATATATGCTGTAAACACGAGAGTTATTCCGTATGGTAATTTTTTAAAACGCTATGTACAATCGTATAGTTATGCTATAAATTTATGAACTTTTTGAATAAGGATTTTTAAAGTTTATCACTAAGTTGGGGATATAACAATGTTGAATCTATTGATGCGATAGCTTGTCGCCTTTAATTAATTGTGCGCATATAGAAACAGACTGAAACTTTTGATAAGAAAATAATGCAGTGGATGTTATCATTACACTGAGATAAGAAGTATTGTCTTAAAGAAAAAAACCCAATTATTTTTAATGTTCTTTGGATCTCTTGCCATTGGAGTTGTCTCCGTTAGGTTGATACGAATATCTCGAATCAAACATAAATAGTACCAATGTAAACACTGCGAGATTACTATATACAATTCCTAATCTTAATCTTCTGTAATAAATTGACGAACTTCGTTCTTGTTTGTTTCGAAAAGTAGGACATTTTCAAGAACTCTAATGATGACCAATTTGTAAGGACATATTCACTTAAAAGTGAGATGGTTGAGTGATTGATAATCTTTTGTCTTTCTTCCTACCCCTACACATAACACGATTAAAAACTTTTCGGCCCCCCCCCCCCCCCACTCCTATTGTTAAATAATAAGACCCAAATTCGGAACAATTTTTCAGATAGAAAAGTAGTTCAACATTATCATATTTTGACTTCATTACCATATAAAGAGCAGCATTTAAAGCGAACTTCTCGTTTCGGTTGGAATCAAACATTTTCCTGTTTATGAAATATGTTCCATTTTTTTTTTTCATTTCCTGTATTTTAATTCTAAATATGTTATTACTTAGTGTATCATTTTAAAAATTACGTATTTTTTGTCTTGAAATTTTAAGGACCCATAATGATGAGCAGATATATGTATTATAACGCCATTTTATATTAATATAGTTTGATTTAATGACTGAAATTTCCTGTCGTGGCCATAGAGTCGGCTATATAAAACCATGAAATAAAAGTACAGTAATAACTATTTGCACGATTGTGCCAGTATGTAACTTTTCAGAGAGGTACATATTAATAGTCTCGCTTTAAAAAACATTTAAAAATTCCAACTTGGCAATCATTCATTATTTGGGTAGTTTCTGCAAACTATATTTGTTCTTCCACTTTAATATTTCTGAAATAAGGTGGCAGCGGATGTGGTCTTGGTCACGAACTCGCGGCCGGTGTTGTTTTTACCAAATCATGAGTTCGATTCCTGATGCCACTAAAAGACCTTCCGTGTTGCGGAGCTGATTCATATTCAATAACACATCAATCAATAGCTCCCGAGACTAACCCAGAGATGGCGCTCGTAGTAAACCAGTAACCAGGTATTTCTAGAGTACTAACCTTTGTGCTTGAAATATGTCAAAATTTTAAGTCGATCGGACCAGAAACAGCTGAGTTATCGAGGTTGGAGTAAAGTCGTTTTGTAGTTTGTTTAAAAAATGGAAAAAACCAAGTTTCGTGTTCTGATAAAACATTGTTTTTTAATGGGTAAAAACACCGTGCAAGCGAAACAATGGATTGAAAAATGTTACCCGGACTCATCAAAAGCAACGATTTGTCGGTGGTTTGCCGAGTTTAAACGTGGTCGTACCGACACAAATGACGCGGAACGCTCGGGTAGACCTGTGGAAGCCGTTACACCGGAAAATGTGAGTGAAGTGACAAAAATTATAATGAAAGATCGTAAAGTGAAGCTCCGTGAGATTGCTGAGCTGACACAGATATCATATGGAAGTGTATTTACTATCCTTCATGAAAAATTGAGCATGAGAAAGGTTTTTTCCAAGTGGGTGCCGCGATTGCTTTCGATGGAACAAAAACAGCAACGAGTCGATGATTCAGAAAGCTGTTTATCGCTATTTACTCGCAACAAAAAAGATTTCTTGCGTCGTTACGTGACCATGGATGAAACATGGATACATCACCACCCAGAGTCGGGGCAGTGGCGCACAGCTGGCGAAAGCCGTCCGAAGCGTCTGAAACGCAGCAGTCAGCTGGCAGGCCATGGCGTCGCTTGGGATACGCATGGCGTGATTTCGCCATTGACTCGAAAAAGGTAAATCGATCGACAAGATTATTATATTGACTTGTTGGTGCGTTTGAAGGAGGAAATCGCAAAAAAAAAAAAAAAAAAAAACGACCGCACAGTCTCGGGACTTATTGATTCATGTGTTATGTCGAGGCTTCAAATCCTCCTTGAAATAGCGTGGATGTTCGGAGAAGGGAGAGCTAACTGAGGTGTTGTCCATGTCACTTGACCGAGGCTCAAAATTTCATGATCCGTCGCCGATCGTGTTCTTCTCAGTGCCACTTAATAAAGAATCAAATCCACACAATGACTACGTGAAGAATTTGAGTATCGACAGATTTAACGTATATCTATCCACTAAATGGCGGGTTTTTAGTGGAATCAGAACTCGACCTCACAAATCTTTTAAACAAATTATGTGATAGATAAGTAATTCTAAACCAAGTATGTGCTGTATTTTATAAATTTGATGTGGTTAAAAAGGCATTCGAGGCATTTTGACATTTTATAATTGTCGTAACATTATACTCTTATCACTTATAAAATGAATTTCCTTACTTGTGTTCCAAACTAAATTGGTAATCATGAAATCAACTCTTAAAAGCTATTAATCGGTCTCTAATCTGTGACATATTATTAAATACAATTATTGATTGGTTTTTACATTATGCTTCTTAAAAGGATATAATTTCTATATACAGAAAATACTATATTTGAAATATCAAATAAAATTAGGTTAATTAATGATTTTGCAGTAGAATTTATTATAGTGTGGGAAAAATAATTATAAAATTCCATCGGTCAATTTCGTTTTTTTTTTCTTCTTTTTTTTTCTTTCAAATGCAATTAGTTGTATTAATGATTACATTCAGTCACGCTAATATTTTTTTGCTCTTATTAATCAACTAATGCCTTATTATGAATAAACGGAATGAACCCAATAGAATCTTGAGGTTAAATTTTAATTAACTGACTTATCAGACAACGTTCTATAGACAAATTGAGCTTGCGTGAAATTTCGTTAATCATTTCGAATAATGTATTTTTTTCTTTTTATCAATATTAATTTATCATGTTTGATAAAATGTTAATTTACATTTTCTAGAAAGTAATGAAAACTTTTCAGACGGATTTAATTACAATACATTGACATGTCTCGTGAAAGGTTTGTGTGATGGCCTTCCTTTATTATTATTATTATATATATAACTTTGCAATCATCTAAATAGTCATCAAGTAATCAATTAAATAGTCATTAAGTTCAAAACTCCATTTGAAATGGACTTATTGGCTATTTAGAAAGACAACACACTTTATTATCTTTCAAAAAATATGCAAGATCGCTCTCTCGAATCCCTTTTAACTGAAACCCTAATTTATGTTCAAATAATAAAGTATTAGCTTACCAAATCTCTCATTCCGATTCAAGCACTTCTCGGTTATAGCAATTCGACTCCTATTATTCTGATCAGGAGTCACTTGCCAATACTATCAATATAAACAATTCGTTACGATTATTCACTCCAATCTACATTTATCAGCCTGTCGTAATCCTATATCTGCTTTCTTCTTCCAATTCTAATTCTCTGTTTGATCGCTCTCTATGTTTAATTCAATTTAATTCACTGCTTGTTTTCATCTAAATTTTACCTAATCACGTTTCATTTGGGTTGGGAAGGCATTGTAATTTTATGCAATTAAAATTACCGAAACGTCTGCGAGGTTGTGAACAAAAATTCGAGAATAGTCCAAATTCACAAGTTATTGGGTTGAATTGGAATTCAGCACAAAACCATTAAAAAAAAAAAAAAAACAGTACCTCGAGGTTTTTGTTTTGTGCATTGTGGAAGTTTAAAGAAGTAATGTTTCAGTTCCGATTTGTCTTTGTCTTCTGGTCTGGTTCATAGCATTAGCCCATTGCGTATTTCTAGTTAAATGTTATTAAACTAAGCAAATTTAAAAGTGACCTTTCATGTGAACTTTTCCTTGCGATAAATGTTACGCAATTCAAGTACACTTTCAATTCTGTGTATGCATTACGCATACATTTGCTTTTAAAGGATTTGAACCCACCTTCGTGACTTGGCAATCTTCAACCTAATTACTAGGTTATGGAGGCAATCCTCTAGGAATGAAGAAATAAAATTAGAATATGGTATGTCTCGTCTGGAAAATAACGAGTGTTGCATGGTAATAGTTAAAGCGCACTTTTAAGGAATTTTTTTACTGTATATGAAATAAGCAAATATTAGGAGTGTAAAATTTAGAATAGTTGATAAATTTCAATTAAATTTTTCGAGAGAATCGATTTTTAAAATCATCTCCAAACTTTTATCTGTTTCGACATTCTGTCTCATATAGATATTATATTTTATTTAATTTTCCTTAATTTACTTTAATATTTTAGTTTACTCTAAATTTTTTTCAATAGAAGCAGTTTATAAAATCCTCTTTAAACTTTTAATATGTTATGACTTTATATCTCTTCAAAAATTGAAAAATTTTGAGTGTTTAAGGGCTTTGTCGTGATTTTGAATCAAGACAAATTAAAATTGTTTTTCTTCTATTGCAGATATTTAATGAAATTCCAAGAGGTATTTTTTGTTTTATTTTGGAACTCGAACAATCTTCGTCTCTGAACTTTTCTTTTGACTGCAATTGTTCTGTGAAAGTAATTACTCGACATTTTTCGTCGTTAATTTATGTAAAAAAAAACTCTTCAATCTGCATTTATTAATGATATCTTTGCATTTCATTAAACAGAGCTATCATAATAAAATTCATTTCATTTTTGGCACAAGCGTTATGTTCGAAAATCATTTTCTAGAGATAAAACGCATTAATGGAAGTAAAAAAAAATGTAATTTTCTTCGTAAAGGCATTTTTTTTTTTTTTTTTTTTTTTGCTTTTCACTAATTACGTATGTAGTAATTAATTTGCTGGGCTGCTTAATTAAATATTTTTCCCGAAATATCCTTTTCCTTCTTAAAGCCGCAAATTAACGTTGCATGAAAAGAGACAATTACTTTTCTTTATTTAACATATGCTTTTATTGCTGTTTCTGTATTTTCTGCTTCTGAAGATAACTCATAGCAAAAGAAGACAATGAAAATTTCTATTATTCTTATAAAATAACTAATCACTCCAAATGAATGTGTTTGTACAAATGTAAATTAATGCTCATTTCATTTCTAGTAATTAGTTAAATATTGTTCGTAATTGGCGTCAAAAACTATTTTTTGGGTGGAATTTCATTTCTTTAATTACTTTTATATGTTAGGCATGTTTTTTTTAGTATTGACAAATATTTGATTTTTTGTGTATTTTGATATTTTAAGTGCTTTTCCTATTGTCTTGTTGAGGAGCAAGTTGCCTACTTTTAAAGCTAAGAACTTAATTCTTATTGTTTATTGTAGAATTTGTAAGTGTTATGTATTCATTATAAATACTATCGATTCAACTTTTGGAAAAAAGGAAATTGTTTTATTAATGTAAGCTTTTTGTGGAATACTACTTAACAATAACGATGAAATTTTATTGTTAATAATTTTGTTAAATTGTGTTTATCTTTCATCATATGTAGTTTGGTTTTAAAAAGTGAAAAAAAAGTGCATAAACCTTTCATTTTAATTATTGGAGTTGGAAACACATTCTGTGAATTGCCAAAAATACGTGCGGAAAAAGTAAATGTATAATATACTATATATGATAGTGAATTGTTCTCCAATATGCTTACATTGAAATAATAAAATTCTATCTCGCAAGAATGATTTAGTTATAAGACTTCAGAACAATTTAACTTTTTTTGAAAAAAAAATAACTTAAATTATAAAATTCTAATGCACATTATTTAAATGTGAATAATTTTTATCAACGCGGAAACAATGTGTGTGAAATAAAGTTATTCAAATTGTTTATTTAAATTTTTTTAAGGGGTAAAAAAAAAGATTACATTGTTCTTAGAATTTTTCTTTCGTCCAATATGTCTGTATTTACAATATAATTAAAAATACGTGATTTTTTTTTTATATAAATCAATCTAATTCAAAATGTATGAACTTCAATATCAGCATATAAAAAAGGATTCAAAAGTAATAATAATTGTTTTTGAACCACATTGTTTAGAATGTGGTTCATGGGAGAGAATTAGTATTCTTTTTTTTTCTCGCATCAAACCTTAACCTTGAGCGTAAAATTTTATCTCCAAACGATTCACTTTTTAGGTACTCAATGAGTTTTAAAGAAAATTGAATTATAATATTTAAAAAAAAAAACCGTAATTATTTTTAATGTATAATGATTTTTGAAAGTAATTCTTAAGTTAACCAGAACATTAAGAACGTGGAATCAAAACGTTTAATCACATTAAGTTTTGAGAAAAAAGTTCTCTTTCACACCTTAAATATCGTTTGTCATTTCAGAATATCCTACTCCTATCTTCGATTGTCAATCTTCGTGAAAAGGCAACCATATTCTTTCGACTACCAACTCTAAAGGAGCTTTAACGATAGGATGCGAAACAAATACTTCCCCGAATTAATATGGGCAGCTTATTGATCTCGAATGTCAGTGATATTGATTTTAGGATCAGCGGAACAGTAACCAATGGGCGTACGGTACCATTCAGACTTCCATTGCTATCTCAAACGTAAGAATGGCCTTACTAAACAGATAGCTTTGGAGGGAAAAGAATGGCTTTACTAAATTGAAATATATTTCCAAAAGAACTATTTATAGTAACGTGTGTTGCGTTGTATGATATAAAAATTACGAATGGCTTCAAAAGTATCTGTTGCATACAAAATGCTTAGTTTTAAGATTTCTAGAAATATTAACTATAGAAAACTAATAATTCGAATCAGTGTTCTTGTAAATTTAGAACGTGTGTAGTAAGAGAGAGTGTATAAAATAACATGAAAAATTCTTTTTCATATATACTTTTCCAAAAATTTATAGATGTATAAATAACACGAAAAAATTCTATTTCATTCCCAACTCTTTTTTACACGTTTTTGAAATAACACGATTCACCAAAATACTTTTTTCACGAATTTTTTTGTTCTAGCACGAATCCCCATTTTTTTTAAATTCTAATTTTGACATTTAATCAGAAGATGGTTGGTCTATGCCCACACATGTGTGGATAACACTTGTGACGTTTAAATATATTTTAGACTCAGTGGAAGAGAGAAATTTGACTGTTATGGAAGCATGGAGAAAGTTTACGATTATGGATTGTATTACACATGTTTCTTTTGCCATCACACAGTTGCGCCAATCGACCTTAAATGCTTGTCGGGAAAAAAATTTGCCAGCTTGCCTCAAAAGTGGAAGTTTCGTTGTACAAATATCAGCCGTGTATTGAAATTATAACTCTATCAAAAGCAATTGGTGGCGAAGGTTTTAACAACATGCAAACGGCTGACATCGAAGAATTGATGCTAGAAAGCCCTTTGGTTGAGGACGATTTGATCCAAGTTAGAACAATTGATGATAATAAAGAAGTCGATAATGACGAAGTCGAAGGTGAAGTTCAGCTATTAACAGCTCATTTAATTCGAGAGGACTTGTAATTTGATACAAGTATGGAATTTTTCTTATTCGTGATTCTGACTTAAAACGTGCATTAAAATTTCAACGTAATCCTAAGTTTCGTGAAGCTGGATATCAAGAATTATATAAGCAACTTGAGAAACCAAACAAACAGATTTTATAAAAAAAAAAAAAAACAGAGGCCGTTAATACCGATTGAAATTCTTCATTTGAATCAAAGCCGACAGTTGTGGTAAACTTACTGACACATCTACTGATACCATTTTTTAATCCAGTAAGTAATAAACGTCCACACGTGTTATCAAGTAGCGATAAATAGTTGTCAGTAGATTTGTTCCTTATTTCAATTATAATTTTTATATGTGTTGTACGTACCTGTAGACTGAATTTTCACTGTACACCAATTTTAACTTTCTTTTTTATAAAAATGAATTATTTTTGTTTTATAAATATGTAATATGGATTTTCATTAGTACTTTTTTGTGCGGTTTTTAAAGAAAATATCTAGAGTTTTTTCAACTTACACGATTTTTTAAAGGAACATATCCCAAAATTTATTATACGTCGCTTGTATTTTTTACACAGTTTTCTAAGGAACGTATCTATCGTGTAAAAAAAAGAGTAGGGTATATTTCAAATTTATGAATAACTTGAAAAAATTCTTTTTTGTATATTCATTAATTTTTATTTGCAGGATATTTAAAATTAATTTTACAAATTTCTCGTTTTATCTTTCTATTTTAGTCAATGAGCTATAGTGATTAATTGATTGGTTTTATTAACATCACCCTGAGGCTATTGGCGACGGACCTCGTAATTTTGAACCCCGGTCAAGTGACGCAGACGACACTTGAGTTGGTACCTCCCTCTCCACATACAATAAGCCATGTGCTTGATTTTAAGTACTCACTTATAAAACAGGGGATATCGTAAGATTTAATAACATAACCGAGATATTAAGATAAAAGTTTTCTGTATATTAATATATCTTTATGTACATACTGTTGTAAATTACAGCTAATCAAGTTGATTTATTTGGTTTCAGGGAAGCCATAGGGTGAAGTAATTCGCAATATTGTAATGTTTTAATTATTGCTATAAATAATCGAGATATATAGAAACTTAATTTTTGTTTACTTTTCTTTATATTCCTCTCTGTACGTAGTCAACACATAGAGCTATACATTTCTCCCAGTGTTTCATGAACTTTCTAGAGCCTTTATTGCAGAACTCAGTAGATTGAATTCTACCTTTTCCATATTGCACAAATACCATGTCCTCAAATTCTTTTTCACTTTTACATGCAAATCTGAAAACCGATTTGTCATTGTGTTACAAAAGATGGAATGTGGAATACATTTATGCTAGAAAATATTTATTGTTCAGAAATAAACCATAGAAGTGTGCTACTCTCTCTCTCTCTCTAACTCTTTCTCTCGGATAGAGATGTCGAAAAATTTTTAATATCAATGCTATGGGTTGTATATAGCGTTTTTCTGTCTGATAAAATGTTCCGCGTTTGTGTTCTTTTTTTTTAATAGTTTGTGAAGACATTCTCTCAGTAAAAAATGTACTAAAAATTTTAAATGTGAAATTTAATTGGCTTTTTGAAAAATTGCATTACTATTATAGGCTTGTTTATTATAAAATTTTACCAATTTCTTTTAAAATTCTAATTTGTACACAGTTTTGTACAACCATTATTTCTTCTACGTCATATAATGTTACAAAATTTTCTTGACTTAGATTTAAATTTCAATGTTAATTTTCAGGGGTAAAACGACTATGATTTTTTTTTTTTAATTTTTTTTTTTTTTTTTTATTTTAATTTTCCCTGGTTTCCATAATTTTTTTTTTTTTTTTTTGTCTTCATTAAAAATCAAAACATGCTCGTGACATAAAAATTTAGATGAATTGAGTAGAAGCTATAGCTATAAAACCACATGCTTTTTGGATATTGCACCTATAAAAAAAACGTTATGGACTTGTTGTATGGTCACTGTAACCTAGTGGTCACGGTTGCGAACTCGAGGAAGGCGTTATTTGCGTCGAGTGTTAGTAAAAATGAAAAATCTCCATGTAGCGGAGCTTATGCACGTTAAATCTATGGAAATTCCAAATCCTTTCGTGACGTGGCGGGGTAGTTTGGAGAGGTAGATGCCAACTCAGGTGTCGCCCTCGTTACTTGACCTAAGCTCAAAGTTACGCCAATAGCCCTCGTGTTGATAATCAATGTGACGTTAATAAACAATCTATCAATAAATGGACTTTTTGCATGGACTTTTATCGAATGCAAATAAGTTTTATAAAACATTTCCCGGTGACAAAGATACTTACGCAAGTAATGTAAGCCTATTTTATACACTATTAGCCATTAAGCGAAGTCGCCAAAATGATAGCAAATATCCTGCTTTCAATCCAAAAGAAAAATTTTAAATCCGATTATACTGTATTCATAGGATTATAGTATAGATTGTGGGGTTTTTTTTTTTTTAGATTTGCTAGCGTATCCAATTCAAATCGTTTCTGGTGCTGACGCTTGCTGAAGTTTGAGGGTGAAAGATCCCAGCTAAAAATAATGACGTACCGAAAGAATTCGAATTGTATGAAATATTGAATGTTCTTAATTGTCTATTAATGAATCGTATCATTAAGGGTCCGTTTATCATTTCGAACGCTAACAAACAATCCATTAAATGTCTTCTTTCGTATTCCTTTTTTTAGTAACAGTCATTACATTGAATAAGAAGCTTTCATTTCATTATATAGATATCTCCAATTATGTTTGTAAAAGACAAATACTCTCTTACTTATCTTTGATCGTATTGGATTGCATCATCAATTGAAAAACCTGTTGATTACCTTTCTATCTTTTACATCTTCAAAATTTACTATAATTTCCAGTATTATTAAGATTGATCTCCTAATATACGGATATATGAACATAAAATATGCTCCTTTGAAGACCGGAAAGTTATACATGGATTTTCTGTTATGTAACATTTTTGTGTAAAAAGAAACTGCTACATTTTTGTAATTTGTAAAATAAATTTTTTCATCAAGCTTGAGTTGGAATAAAATAACTTTTAATTTTCGAAACAATTACGAGGCTGTTTAATTATGTTATGTTTGTTTCCCTTGGTTATCAATTCGTTTCTTCCAGATTCTTCAACCAAAAACGTGCCGAAGGTCTTGATGTTGTTTTGAATTAAACTGATTTACATTCCTTTAATTTTTTGAATTCATCTTTCCATTCAATTACAAATCTTTCTAAATATTTTAAATTTGCAGATTTTATTGATTGTTTATTAAAGTCGTTCCTAGAAGAAACACGAAGGCTATTGACGACAGACCGCGCAATTTTTAAATTTGCGGAAGAGTTGGAACATATTGGTGTCTACGTGTTTAGGTCTTTATTTATTATACTCGTCTCCAATTGCATATTGTTTTCAATACTTTTTTTTTTGTCGCCAAACGAGCGCTTATCGATTCCATTTCTAATTTCTTAATCATAGAATAATTATTTTAGTATGTAGTGTGTGCAGTCATAATTCATTGCAAAGCATAATTTATGTTAATCATGTTATCAAACACGTTGATCCTGCCCTCGTGTGTGACGTCATCAGAAGCGCTCTTGTACGTCCGTAAAATACGTAATCGTCAGTTTCAGTTCTATATGTATATACTTTGCGTTAACACACGAGTGGGGTTCGACTTGCTGGAGGAATATTAAAGATGTAAGGTTTTAAAAGAGAAGAATAAATGTATTTTTGATAAACTCGATTTTGACTCAAACAGCCACACACCATGCTTCCAACATGGTGACAACCGGACGTTGTTATCCTTCTGATTTGTGGAGCAGATTTGAGATAGTGTGACGTCATAGCTTGTAAACATATTTTGTTGTTTGTTACTGTATTCTTGGAAATGTTATACTCCACTTGAATGACGTCATTTTCCCTTGCAACAGCGGAAACTGTTACGCTGCTCGAAACGCCAGACAGTTTCGCAGTCGAGACGTTGTCTTTGGCGAGAGCAGAGCTCTGTAGTTGAATGGTGGTCATGAAGATGTTAATAAATGATTTTGTTATTAAATATTGATACCTCGAAATATTTTATTTTTGCCACTACGCCACAATAGTTTTGTTTTGAATGCGGAAGAGAAATTCCCAAGCTATTATTTCATGTTTGAAGCATCCTTTGGATTTATCACGATGGAAGAAGTTTCAGCGGTCAAAATTCCTGCTTTTATTCCATCAGACCCATCATTGTGGTTTACTATGCTTGAATCAACTTTTGAATTAGAGGTCCCGAAGCCCATTATGACTTCTCGTACGAAATATAATCACTTTGTCGCTTCTCTACCGTCTGACATAGCCATGACTGTTTCGAGATATAATTATTTTGCCAGATAGGACTGATCCTTATGCCCAGTTGAAAACGGAAATTATTTCCCGATGAGGGGAAAGCAAAACTCAAGAAATTCGCCGACTATTGGCAGGAGAACAACTCCACAATCGCAAACCCTCGGAGTTTTTGAGAGTAACGCAACGACGTGCTGAAAATCAAAACGTTGCCGATTCCCTTCTACTTGAATTATTTTTGCAACAGCCACACACCATGCGTTCGACAAGTACAAAAATAGTGTTACGTTTAAAATTATCATTACTCCTATAATCCGTTACGTCACTTTGCTGGTCAAGCCAGTAATTTGGCGCTTTTTACAAAAACAAGCCTTACATGTGTTACTTTTTGCTTTACACTTCAGTGGAATAATACTGGTTATCAAAACAAACCAGAAATTTTTTTTGTAGTTTTAGTTACATCATGTGTTTGACCTTTTTATTTTCGTATGCTGCAGTGGCATAACCCAGAGGGGGTGCAAAGGGGCTCCCAAGATTTTCCCTCGAAATTGAAATATTTCGGGATATGTAATTCTTTTATTATACCATTATAATACTTTCTAAATTTTAAATTTAAGAACTTTTTTTTTTCACCTCATGCTTAAATTTTCTTTCATCACGATGGGAAAAAAAGATTTTAACTAAGCCGATTTCTGAGAGGAATACAAAAGTCTTTGCTGTCTCTGAAAGAGTGCATGTGGTTCTATGTTTGTCCATGAAGAAGAAGGGGGGCTTCTCTAAAAAATACGCCACCCTCCTCTAATGTAAATTTTATTCTACCGGTATCTTAATTATTTTTAAATGATCTTTACTTTTGAATTTTTTTTTTCGTAACTTGATAAAATTTTAACAATACTTGAGAAGTTTTAAACAGGAGAAATAAGATTGATATAGCGTATTATTTACTTTTTAGCAAGTGGTTATTCTTAGCTAAAAAATTGCTTCTGTCACGTCAATGACGATATGCAGCCCCCCTCCCGAAATTATCTTCTGGGCACGTCACTAGTTGGCAGTATTAATTTTTACGAAAGAATACTAACAACCCACTTAAAAGGCAAAATCGACAATTATCTGGTCCAATATTTTCCAGATTATCGAGAGAGTTCTATATTTTAAAAATGTTAAATGTGAAACAAAACCTAAACTTACAATTATGTAATTTTGAAATTTCGTTTAATGTACATGGAGCATTCTTTTATATTTTAAGAAGAAGAAAAACTAAAAGACAATGAAATAAAATTAATACTTTTGTCACATGTATGTAAAAATAAATACTTCTATTTGTATCTATTATCGTTCCAAAATCCTAATGAAGCAAAACAAAAATGGTCAAAACGGAAGTGAATGCAAATGAGGCTTAAATGCTGTGTCATTTGACATCAAAGAAAATATGACCGGGGACCGTTAGGTTTTCCTGTCAAAGATTTTTCGATATTCAGAACAGTGCATATTGTTTGTTTGTGTTTGTCACAGCCGTTGTCCCGTTCAATGCTTGTTGCACATCTTGGTCAAAACCCGTGTTTCTTGTAACATAGTTTACCCCATTCTGTTCGCAATACTTTGTGATTCTTTTGGGCGTCTCCATTGTACCGTTTGTTCACTCCATTTTATCCGGATTTTTTAAACGCTTTGTGCTTGTGCGCAATACCATGAATTCTGTGTTCGAGGTATTTTTTTTTCTCACAAAAATATATTTTATTCCTTCGGTCGTGGGTGGCCAACTTTTCGTTCTTTTGTTCCATCCACACTATTTTTTTTTTAAATTCTTTCGTCAGATTTGTTTTTAAAATCCCAGAAAGTCATGATCCATAAGTCATAACCGGCATGAATAAAAAAAGGTTTCGTAATTTAGGTATGCATGCTTTAATACATATTTTGTCTCATGAGTTCCGTACATGAAAATTGAACTTTTGCTCAGATTTTTTTTTTGTTCCCATCTTATCGGTTTGTGTTTTTCCGTCCCAGTTTGGGTTGTTGACGTCACAGGACGTGTGTGTCCTTCGGGATGTATTTTGTCGTGTCCTCACTGAAGGAAATGACTAATTTGACCCGTGGTCCATCTTGATCCTTTGACATCGAAGTCCAGCTCGTTGATGTTGTAACTCAAAATCCGGTTGGAAATTATTTTAATACTATTATCGTTCACTCTTTTATTTAAAATCAGTGATGTACGTATATTCCGCTATTCTGCGGTTACATTTTGTGAACATTTTTGTTAAATACTCCTTTTTTTTGCGAAGTATTCATTTTTTATCGTAACACTCTCAAATTTTTTTATTGTTAATTTGGTATGTATTATACATGTAAGCATTTAAAAGAGCTATTGTGTAATTTTATATGCATGATAAAAGCAGCAGAATCTTTTATTTTTAACAATAAAAAAATACTATTTTTGCATCCTTCTAGTTTCCCGGTTTCATGTTAGAAGCAATATTTTTCTTTTACTTTTAAAAAGAATCTTGATTCATAGGGATTTCCTTAAATGAATGCACAGGGTCGAATATGTCTGCTTTTAACTGTATTTTTTTTTTTTTTTTTGTTCTTAAAATTCTTTTAAGACATATTATTTCGTAATAAAACTAATGACGCATTTTCAGAATTTTTCCCCTTCTAATACTGTAATATGCTATTATACATTGATTTTTCTCTTCGACATGTTGCGTCAATTAAATCTTTTTTAAAAGTGATTTGAGTGATAATAGTATACAAGTAATCTCCCTCATTATACGATTATGTATGCCTAACTCTAAATATGAGTAAAACATTTTAATCAAGTCTTTTTCAAAGATGTACAAAAGGTATAAAAAAACTTTTTAAAATGTTAAATAATATATAATTTACAAAATCTTAAGGCTCTTAAGTAAGATATGTAGGTTATAGCCATTAAATTAAGTACCGTAGCTTCTTATATGAGATCAAAATAAGTATGAGCGTCTCTGAGATATTATAAATTATGTATTATTTTGCATTAAAAGAAATATTTTTATATTGTCTAGGCATAGTTCACCATCTTTCGGGTCCCAACGTGTGTGCTCAGGCTCCGCCTCTTGTCCTAAGACAGTGGCAGGCCGTCGGTGCACCCCTCGCTTATATGCGGGGGATCCCGACAATAAATAAAGTTCTTTGCGCCCGTGGGCTTCTTCAAGACCCAGTGACTCGCACACATGTTAGACTCCTTGGTCCGTGTTTCAAGACGGGTCGGGTGGGACACCGACCTACTGCGCCGCAACACCGTCGGCCTACAAAGAAAAATAAAAGCCTTTCAGTCCATCTTTAAACAAAAGCTTGATGCAAAAAATGTTTTTCACTTATATTTATTTCAATTATTTTCTTAGTCTGGAAATTTAAGACTAAAAATAGCAAATACATGAGCTGTACTTGAATGCAAAATTTCAACTTAATTAGAAGTTGTTAAGAGCAAGAACCCATCCCCTAAGCCTGTCACTGCTTCAGCTTACTGTAGTATTATATTGTCATGGGAGTTATATGTGTATGCGAAATTTCAGCTCGGTCGAACGAAAGAAAGTCGGTTAAAATTAAGAACGTTTTAACTGGAAAAAACATATATATAGAAAGCTAAATAAATGCTTGTAAAAATGCCATGTTTTGCAGATCCGTGTTGCACGAAACAAAAACAAATTTGTGCAGAAAAGGAAATTACATATGGGTTCCAAAAATCAAAATAAAGTATTATATTTTTATTACGAGATGAAATATATTTATTAAAGCAATCTTCATCAAAAGTATCTCATCTTAATATTAAATAATGTTTATACGTCATGCAATTCTTTTACTCTATTTCCGAGCAATTTTAAATGTACTTGATTACTTCACGATCAATATTGCATTTCAAATTTTTATACATTTTGAGAATTCTGCAGGCAAAATCTGATACGACATCCACGCTCAAATGAAAAATTCCCAGTGAGTTACCGTGAACCCTTCAAAACTTTTCTTTCCGTGTTGTACGGAGATTTTCTTAATTTCGAATTTTACTCATAATAACTTGAATAAAACTTGAAGCGTTGCGCGAAGATTTAATTAATTCTCGAACCGTGTTACTGTGAAATCTGTTCTAGGATGCGCGTGTTGTAATAGAGTTTTCCGCAATATTCTTTTGTTTGTCGAGAGTGCTCCCGAATATCTTCTCTGTCAAGTCCCATACTCTGTTTTATTTCATTTTAAGAGTATCTAGAATTTCATCATCCCCTCCCTCTTTTATTTTTAATTCATCTGTTAGAAATTTCACTGACTTGATGGGGGAAACCCTCCACCCCAACTTGTTTGATTTTTACTCCGGATTTGAGATTTATCTTCGTCATTTTAAATTTCTTTTTATCAATCATTTGTAACGCCTTTCTTTTTTCAATTCATTCGTTTCAATGGACATTATTTAACGGTTCAATAGTTCTTAAATAATGGTCTAATTAAAAATTGCGCGCACGCAAACTCAGTAGAAGAAACAGTACGATTCTAAATCGATTCTTCTTGTCTTACGGTCCAATATTGAATGTTTAGAAATTAATCTCTCTCTCTCTGATTCCAACCCCTTGAACGCGTTTAAAATGTAATTTAAAAGGTTAAACAAAGTTGTATCTTACCCACCCCCCTTCCACTCACTTGGGTTAGAGGAAGATAAATTGTTGGGGATCAGAGCAGATGCTTCAGCTCCTGTCTATTTGGAGGTTAATCTGGATAAACTAAGTGAGTGATGGTGAAGTTTAATGGCGCAAGAGCCAGATGTGGCTGTGCTGCGCAAAAAAAAAAAAAAAAGATGTAATTGGGATCCAGACATTTGAAAAAAATCGGGAAGAAAAGATTTTTTAAAAAATGGTTGACAAGATGAAGGGTTGAAAACAGAGGATGATGGATCGGGTACATCATCCGTGTTTACTGAAGACAGTAAACTTCATGGGAAAGGAAAAATATCACTAGGAAGCCTCACAAGAATGGTGAATGTGCTTACCTGAAGAAGGTAAACCCCTGAGGACCAGAATAACCTCCTGGTGCTTCGGAGTCTAGGGGAAAGGTTAGGTGTTGGCATCTCTCAGTTCAGGGATAGGGGTCGAGGTTGAATCATTATTTTTATTTATGAATAGACGAGGTGAAGAATATTTACAAAGCTACTATATACAAGTTACTTCGATTTTTAGAACTTGCTCTTGTGAGAAAAATGGATAACAGCCAGATTTTATAGCATATCGGCGATGGGCGTTGGAACCCACGCTGGCATTCGGAGTTTAGTTGCATCGGGAGAAGAGGAAGAAGAGCTAAACGCTTCTCAGTTTTGTTCATTAATAGAGGGTGCTGCAGGAGCTATCACACGGCGGTGATTCGTGAAGCCATCTATCGAGAAATTGAGGAACTAGCTTTTCAATATCATTGAAAATACAGTTAATAAATTGATAATTAGCTGGAAAGTCGCACACATGCATTATATATATGCCTGTGTGTGTCTATGAATGTGTGCACGCAAGCACGTTTTATTTGATTGAAAAGGAAGTAAAATGAGAAAGTAAATCCAAATTTTAGCGGAGGAAGGGTTCGCGAATACCGTCCAACATTATACATTCTCGGTTGTTCTTAATTGCATAAAACTTGTGACATTCTAAACAAATGTTTGACTCACCTTAACCTGATTTGGTTCTTTTGCTCCAGAAACTCGCAGTATCTCTCACTTGTTTTTCCCAATATTCCTACGAGTCGAAGCGAAATAGTGTTGAGGATCTTTTGTTACGAGTACATTGGGTTTCTTGCATTTTCTTAAATTCGAATCTTAAAAGAGACGAATAGTTTATGAAACTTTAACTATGATTTTCTATTTTAATGGAAATCTGTGTTAAAATTTATGATCACTCTACTTATATTTTTAAATTTTTGACTAAACAACTGAATCGCTATTCAAATTTTTTGAAAAAAATGCAGTTATTATTTTACTGACTTTTAATTTAAGTGTCAGGTTTGAACATTGATGTTACGAATTATCCGTCGCGGGATATAATGAGAATAAAGGTACATCAAAAAGAACTAGGAATCAAAATCTTTGAATAGTCTGGCAAAGAAGTTACGAGAGGGAGGAAATTTATAAGTCAAGTGTTGTCCTTGTCATTTCTTATTGATTCTAGTGACCGCTGTAACTTAATGGTCATGGTCGCGAACTCGGGGCCAGTTTTATTTCGGTCAAGTCATGGGATTGAATCCTGATGTCCCTTGAGACCATCCCTGTAACGGGGCTGATGCACGTTGAATCTGCCGAGGCTCCATATCCTACCTTTGGTGTGGTGAGGAAGTTTGTTGAGGGAGTTGTTAAATTAAGTATCTTCCTCGTCACTGGACTGAGTCTCAAAATTGAGAGGTATGTTGCCAATAGCTCTTGTGTTGTTTCTAAGTGTGACCTTAATGAATCAAACAATCAATCAACCACCTTAATTCAAAATTTCTAAGTTCAACTTTGATTCCCTTTGAGTAGCTCTTGAGAAATATATAACCAACCTAATATATATAGATATAGATATAGCTCCTGAGAGATTCTAACCAACCTAACAATCAGTTTTTGATTTGATTTCAGTAGTTTAAAATTTTTCTTTTTAATTACACTTAATTGGTATATCTTATGTGTTAATTGTACTTGGTCTTTGAAAGTTTTTTTTTTAAAAAAAATGCTTAACTGACTGCATTAATTTAAGTAAGCTTAGTTAGCAAACTTATTATTTTCACCGAATTTAGTTTCGTATTTGAGTATGTTGATTTAATTTATTAAATATTTCGCTCATGATAAAAATTTGTATTGTAGTAGCAAACATTCGTTATTTTTTAAAATTTTTATCTTAATTAATTCATTATTAATTACTCTGTTCCGTGTAAAAATTTTAATACTTACAATAAAATAATGAGAAACTAATCGAATATTTTAAAATATTTATTCGTTAATTCCTCCCAAATATTCCATTGTTAGTGATGATTTACTCTCACTTATTTCTATTTAAATTACTAAAACAAAGGTTTCCTTGTATCTCTTTATTTGAAATACCAATTGGAACGGGGAATTTAGTAAAAAGAAAACGTTGTGTGCATTGGAATCAAATTCCTTCTCTTAAATCTGCAGAACTTTTCTTCTCCTGTGATACATAAATAACTTATAAAACTCTCAGATAAAAATTCTATCTCTATTCCCCGATAAGATAACAATTCTTCCTGTATACGATATCGTAATCGTAAATCGTATTAAACAATCTGCAAATATCATTAAATAAATCATATTTAGAGAGAAATCATTTCAAAGGAACTGATTAAACGGTTGAAAAATTACGAGGATTGATTTATTTTTAATATTATGGAGTATAAGCATTTAAATTAAAAAAAAAAAAAAAAAAAAAAAAAGATGGAAATAATTAAAACAAATATTGAAGGTATAGTTTCAGTATTTAGTAGTTTACTTTCCTCTGAAAAAGACTGCTTTGATATTTAACTAAACACAGACCTCTATTTAAAATCAATATTTATATTTAAGATTAAAATTTATAATTAATGGAATTTCCCGTACGTAAAATTCAATTGAATGTTTTTGTTTAATTTGTTTAACATATAAATATGATAAAATTAATTTGAACAATTAAAAATTTAAAAAAATTTAATTAAATAATTTTAATAAATTTAATTTTGAAGAAGAATGTCATTCACGTTCAGTATTAATCACATAAAATTTCTCCTCGCATTGAATATGACTCGGTTTAAAAAAAATATCGATTGTGTTAGATTTCTAAAAGCGTGTAATCGTTACACTGTTCAATTCCATCTTGAAATGGATGATATAGTAATTCTTTTTTGGAATCGAAGTGTATATATATTTCTTTGCGTTGGTAAATTAATATTACCAAAAGTTTTTCCTGTCCTTTGGTATCGAAAGAGCACATATTACGTCACATTCAGTTAATATGTAAACTGTGCAAACTTGTTTCCTGGAGTCTTGACAATTTCTATGTATATAATAAGTATTTTAATTATTTTTTATTAAAAAAATATCGCAGGTTTTTCTTCCTTTTATACATATTTATGTGTGCTAAATAATCTTCTATAATTTGACATCAAAGCGAATGTGATTGTTTTATTAACGTCTCATTGAGAAGCAACATGTGGACTATTGGTGACAGACCACGAAATTTTGAGCTTAGGTTAAGTGACGAGGACGACAACAGAGCTGGTATCTCTCTCTCCAAATCTCCACACCACTCCAACGGGAGGACTGAGTATCCTTCGATCAAATTTAACGTGTATTTGCACTGCTACACGGCAAGTCTTGAGTGGCATTAGATAACAATCTCGAAAACAATGCCGGAAACGAGTCCGTGACAATGATCACACTTGGCTACCGCTGCCATGGCACCAAAGGGAAGTATTACTGTCTGCGATGCATTAGCTTTATTCGGTTACAGTAATGTGGGAAGATAGCAAAGGAACTGAGTTATCTGAGTCATTGCCCTTGTACAGTAAAGCTGAATATACAGAATCGAATCGACCTTTCTGTTTATCCTTTTCTACTGACGCATATAATAGTGTTCTTAATGGAGATTTATACTACGAAATATATAACAGTTTCCAATACTTCCTATTTTAGATTTTTGTTATGTTCTTAAGCTCGATAACATATTAAATTTTTTTTTCTTTTACTTACATATAGTGGTATGAATGTTCTATATTGTAGTAAAAGTTACTTATTCTGGAATAGGTATTTTTTGAAGAAAAAAAAATTTTTTAAAAGGAATTCTACCTGATTAGAACTGTAGTTATCCCAACCGGAAGTTAAGATTCGAAAGTAGATTTTCTATTTAGGTTGTATTATTATATACCAAATATTTCATGATATATGTACGGTGAATTATATTTCAGTACTTGTTATCAGTATTTGTAAATAAATATTAGTTTTAATTCGACCCTAAGTTCAACGAAGATTTTGAAAGATGAGAAATTATATTTATATACTTCATATTTGTGATTCAAAGTAATTTTTTCCTCTTTGTTATTTGGATTTTTACTTTAATACTTTTGAAATAACCACTTTTGTAATTTATTTTATGACTCAGAATAAAATCATCTCATTGTATTGATTTTTGCTTCATTCGATTGCCTACATTTACAATGATTACGTTTTGTTACATAATAAGTTTTAGAACAATAGAACTTGATCAAGAGTAGGATAATTAAGTATTTTACTTGAAGAAAAGGAGATAATTTATTTTTCAAAATACATTATTCAAAAATTAAATTCGGTATTAATCCAAAATTGAAATTTCAGTAACGGCAAAAGAAAATATTGGCTGGAAATGGAAAAAAAATCGCTGATATAAAGAAACATAATAAATTTGTTTTAAGATTTTAAGATCATAGGAGCCAATTGGCGAAGATGATTCTCCTCCAAGGCCAAGCATTCTTTTATTTTCTCGTAATGGAACGTATATACAATATGGCGGGAAAAAAATTAGTCGCCAATTTGGATGATATTTCAGTTCTACGTCCTTTTTTTTAAAAAAAAACAAAATTTTCAATCGCAAATGGTAGACACTGAAATAAGAACACAACAGACTTTTTTTGTTATTATCCCAAAACTTTCCTCGTTTGAACTAAATGTGATGAATGTTGTACGTATTTTTCTTCCAAAAAAGAAACTTTGATTTATAAATATTTCTTAATTTAAAATTCTTGTTTACTGAGCATTATAAAATGAGTTTATAAGTTCTTAAAAGAGGCTTGAAAATCCTTAATTAAATTGTATTTTTAATTTTTGTTCTCTTCGTTGAATAAAAATAAACTGGATTTAAGTTTATAAAAATTTACAGCGCATATTTGAAATTAATTTCGGTCTCTCTCTCTGCTAAGTAATTTATTTTTATGAAATTTTGTTGCGCTCTTATTTTTTTGTGTACTACTTATTAAGTATATTTTCTTTGTTTTAATGAGTCTATGTTTTTTTATTTTCAGGTAAGTTGATTGTTCCTGTTTTGTTTGGATTTTAAGCTTAAAAGAAGATACTGTAAGTGATTTTAAGCCTTATCTTTTCCTTAGAATTTAAAAAGTAGCCCTTTTTTACTGTGCATGAGTGTGAAATTGCATATTTTCTACTTTTCTTATTTTGTGTAATTTCAGTACATTCTTGACTGAAAAATAAAAGATTGGGCTTATCTCAGTATTGTTTTCAACGTGTATAGCTACAAGTGGAAAAAATATGTATTGAAATGTCTTGTATTATTAAAATATTATTTCCCGATTAATTTGAATTTAACTTGCTTTTGCGGATTATAAAATATATTCTTAAACGATAAAAGCGTTTTTATTAATCTCGATGGAAAATAGTTATCAAATGTTATTATGAAATAGTACTCCTTTTTTCAAAAGAAATTTCTATGTAACTCCAACCCGCTAATGTTGTATGTTGAAGATTCGATACTGGATTCGATTGATTACCCCTTCCCCACAATGGCTTACCTTCTTCAGATAAGAACGGGCATCATGACCTTGAGACTCTTTAGCGATCATTTTCTTTCCTATGAGGTTTACTGTTTTTGTTAAAAACGGTGACGCTTCCCCGGGGTACGGCTATTCTTCTGTTTTCGATCCTTCTTATAAACCAATTTCTCTCTTCAATTTTTCTGTTTTGATTTTTGTTTAAACAAATATTTGGCGCAGCTTAGTCAAATTTGTGACTCTTGCGCGAAAATACTAACTGTCCCTCTCTTATGCAATCAAAAACCATTGCGTGAAATTTGGATTATTGGAGAGGACGTAATAGTTCAGGTACGTCCCCGTCACTGGAAAATTACAAGGCTAGTTCTCGACAATTCTGTACGAATAACTCGAGTGATAAAAGTATTTTAAATGGAAATGCAGTCAAATCTATATATTGAACTAAAATGCTTGCAGAAAGGTATATTTAAAATTCTTATTAGTAAAAGAAATTATGTATTGTTTCGTGAGGGTAAATTAGACTTGGAACATTCTTTAACTTTTTAAACTGTCCAAGAAATTTAAAAAAAAAATTAGGAATATATATGTAATTAACAAGTTTGCTAACCATGTAACGTATTCAGTCGCTTTATCCTTAACAGTGGCTCGGGTTTTTACACATTTTGATATTGCTTCATACATTTTTTTTCAAATTTCAAGGCTTTAAATCGATTTCGATATCCTCCAACACTTTCAACCCCCTCAGGGGCTTACTGTCTTTAGGGAGGTACGAGCTTCACGACTCCGAAACACCTTAATGATATTTTGTTTCCCATGTGGTTTACTCTATTTGATGAACATGGGTCACGCGCTTCATGGACGCGCAAGCGATCCTTTTTTATTTTTGACCTTCCATCTTGGCGATCAATTTCCCCTTTTCTTCTCTCTTTCTTACGTCTAGATCATAGTTACACATGGTTTGGCGCAGCATAGCGAAATTTGGTTTTTTGCACCCTAAACCTACTTTTTCACTCACTCACCAACACTTTCAAAGGATTTTATAACCGAATCACGTTTTCTTAAAAATTGCTGACATCTTGTTTATCGAAATTTTATACTTTTTTTTGCCACGTCTTTATTTTTCAACCTATTTGCTGCTGCTTCTCTTTCACTTTTCTTTTCTCTGATCTGAAAGATTTCCGTTATAGGGCCATTGTCACTATAAGAAATATAAAACTGAGTTGAGTTTAAAGTAAACATCTCATTCTAAGTTAGGAAATAAATTCGTTGAAGAGAAGCTGAAGATGTTACTCACTGCAAATGTTAAATAACTTTTTGTCCTCCATGAATCTCCATTGCTTTACGAATCTTTCTCAGTAAAACAATACCCCTTCGAATGAACGAAATCTATGAGCACTTTTTATTGTAGTAGGTAAACATAATTTTTTTTTAAAGTGATCACTTTTGTTCTATGTACAGAAACAGTTTTTGTAGTGAATCTTTAAAGCTCCTGAAAAAATTTCGATGTATAAAAATTTTCTATGAAAAGAAATTCAAAATATGAAAAGGTTCGATTCGTACATATTTAATTCTGGGTTGTTTTTTTTTTTAAATTAAAAAAAAAATTTCGCTTAATGTTCCATTGTAAATTACATTCAGCAACGTAACAAAACAAACTTTTAACGTACTTCATTTAAAATTTTGGGTCTTGATTGGCTGCAAGGTTATGAACCTCGGGAATTTTAGTCTTGCTTTCAATCAATATTGTCTTCTTGAATTATGGTATGGATGTAATATAAATAGAACTAACCTAAAATTCACAAAAGCTGCAGAAGTTTGATAATTAAGCTACTTTTGGTAATCTGGGCTTAGTATAAAATTCAGATATGTGGCAGTTTAGTGTCCAAGGTTATCTGGTGGCTAATGAGGTTTAGGGGCCGTGGTAGCCTAGTGGTCAAGGTCGTGGACTAGCGGCCGGCGGTTTTCGTTCAGTCGCGGGTTCGATCCTTGGCCGCCAAAGACCCGTCGTGTAGCCGGGGCTGATGCACGTTAAATCTGTTCGAGGCCCAAAGTCCTCCCGTGGCGTGGTGTGGATGTTAGGAAAGGGGGTGCCAGCTCAGGTGTCGTCCTCGTTACTTGACCGTGGTTCAAAATTACGAGGTCCGTCACCAATAGCCCTCGTGTTGCTTCTAGTGCGACGTTAATAAAAAAAAAAAAACTAAACTAAACTAATGAGGTTTAGGTCGAGTCGCGAGTTCGAATCGTAGTTCAAACAAAGAATCATATTACGGAACGAAAAAATGCACCGCATAAAGTGTTCACATGATGACAAAATTGGGAAAGTGAAATGACAAATCAGATGTCATCTTTATCTTGTGATCGTTATTTTGTATTATGAAATATGTTGCGAATAACATTGCCTTGGTATAACTTCTGGTACAATATTATATCAAATTTATTATGGAGATGGGGTGCCAGCTCGGGTGTCGTCCTCGTCACTTGACCGAAGCTCAAAATTACGAGGTCCATCGCCAATAGCCATCGTGTTTCTTTTAGTGCGACGTTAATAAAAACTAAACCAAATATCAAATTAATATTGTTTGTGTCCTGTACAACCCGTAGTGAAATTTTTTCGCAATGTTTATTAAAATATTCTTCGAAGGATTTTTAGTTAGTTTATATTAACGTCGCACTGGAAGCAACATGAGGGCTATTGGTGACGGACCTCGTAATTTTGAGCCTCGGTCAAGAGACGACACCTGAGCTGGCACCCCCTCTCCTAACTTCCACACCACGTCAGGGAGGACTTTGGACCCCGACAGATTTAACTTGCATCAGCCCCGGCTATACGGCGGTCTTTAGCGACCAAGGATCGAACTCGCGACTGAACGAAAACTGCCGGCCACGAATCCTAAACCATGACCACTTCGCTACTGTGGCCACTTTCATCAAAGGAAAAAAAAACTAATAATGAATTTTGTACCTTTTAAATTTTCTTAGAAAAATCTTTCTTTCTATTTCAGTTATTTGGTGTGTATTTTTTTTAAATCAATCAATAATTTACATTTGATGCAGTTGCGGATCCAGGGTGTGGGTACGGGAGACGTGTAATAACCCCCTCCCCCTATTTAATTTCACGCACGTACAAAATAACATACCCGAACAGGAAATCCCAACCAAATTTAAAATTATTTGTTTTGTTTTATTTCAAAGTTGTTTGTTGTGTCCAAGCACAAATCCTATCTTATTGTAAGTTTTTTAGTTTTCTATTTCAATTTAATTCTTGATTTTAATGTTTAGGTTTATTTTTAGATTTAGAATTAAGTTAGCATGAATAATAAATGAATTATAAAAAGGCCCTGTGCAAAGTTCTGCAAAGAACCAATTTTGCCACCCAAGGTGCGTGATTTTTAATAATTATTATTAAATTACTCAGTTAAATATAAGAATTAAAGTAAACAACGAAATATCGAGACGTGGACTATTGTAAACTTTTCCGATATTAAAATTAAAGAAAACGATAAATTATTAAATTCGATACACAAAACTAAATGTTATTAAAAACTAAAGCAAGCGATGAATTAATAAATTGAATATTATATCAGCTACATGTAATTAAAATTGAAGCAAACGATAAAAAATTTAAAAGGGATCTGGTGCGCCAAAAGTGATCCACCTAAAACAATAGCTCCTTTGGTGGCTAATAAATAGAAGCAGTTAAATCTTATGAACTCTACAGGGAAAACCAACAACATCGCCTACCCCTTGTTGATTTTTTTTCCTGATCCGCCACTGATTTGATGCACGTGTCTTCATCTACAGACATATATTATTTTTAAAAATAACGTTTAAAAAAATTTAGAGTGGGCGGTACTTTATCGGGGATTTTTAAGGTCGAGTGGAGGTAGAGCCAGGTGCACCATTTACTCTCTACTTATGCACCATATGGAGAAACCAGTCCACCTTAGGTTCTCTGTGAGGGTGTTACCAGCTGTTAAATAACAATGTTCGATTTCTTTTGAGAATAACGTGGCGTCACAAAACGCACCTGGCCCTACTTAATGGAAGGGGGGAAACGACAAAGATGCAACTGAAAAGAATTATATTAAAAAATTGGAGGGAGACGTACAATGATGCATAGAGGAGGTTAAAATCTGTCGTGAATAGAGAAGAGATGAGAGGTCTTTTGCACACTCTGAGGATTATGATTTTGTGAATAGGTTATGATAATAGGAATGGACCGTGCTCTTTCATTCTGTTCGATATATATTTTATACGAGAAACTGTCTCTCATCATTGGTTGAATACAAGGCTGTTTTTCACTATATTTGAATGAGAGAGAATGGAACCTAAACTAAAAATATTTTTTGGGGGAAATATTCCCAATTTTAATACCCTATTTCGACTTTATTATAATATACAGCAGGGGTTTGAACTTTATTCTGTATATATCGTGGCACACTCGATTCTATAATGATTTTGCGTCATACTTAAACTGTGATGGCCCCAAATTGAATTCATGTATATATGCTTCTTTAAACTTTATTTATTAACACTAACAAAGAGTACTATCAGGGATAAGAGTTAAAACAAATTATGATTTCACATTTAATGAAATATTTATTTTAGATGTTTTTAGAGTATCTTTAAAAGGTTATGTTAGAGGAAAGTATCTCTTAAATCTTCTGCCATAGGATTTCAGGGTGATGGATTTTTATTTGTAATATTTATCTAATTGTTATTAATTAATAATATTTATTTAAATTGTCTTTTTGTTTGTGTGTGTGGATATATTTGCAGTTTTATGTGCATGTTATGTTAATAATCTCAACCTACTTTTGAAGTTGACCTATATTTATTTATAACAAGATATTTTCGTGCATTCAGTGAAAGAGGTTTTGATTTTTAATTAGTGTTTACTATAAAGGAATTTATTTTGATTTTTGAATAGTGTTTTCTATAAAGAAATTTATTTTGATTTCTATACAGAAATTAGAGCAATTATTTATTAATAAAAATATAATAGTGCATTGAATTAAAAAGGTTTTTATTTTTATGTATACGCTCGTGCTTTTGTTTAAAAAAAATAATTTTCTTCGACATTTAATATTTTTCG
This sequence comes from Nephila pilipes, assembly GCA_019974015.1. NCBI lineage: Eukaryota > Metazoa > Arthropoda > Arachnida > Araneae > Nephilidae > Nephila > Nephila pilipes. The sequence continues at coordinate 200,538 of BMAW01002217.1, read as the reverse complement.
TTGCATATCCTGAACTGGTTGAAAATCGCGTCTGTAGAATAATTTCTTTTAAAATATTGCAGATTTCTCGTGGAATTTTCTTTTTCTTTTTTGCATAAAATATGCGTGTTGTTTTTTTTTTTTTTAATCTACAATTAAAGGCTAAGTAGAGCTCTAATTTTATATGTTAAAGGTAAATAATACAAAGCATTTATTAAATAATTTTAACTTCAAGGGCACAGCATGATAGACGAACATATCTATCTTAATCATATCAATCTGTATTAATATTTGAACGGTTCTTTTAACGGAAAATATTGTTCTGAGAATGATTTCCGTGAATTACGCTATGACGAGAAGACAGCTAGAACAGACATTATTAAGGTTAGAGGATTTGATTGATTGTTTATTAATCCGTTCTTAGAAGCTACACGAGGCCTACTGGGATAATGACCAAAGGGACCGAGCTTCCAAAAAAGGTTAAGAGCTAGAAACTGGCTTCCTGGGAGACGCTTCCCCTGCACTCGGCATTTATTGAGAGAAAAAAAATAAAAGAACTTTTTACTATGTAATGCAGGATATAATGTTACACCGGACTTCGTAATTTTGAATCCCGGTCCAGTGACAAGGACTATACCTGAGATGACACCCAACTTTCACACCTCGCTAACGTGAGAATTTTGCGCACCGACAGATTTCATCTTCTTCAGCCTCTCTCCACGACAAATCTTTAATGTAATCGGGTCCCTTTGGAGTCTACGTTCTTTATGTAAGTTCGATTATCATGATCCTGATTTATTTTTGCGATATTTTCTATCCAATGGATTTTAACTGTTTTGGGTGAATACGGGTGATGCGCCCTCGGGATACCCCAACGATCCTTCTTTATTTCGACCCTCTTTCTTGACAATTTAGTCCCCCCCTTTTTTTTCTGCCTATTTTGCTGTTTAAACAAGTGTTTTGCATAGTTTGATGGGATTAGCTTTCCCTAATTGTTACACTTATCAAGTGTGAACAGGACTCGAAGTTACGAATTAATTGAAACAGCGCCATCTATGAGCTCACGACCATAACCACTCCGCTACATCGACCATAAAAATAAACTTCATTTTTTTTTTGTTCAAAAATCTTTTAAACTCAAAAAAATTGTGTCAGATATCGAAATAGTGGCAACCGTGTGGTTACCGTGGACTTGCGGCTGGCGTTGTTTTCTTCGAATCGTGAATACAAGCCTTGTCTCCACTAAAGACCGTCGTATAGCTGGGACGATGCTCTCTAAATCTGGCCACGATCCCATATCCCCCAGTTGACATGGTGTTGATGTTTGGAGAGGGAGGTGCCAACTCAGGTGACGTTCTCGTCACTTGATCGAGGTTCAGAATTGCGAGGATCATCATCAGTAACCTAGGTATTGTTTCTCAGTGAGACCTTAATAAACAATCAAATCAAAGGTATTGAAATGGGAATACAGCTATCTTTGTGCAACATAAAATAATCAAACCAAAATTTGTATTTTTTTGAAACAAAAAAAAAAAAATACTTCATATATTTTTCCATATTCATTTATGTTTAAAAAGTATTAGATTCAATTCAAATGGAGTAGCATTTAAACATAATTCTCTGTTAATTGAATAAGTCAATTTGTTTGCTGTGTATGTTACAGTTTGTGCTCATATTTTATCTTCTAATAGAATTTCTTATTTCCTGGATATTTGCTTTTTCGGATTTCCCGGATAAAGGCATTTTTATTTTCGTATTCCTGGGAAATTACCGAATTATAGAATTAATTCTATTCGAAACATATTATAAAGAGATTTTACCAGGAAAGGAAGAAACGTGTGGGTTTGGTTTTCTTTTAAAACCTTTTGATAAATAATTCGTGTTCCTTTACTGGAAAAATTAATTTGTATCTGTAAACTGTATATTGAAGTTTTTCTGCTTTCTATAGAAAAAAAAAGTAATTTCTTAGATTTTTTTAAAAAAAAAAATTGAGTGAGGTTTGAAAAACGTAAAAATGCTTTTTAAGGGAGAAATTTTAAAATATAGAATTAGAAAATATGTAAAGAAAAAAAGGAAAGGAAAATAAATATTCTTCATTACCCAGAACATCAACAACATTTCAAATGATTGGTAAATGAAGTTTCATTAATGTTTTTGAAGGATTGTGATTTATTATAGAACGAGTGTATATAGTTTGACCGTGATTTCTGCAGCCTTCTGTGGCTGACTGCTTTCTTTCAGTCGCAGGTTCGAGCCTTGGCCGCTTGAGACCCGCCTTGTAACCGGGGATGATGCACGTTAAATATGCCGATATGCGTTAGATAATTGTAAGTCCTCCCGTTGGCGTGGTGTGGAAGTTAAGAGGGGGTGCCAGCTCAGGTGTCGACACTTGACCGAGGTTCAGAATTACGAGGTCCGTCGCCAATATCCCTCGTTTGCATCTAGTGCGACGTCAATGAAAACTAAACTAAAACTTCTGCATCCTTCTTCGCATGCATACACTAACTGGGTTTATGCTTCATCCCTTGCGACTGGTACAATTCTTCAATAGCTAAAATAGGGTGAAGAGAAAAAATTTGAAAGGGAATGTTTTTTTTTTTTTTTTAATTCACGTCAAATGAGTCAAGTCAATATATATATTCAAATAAAAAATTGGTTTCTCAAAATATTAATTTTGAAGATTGGTGTAGAATGTACAATAAATTCAGAGATATTTATGTGATATTTGTGAAAAGAGTGACAAAAATGTGTTTATCTCATTATAGTTTTGAAGAATACAATTTTATATAATATTGTTTCACCTGTCCTCATATATGCTAGCCTATCCTCTGGGTGTGTAGCTAAAACTCATATATATATTTTTGGAAAGAGCACAAAATATGATGCTGAGACAAATTTTAGATGCTCAATGGTTCGTGAGAAACGAAAACATTCGGAATTCCATTTAATAACTTTATAGTAAATATCTCAAGAAAATAATTTTATGCTAATCTTGAAACTATCGAGAACAGGGCTTTCCGAAGAATTGAATATGCGTTAGATAATTGTATAAATGGGCCAAAAGAAATATTTTGCTCCTATTAATTTCTTTTCCCTATAATATCTACCACTTTCGAAAAAATGCAAATTCCAAAACTTGTTCTTTTTTTCAGTTTAGTATTGTAAACGTTGATCCCTTACGGGACATTGTTCTCGACCAATAGGGTAGCTAGCTTTTGAGTTAACTTCTCCAAAGCTGTTCCGAAAAATTTTCACATTTTAATTTTAAAACGATTTTTTCTTCATTTAAGTTTTAATTTTTGGAGCGATGCAACTTATCCTACAGCATGTCGATTGGAGATTAAAGACTGCAAAAATTTAAGAGCTCCGCTAATCATACTACGTATAGTATTGTTTAATTTGAAAACTTTCCCTTTAAATGATATCTCATTACCAAACGAATGTTTCTCTTTTTTTTTTTTAAAGCCTGGTCGACAAAATGCAAGATTTCGCGACTTTCTATTTACTCTTACCTTTTTCTACTTATTTTCGCTAATGTATTCTTGTATTTCAGACACGAATTCTGTGGTTAGATTATATAGTAAAATATTTATTTGAATTGACATTTGTTTGTCACGTTATTGACTTTACGAATTCCGTTAAATAAGAAATAAGAATCGTCTGCAAACATGAAACATTTTTATCTCAATGACACTTCCAGTAACTTGTTTAGAATTTAAATATTAACTTTCTGATCGATAAATCAACTTTAATAATCAAGGAAATTAAAGTTTAAAGCTTACAATGTCGAACTGTTTTGGACTTCATGGATTCCTCATTTCTAATTCGGTAAATAACAAGGCAATGGAAAAGTCCCCGGCCTACCATAGTAAAACACATTTTTTTGGCAAAATTAGTTTTTTTTATTCAACATAATTCCCTTCAAGGGTGATGCACTGATTATAGCGACCCTCAAACTTTTCGATACCATTTTTGTAGTACGATTTGTCCTTTGCTTCAAAATAGGCCTCAGTTTCGGCGACCACCTCTTCATTCGACGAAAATTTCTTCCCAGCGAGCATTCTTTTGAGATCTGAGAACAGAAAATAGTCGCTGGGGGCCATATCTGGAGAATACGGTGGATGAGGAAGCAATTCGAAGCCCAATTCATGGATTTTAGCCATCGTTTTCACTGACTTGTGACACGGTGCATTATCTTGGTGAAGCAGCGCTTTCTTTTTCTTCAAATGCGGCCGTTTTTCGGCGATTTCGTCCTTCAAACGGTCCAATAACGCTATGTAAGAGTCGCTGTTGATGGTCCTTCCTTTTTCAAGGTAGTCAATGAAAATTATTCCATGCGCATCCCAAAATACAGACGCCATAACCTTGCCAGCCGACTGGTGCGTTTTCCCACGCTTTGGAGCGGGTTCATCGTGTGCAGTCCACTCGGATGACTGTCGATTGGACTTCGGAGTGAAATGATGGAGCCATGTTTCATCCATTGTCACATATCGACGCAAAAACTTGGGTTTATTACTCTTGATCATCTTCAAACACTGCTCCGAATCATCAACTCGTCGTTGTTTTTGGTCAAAAGTGAGCTCGCGCGGCACCCACTTTGCACAGAGCTTTCTTATACCCAAATATTCGTGAATGATATGATGTACACGTTCAGTTGATATCTTTAGAGTGTCTGCTATTTCATTCAATTTCAATTGACGGTCATTCAAAATCATTTTGTGGATTTTCTTAATGTTTTCGTCGGTAACAACCTCTTTTGGGCGTCCACTGCGTTCACCGTCTTCGGTGCTCATTTCACCACGTCTCAACTTAGCATACCAATCCTTGATGGTTGATTTTCCTGGGGCAGTGTCCGGAAACTCGGCATCAAGCCAAGTTTTTGCTTCAACTGTATTTTTTTCCCGTCAAAAAGCAATATTTTATCAACACGCGAAATTCCTTTTTATCCATTTTTTCACAATAACAAAAGTTGCTTCACTCAAAATGCTATAATTCACAAACTAATCATCCGACAGCTATTAAATTTATACACGCATCTTTTGAAGGTTAGGGCTAACTAAAAAACATATGGATTTAATTCTCGTAGTGCCATCTATGTGTCAGGCCGGGGACTTTTCAATTGCCCTGTTAATGAAGTACTTTTTCTTATTTTTGGAATTTTAGTTGCTTAAGTGTATATACATTTCTCCGTTCTGGATTTATTTTCTGTATTCGAAGATCAATGAAGTGTTTCCTCATCATTCATATATACATCACTGCACAAGAATCACGAACACAATGCAAAATTACATGTCATTTAGTGATAGGTAGAGTGCTAGGAGATAAAAGAGAGAACGAATCCGCTTTGGGAAATCTGTAATGATAGAATTATACATTTTGCTTGCGAATTTGTCATAAGCAAGCTGTTAAATCTTTTGCAATGATACTCAAATAATTTTAATATTTAAATTACTGTTGAATGAATTTTTTGAAACCCAAAGGCAATTTTGAAAGCTCTTAATCGAAAAGTAATTGATTTGATATCTGAACGAAATATGAATATATTTTTATAAAAAAAAACTATTCAAAATTCATTCAATGTCGAATTAAAGAATGCGGAACTGCTCAAGGTAATTTTTTAGCCGATCGACGTTTTATCTTGTGTTTAAACAATATAAATGTCCGTAATTGATTTGAAGAGTGCTGTGTGTTATTGAATGAAAATGTCATTAAATCAGAAGCTTGCGAGCTTTTTGTGTTATGAAAAAAACGGTAGAGAGGTCTTTCGCCGCTGAGAAAGTAAACGATTTAGATAAGTTTTTCTTCCATATAGAATATTGTATTTTTGAATTCCAGGACAGTTCTGGATAAATTTGGAATGTTTGCTCGTTAAATCTGGCTGAGATCTAAGACCCAACGTTGGCGTGGTGTGCAAATTTGGAGAGGGGTGATGTGCCAGCTCTGGTATCATCTTCGTCACTTGAACGAAGTTCAAAATTACAAAATCCGTCACCAATAGCACACATGTTGCTTCCCAGTGTGAAATTAATAAACAATCAAAACCACAAGTTGTATGGAAAAAAAAACTATGAAATAATATTTTAAAATTGTAAAAGAAAATATTTTATTTTACAAATATTCCACCGAGTGATTGAAATTGAAAATGTTTAGTTAGCGTACACAAAAATGCATCTCATCTCTATAACACAATTTTATACTCGAAAATCTATTTGCCATTGTAAAGTATTGTAACTACCTTATCTTCTTAATCTCAAAATATTTTCTTAGTTCTTGACAAATTTATCTCTGTTGAAACAATCATTTTAATAAAGCATTAAGAGAAAAGAAAATACTGAAGAATTGAATCGGAAAATAATAAAAACATGCCATCGCTCTCCTTTTATTTGAGCAAACGATTATTTTACTTCATTTCTACCGAACGAAATCTCCTTTATTCAATGCGTCTTATTATTTATGTTTTGGCGGGAAAATATTGAGGTAGAAGGCTGAAAGAATTACTTTTAAACTACTGAGCTAGCGAGTATATATAAGTGCAGAAAATAATAAAATTTTTCCGTTATTTATTTTCGCTTTTCTCATTACTTTGATCGTAATCCTCTAACGCTGGAACAAATAGATTTCTAAATTCGTGTTGGCATTTCTTCATAAATTCTAACAGATGTTTCTCCTGGGTAAAAAGAATCACGAAGCGGAGTTCTTCTTTTTATGATTTATTAATCTTTTCTTCTCGAGTTTGAAATTTATGCTTGACTGAATAGAATATTTTACAATAAACCCCCTTTTTTATTTTTCAATGAAGGGAATGGAATTTTTTTAGATCTTTATTTACATTAATAGGATATTTACCTAAGATATAGCATTCTTTTATTCGAACTTGCTTATTAACGATATTCTTTGCTCCGAAAAAGCGGTTCAAAATCATTTTAAATTTGTCAAGTCGGTTTTTAGGTGCTTTGCTCTCTACTAGTGTGTATATACAATCCAATATTTCATTATAAAGAGCTGCATCATTATTTTTCAAACGCGCTGCATTTTCTGCTTTTTAGAACATAAATTCTTTATTTTAAAAGTTGTATTTACATCTCGGTGTCATATATTTTCATCATTTATACGATGTATGTTTAATAATGGCTTACTCTTATTTTTTAAAATTGAGTTCTGGTATTATGTGTAGTGTACGGAATTTATGTAAATACAGCAGTTTTTTCGTATTTTCTACATTTCTTTGTGTTTTCTCATAAATAAAAGGCGCATTATTGTAAATAAAAATCTCTTAATTTTAAACTTCTTTTTCTATCATTATTTCAATTACCTTAGATTTGGTTAGGGGTAGGCTTGCACAATAGAGTGGAATATTCTGACAAAACTGTTATGACGTATTAGTGTGAAGAATTATATATTTGTATTCTGTCTTATACAAGTTATTATTGTTATATTTTGAGCTGAAATTCAAGATGAATAAATTTATTGCTTTTTGAAGTACCTATGAAAGTGGTGCAAAATTCCTTAAATGATGTATATTTTCCCTTTTGTTACACTATTTCTTGTACAATTAAATATAAATACCGAATCATTTTAATTGTTTTTTTTTTATTTTAGCTAGTAATTTTCTAATTTTTGAATTTATTTATTTGCGAAAGCTAATTTTTTACATTTTTTTTTTTTTTTTTTTTTTTTTTTTTTAAGATTTCAGACTCAAGTTTTTTCACTAGTGCTACTCAACAGAATGATATAAGAGAATAGTTAAATGGAATATTATTCATAATTTATTATTATTATATTAAAAAATGTACCAACAACAATTCCACAGATTGTTATTGTGAGTCATGAGAAAAAAAAAAGCATGACGGATCACGTGATTTCAAATCAACAACGTGTACACAAGAACTGTATAGCTCTGACACAACCAACCTATATAATCCATCCGTGAATCACACGACCAACGAATTAGAGGATTCAATTACTCACTCCTCTTTATTGACGTTAACCGTAACTGTAATGATCTTTTAAATAGACATCAAAGCGGTTTACAAGGAATAGCCTCTCATATTCTATTAATTCATTGTTCAAATGCACTTAATTGTACAACGAGCGCTATAGATTAAAGTAAATAGGATTTGCCTCGGCTTGTTACGGATTATTTCGAACTTTCCGTTTGATGATTATCCCCCTGTAAGTGACCTCGATGGCTTACATTAGACATGAACTTGTTGATATTGTACAGTTGTTGATCGGTTTTTGGTTAATGACAGACTTCAAAATATGGCACGAAAATACGAAACTAGGTGTGTTTTTTGTTTTATGACCCATTATGTTGTAACAAAAAAGTGTGGAATTGGGCATTGACTCTGTTTTTGATGTATGGTTTTGGTAATGTTTTCTTTGTTTTAAAAAAATCTTATTGTTTTAAAAGTTTGTGCAACTAATTAGATCGAAGATTTTATGTTGATTATTAATGATGCTATTTTTAAGTTCCTGACATCAAGATGTAGGATGTTTTCAAATTATTATAAGGTATTTTTTTAAATATTTTCTGGGATAAGCCACATAAAGTATTTGAATATAAAACTCACAAAATTTATATATTTGCTTTTTCTATCATTTAATTCAGTTTTTTCACACATTCATTTTTACCAGAAATGCTCACTTTTTAAAATTTAATTTTTAATATATAATCGTTTCTTTATTATAATCAAGACATTTTAACGCATAAATTTAATACAATGTTTAATGTAGAATAATATCTAAAATCAAATTAATTATTTCTGGAAACATTTGTTATTTTTGAACCATTAAAATTAATAGCCTCCCTCTTTATAAATAGAAACATTTTTTTAAAAAAAAAAAAAAAAAAAAAAGGAGATATTTTTGTCGTCATATCATAATCTGTTTTCTTGTCCAGAATCATAGAAATATTACTAGAATAAGTAGTTCCATAAATAGAGATTCGGAAAATCATCTCTGTGAAAGAAAATAATATTATTTTAGTTGTAAAATGTAAAATAATTTTAAATTCTACACTTGTTTGTTATAAAAGTTAACAAAAATGTTGATGGCATGATCATTTTGTTAACTTATAAAAATTAATAACTTATTTTTTGCAGACGATTATTTCTTCCTTCAAAACTATTTCTTTAAATACTATCATAAATAAATATTTATTAGGAGCTGAGTTGTTTTATCAATAGGACTATAAATTTTTTAAAAAAGGAGCGTTTTAATTTATTATAAATATCATAAATAATACATACTTTTTTTATCGCTTTAAAAAAAGTACAGATTTTTTTTTTACAATATAGACAGTTTAAAATTACTCTTCAATATTTTTAAACAGAAACTGTTCTTTAATTAGAGTTTTAGTAAACTTGCACGATCTCTGGTTTATGTTTTAATTTTTTTTTCTATGAATTAAAATTGTCACTCGCTATCGTTAATTAAACATATTAGAATTATTTTAAGAAGTAGAAAAAGAAATAAAAATGGAAAGACGAGATCCAGCTTTTCCTTGGATAAACATTATTGAAAAAATTTATAAAATAAAGTATAAAAAATATTTAATAATTTAATTATTTCATGCAATATATTCACGTTGGTGATTTCAATACTAATTAGTGCTTTGAAATAATTAAATATAGTAAGTGTTATAATTAGGATTGAGGAATTGTTTCGATGATTAAAAACAGCAAATTTGAAGCTAAGTTAATGTTTAAAAATGGTTTAAAACAGCTAAATTTGATTTGCATATTATATCGCATGAGCTATATCATTAAGAGGAATTTAGTATGCATTCAAACTTGATTTTTCTATCGTTTGATTAGTTAAATCTTATTTAAATTTAAATGATTTAATTTATTGACAGAAAGAAACTAAGTAAAATAAATTCTACAAGCAGTATTTGAGCTGCAATCAATCACGTTTCAATGTTATTTTCATTAAAACAAAATTACAAATTAATAAACAAAAATATTGATTTAAAATTAATTACACTTGTACAGTATGAGTCACTAATTTTAATTTCTAAAATTGTTATTATTCTCAGATCAATTGCAATTGTTTTAAAAATCAGCTTTTATGAATCATAATCTCTATTTATACAATGTATAAGCAATTAAGTAATTAGATCATTCTTATCTAACTGGAGAGTCACGGTGGCTTACTGCTCATAGTCTCAAATTCATTGTTTTATGGCAGCTCTTGTGTCGTGTTTATCACTTCGAGGTTCGATATAACGAAGTCCGTCGCCAATTGCCCTCGCTTTGCTTCTCCGTGCGACGAAAATAAACAATCTATCTAACTGTTAAATGATATATGAGTACCATTTCCAATTTTGTAGCAGTTACTGGATTTGATATTTATTATTGACTATCTAGCATATAATAATTACGCAACTAAATACCTGTTGTACATTGTATTGCCATCAAAGAGAGCATAATTTTAATTTAATGCTGGTAAAAATGTGTGATGCAGGCTTTCCATTTTCGCACAAATTTCATACAGCATTTTATATTTTTATGTATATGAATCTCTTTGTTGCGAATGAGACTTTTAACAGTCTAGAGTTTAAAGAAGCCTTCGTACATTTTGATTAACTTCTGACCGACATAAATAAATACGAAACTAATGAAGTGAAGTAGAAAAGGACCACAACTGGTAATTAAAAAAAATTATTAAAAAGATGAAGTATAATTAAAGTTTTGTTGATAAATTTATATTAAAAGAAACACTAGACACACACTAATAAATACAAATGTTTCATTTATTTATATACGTATAAATTTCTTTAAACAAATATTTAGTTTTTTTCCTGGTTTTTCCGGCATATTTCGAGTTTGAGTCCTGGTGCCCCTGAAAACCCACCGAGTAGCGGAGCTTGAGGTTTGTTAAAATCGGTTGGAACTCGGAAAAGTCCTCACCCAGAGATATTGTGGAAGTTAGGAGATTAGTTATTGTGGAAGTTAGGAGATTAG
>BMAW01002217.1:150417-189582 GCA_019974015.1 Nephila pilipes | reverse complement strand
TATTGTGGAAGTTAGGAGATTAGTTATTGTGGAAGTTAGGAGATTAGTTATTGTGGAAGTTAAGAGATTAACGAAGTTAGGAGATTAGTTATTGTGGAAGTTAGGAGATTAACTTCCTGATCATGACTTAAAAATACGTGGTCTGTCGTCAATAAACCTCGCGCTGCTAAGAAAAACGTTTATAAAAACTTAATCAATTTAACAGCATATTTTAAGAACCATTTAAACATGAAATTTAATTACCACTTATAAGGGGGTGAAAAGTTTTAATTATGTTTAAAAATAACGGAGATAGATAAAATTTGGGATGCCAGCTCAGATGTCGTCTTCGTCACTTGATCGAGGTTCAATATTACGAGGTTTGTCTCCAATAGCCCTCGTTTTGCTTCTAGTGCGATGTTAATAAAACCAACCAACCTGGAGAAAAAAAATTCTGCATATTAATTGATAGTTATGTAAATAATGTTTTAAATTTAGCTTTTTGCCTTAGGTCAAAATATCCCGCCGTAGTATCTACCGTAGATTGAAGTAACCCGCATTATCGTTAAGTTTCAATATTGTAGGCATAATAACTACTAAAAATAGCCGATATAGAAACTTAATTTTATCTGTTATTCTTAAGACTTCTCATATACTCACTGTCCAGATTTATATATTTCTCCCAACGTTTCTTGACCGATCTTTTCAGCGCAGGCCGTCATTGTAGAACGTGGCAGATTGAACTCTTTATCTTCTACATTCTGCGGATTACTTCAATCAACGGCTTCCTTAAATCAAACATATCAGCATTAATAAATGTAGTTTACATCACTATATACATATGGATCCATCAACATGTAGAATAAATTTTATCCAGTTCCCTGGATTATTTATTTCCATTAATTAAAACTTTACTGAGTATTCTCTCGTATGTTTCAATATTAAAAGCTTAAAGAATATTCCAACTAATATTACAATTAAATAAAACAAATTGAGAATTAGATTGGGTAGAGCTAAATCATATCATGCAAATAAATCTATTGCGAGCATATTTGAAAAACAACTTTTTTATAATCACATTGTGCTTTTAAAATATCGGAAATTGATTGCGTTTATTTTCGATGAGCCTTCTAAATAAACTTCTAAACTCTTGTGAATATTTATTATTGAAATTTTCGCAACTCCCTGATGACATTCAACGCATAGAATTTACGCTTACACGGAACCAATTTTTAATTAGCGCCATCGAAGGCTCATTCTTAATGAATTAGCATATTCATGGACGAGTTTTGGGTGAATTATTTTCCGCTGGCGGCGCTAAAAATCTGCAGCCCTTCGCTTGTAAAATGAGCCACGTTGCTGTTTTATTTTTAAGTTCGCACTTTTACGTCATGACGTTGTGTGGATGAAAGAGTTTCGAATATAAAATCAATCTTAATTCGGGATTTATTAGTATTACGCGTGAAATTAATTAGTTGTCCGGGTAGGAAATTTCCGTGTGCGAGAAAAATAATTATTTTTTTATTTTTATTCGTCGCATTTTGTATTCATTTACGATTTAGAGAGATGTAATTAGGTTTTAACAATGTTTACTCGTTTAAACATCGAGGCGCTTATATGGTTCAATGGTTTCATCTCAAGGTTTGAAAATATAATTTTGAAAGTTTTATTAAATTTATAAAATAATTTTTAAAATTAATTGTTATTAAAGTAATTTTAAAGCTTTGTTTTGATTTTTGAATAAAGCAGAAAGTAAGTATTCTCTATTGATAAATGCAAATTAACGAAGTTTTTCAAAAGTTTCGGTAAATCCGATTTAACGCTCGATGTAAGTTCATGGTAAATTTTAAACCGTTGTTATTAATTATTTATCAAATGTGTGATCTCAACATTTGAAGCCATAAACTAATTACACATGAAACTTTTAAAAACTTAAGTGATGTATACGTTGTGTATAAGTAAATGAAATTAAAATACAGTAATACTTTACAAAAGCGACACCTACCGGAACAGATTTTTGCTCCTTAAATAGAGGTATCCTTTAATAAGAGGTAGAAAAACCCTTGCCATAACTTGTTTGCAATTTTAAAAAAAAATTCGATTCTTAAATCACATTTAATGTTTACTCATTTTGCTATGTTTTATAATTTTTATTAATCTGTGTTTTTTTTATAATTCTTTTAAATTTTGTTTTAAGAAGGGAAAAAATAAACTCGTGTGAACTCTCATCGAATGTTTGGCGCAGCATAGCCAGATTCGGCTCTTGCAACAGAAATATACAATCACTCACTCATTAAATAAGAAACTGGGGCCACTATTCAAAGGAACAGTGACTAAACAAAATTGTCCCTTTTTCGAAAGTGCCCCTTACAAGAGGAACTGTTGTACAAAAAACAAAATATGTATGGCCTATTTAATGTTTTTCTGTAAAATACGCTTATAATGACAATGAACTTCAATACATTTTTTTAAAATATGATGATTTATAATTATATTTTATAATCTCTCGTATTTCAGTTCCTATAGTTTTAACATAAAAAGAGGTTCAGAGAAAGATATTTTTTTTTAAAAAATATATATTTGCTTCCTCTTGTTTATTTCTCTTATTTTAACTTTTGTTGAAACACTGGCTTGTGGCCGCGGTAGCATAGTGGTCAGGTATCATCATCGCCACTTGACCGAGATTCAAAATTACGAGGTCTGTCGCCAATAACTTTCGTGTTGTTTCTCTGTTCGACGTTAGTAGACAATCATAATTAGTAAAAATGGTTGTTGTTTTTTTATCATTTATTTTTCTACGCTTCTTTGTAACTAAAACCTATGAAAACAAAGTAAAAATGATTTACTTTGAGGGTTGGTATGCAATAATTTTATTTTCATTAATCTAAATGAATAAAATAGCTTCAGCCGCGGTAGCCTAGTGGTCAAGGTCGTGGACTCGCGACCGGCGGTTTTCGTTCAGTCGCGGGTTCGATCCTTGGCCACCAAAGACCCGCCGTGTAGCCGGGGCTGATGCACGTTAAATCTGTTCGGGGCCCAAAGTCCTCCCGTGGCGTGGTGTGGATGTTAAGAGAGGGGGGTGCCAGCTCAGGTGTCGTCCTCGTCACTTGACTGCGGTTCAAAATTACGAGGTCCGTCGCCAATAGCCCTCGTGTTGCTTCTAGTGCGACGTTAATATAAACTAAACTAAACTCGTGAACGTTTCCGGCTTGCGAACAAACAGTCTTGCAACAAATTAAGTTCATGAACCGAGGCAAGACTAAATTAAAAAAAATATCAATATTGTCAGCTGTTAAGGAGAGTCAATTCTTGAAAATTACTTATGCAATTACTTCTCTATTGAGCTAAAATAGATTTTTTTTTTTTTGCATTCTTAAAATGTGTTTTATCAACTACGTTTAATAATATGATCACAAATATATATTAGCCGGAAAAAAAACTCTTATCAATTGATTTTTATTTCTTTTTCTCCTCTAATTAAAAAATGAGTATGTAATATCATACAATACATAGTTGAGAGATAAGGCAAAAAAAAAAAAAAAATACTTGCGTTTTCTTTCCTCTGAACTTTTTCATGCTGGTAGCATTTGATACTATGTTAACAAGGTATTAAAAGATAAGGTAAATATTTTTTTCTCCTGATTTCTTTCCTTTCAATCTTTCGTACCTCTAACATATCACATACAGGCAATAAAAAGTGACTGAAAAATATCTAAAGGTTATGAGCATGTAAATATCCCTGTTGATATTCTATAATAATATGTAATTTTATCTCAAACCTTGAAAGGTGCGGGTTAGTGTATCGAAAACATTACTTAATATGCGGGTGCGAGTTACAATGTTTCATCCCATTTGTCTTGGTATTATGCACACACCAGTTGTCTTTCTTTGTTTAGGGGGCCTTATGTATGTAATTTTGAGAGATATTTTGTAATCATAGATATTTTTTTTATCATTGGAACTGAAGATAACTTTTTTATTAGAACAGAGTGAAAAAAGGCACCTGTATGTATTTAAGTGACGTAACGCTTAAAGTTCACTCAACTTTTATCGAGATTATGGAATCGATTTTTTCTTTCTTTGGTAATTTTGTGTTAGTGCCTGCCATTTGAACAATGATTCTTTTGTTTATTTCTATTTGTAGATAATTTTATCTGTGCAATCTGTTAGTAAGGAACAATACAATGGTCATCCGTGATTTAATTAAAAATTTTCATTTTTGAATTTGATGTTTTTAATAGAAATAAACACGTATCTATAAAATTAGTATCTTTACAGATATTAAGATATAGATATCCGTAAATGTATCTGTTAAAAACACTGATACATTGAAGGTTATTGTATTATTTTATTTCTCAGCCATGTCATTAATAAAATTTTATATTGATTTACTCACAAAGATTGTAATTTTCGATTGTTATAAATTTTAAAGACAATTGTTTACTTTTATAAAGGTTACTTAGTAATGATTTTCCTTCAAAATGTGAGTCAGTAGTTGTTTTCAGTATATCTGTGAACAATCTTCAGTGTATTTTCAAATTAATGCATGATTTACTGACTTGTTGATATTTAAAGGAAGGAGGACGTCAGAAACGTGCTGGATTATTTAACGTTATTTGATTTATCTAGTTTTTTTTGTTATCATTCTAAAAGTCGTCTTGAAAAATTCTCGCAACACACACACAATCGTTCTCTAACTCCTTTACTCTTTAGATAGATTTCAAACTTAATTTTAACACTCTGTTGAACTCTAATGTATTTTTTATTGCATTTTACTTTTTTTGAAAAAATCGAGAGCAGTTAGTTATTAGATTTTTTTGTATTTTATTGTTGAACACTTTTGATGCATTTTATATCCCGCGGAAATACTTATGCTTCGTACGTGCATTTAAAATAAGTTAAATTAATAGTTTAATATTTCCCAGGAATGATTAAAACGTTTTGTTGTTTACATTAATGTTATATAGAGTAAGAAATACCGTGGATTGTCATGAGCTTGTATAAAAAAAAGAACAAAGAAATATTAAACATCACAATTATTAAATATCACTTATTTTATTAAAGTGCCTACATATTATTGTAAATCGTAGTAAATTAGTGGTTTCCTCCAATACAAGATACATTTTAGAAATATATCGGAAATTTTGCAAGAATTATCTTCTACCTTTTGTTTAGGACATAGTTCTACAGGGAAAATAAAAGTTCTTGATTTTGCCTTGTAGCAATTTTAATTTTATAATTATAAAAATACGATAAGATTCTTTCATCAAACAAAAACAAAGTTAACGAGAGATTACCAACCATTCTTTCATTGATAAGATTTCACTTGCCAATTTTTTTTCTCTTTCTGACATTAACTACAACCGACACCCATTGTTCGAACCGTACACGCAACCGTAACGGGCGGAACTGTGGACCACCCCTCATCTCCCAATTGCAAGAATTTTTCGTTTGCGGCTTACCACCCATTTCCTGTGTAAACACAAACCGCAACAGCGTACATTTCTTGTAGGTATTAGAATAACCGAGTTTTTCGAATGTAGGCGGTCCCTTTTGACTGAATTTTCGAGTTAATGTAACCTAGACTCTGCTCAAAAAGGAAGACGAGTTATGCGTGGGGGTTTTAAACGTTTTTCTTACCTCATCATCGTTCATCTTATTACATCCCACTGTCACACGTATCACTTTCGCTTCACAATAGTTGCTCTTTGGGGTTATCTGATTTGAATAGCGTTGTGATGAATGGCGAGCTGTTTAATAAGTTATCTAATAGTTTGCTTAGATAGTTCAAAAGTAGAAATTGCGAGAACGGGAGAGATGTATGGAGTCCATTCTCATGATCTTAAGAGAGATTGAGAGATGTCGTGTCTTTTTCGACCCCTCTTTAGTTTTAATGCTTTTTGTGGTCTGTGCGATAAATTTTGATATTGTGTGTCATGATAGTTTTGTTCTTACTGTGTTCTTTTTTTAAAAAACATGCAGTCACTTTCTGGATGTGTAGGATAATCAAATGCAATATATAAAAAAAAAACTAAGTGTGAGTAATGTTGCTTCTTCTCAGAAAGGAAATATTATACATGACTTTATATTGCGTGTGTGTTCACTTGACTCATTTCTCACTAAATTGTTCTCTACTGTAGATGAAAGCAATGTACTAAATAAAATTAGGGGAGTTAAGATACAAGGTGCAATACAAACAGCGAAAAATATAAATCTTTATCTGTGCTCAGTTTATCTCTATCAACGTCAGCGATTATAAATGGCAACTGTAATACTTTCTACACGCAGCCTTTTATTCACAGTTTATTCTTTCGATCTAAGCTTTCCTCTCTTCTATCGATTGCCTAGAAAGGAAGCTTATAAAGGAAAACGAGGACGTATTTCACTTTAATTCACATTCTATTTGCTTAAACTTCAGAAAATGAAAGTGAATTCGCTGGGAAAAGTAAAATCTGTAGAAGAGATCGAACTTCACATACATGAATCACAATGTTTTCTAAACAAAATCTTCATGTTTCACTTAAAATTTTTGTAGAGTAGATAATTATAAAATCACTAGATATATTTTGACTTACGCAATAAATACTATGGGATAACGAATGCTTGTTTTAAAAAAAAAAAAAAAAAAGCTGCGTGTTTGTTAGCAAATTGTTTCGAGTCTCAACTCTTATGAGAACGCCCTATTTTGGGTACTGACTGGTATGATATTGTCTATTTAAAACACTTATCTTATATTGATTCGCGTAACGAATCAGAACACAGGATTCGATGTAAAAGTTGATGATCTCTTTGAAATTTCTATTCCTTTTTAACATTTGAAGTCGAGTAAACTTGGATTGGTAGAGTTGTGAGCTTGGGTCACAATTTGAAATCTGTAAGTAGTCATAAATGCAGGTACTTGTTGAATTGTACAAAGAAATCCTTTTGGCTTTGTATGCCGTTTTGGAGCGTGACGTGTTAAGCTGTGAAGAAAGAGGTTCTTATACATCCTGATGCTACTAAAGACCCTCCTTGTAGAGGGGCTGATGTTCGTAAAATCTGTCGAGGTTCCCATTGGTGTGGAAGCTTTGAGAGGGAGGCTTCAGCTCTGGTGTCGTCCTCTTCACTAGACCGAGGCTCAGAATTACAAGTAGGTCGCAAATAGCCTTCGTGTTGCTTGTATGCCGGATGTAAATAAACAGTCAATCAATTCTTCAGATAGATGTTATTCTCATATATGGCTCTCTCAAACGGCAAATTTCTATGGCTGCGTCTTTAAAAAAAATTTATTAACATTTTATGCGAATAAAAAGTTTTTCGATGTTTTGGCTTACCATCTAATATCAAAACTTATCATTCAATTTATTTTTATTGCATGCACAATTGGAAATTCTTGATCTTTCTTGATGGCTGTCATGTGTTTTCCCCCTTTTCTTTTCTTTTTTTCTTTCTTGCCAGTCTCGACAAAGGTCATTCTTTACGTTGTTACTCTGTCGCTGCTGTAGTAACTTGTTTATTGCGACGTCCTTTCTCGAGGTTACGAGTGAGAATTCTACTCACAAACGTAACTGTCTCTCATTTAATGTTTATTTTGTGTTTTCGATGTTATTTAGCATCAATCACCTGATGAATGATTTATGAAACTGTTCTTGTTTTTCGGAATCATATATCAAAAAAAAAAACTATCGAAATAAATATTTCTATTAGTTAATTAAAGTTGATTGTAATCCTTTTTGTGCATGGGAAAGCCTTTTAGATCCTACAAGCTAAAAGTTTGAAATGGTACAGTATTCTTACATTAGAATTGGAATAATTTTTTAAATGTTTAATATACAGTAAATCAATCAAAAGAGAGTGAATTGCTTTATTTTCGCATACGATAACATCCCTTTGGTACGGCATTCTGGTCCCGAACGAGCCTTTCGCTTTCGGTTTTTTTGCTCGTGTAGATTCGGGCCTTTGTTGACCTAGACTGATTGGTGGCGACTCAGAGATCTTTACAATTTCGCCCAGTGTTTATCATAACTGTTAGTTTTCATTTCAATACCATGTTTCTTCCTTTTTACAGGTTTATATATCACGTTTGCATAATATTGGAATTGTATACATACGGTAAATTGTTCTTGATGTCGACCGGATACTCTTCAAGTACTAACAAAACTAATTAGCTGAAGCATGTGACAACTTGTATCATGTAAGCATGTCACAACTTGCGTTAACCTTTAGGGGCGCGTCTTCTTTATGTAAATACGATCATCATGACCCACCGAAACACCTTAGATATATTTTTCTTTCCCGTGGGGTTTACTGTCTTTGATAAACACGGGGGACACACCTCCGAAATAGCCTAGAACTTTCTATTCACTTAATTTTGAATACTTAAATCTAATTTTGTAATTTCCAGAGCGACGAAATACTTTGTCTGATGTTTAAATCATTTATACGGACTCAGAATATTCTGAAACACGTTAAATAAGTGAATTAATCGTTTAAATTTTTATCTAGAATAATTTAACGTTGGGCATCCGTGTCAAAACTATATTGATTCTCTATAATCCAGCCAAATGGCCAATCCGGCACGGCCATGGTCCCGGTTAAGGAGCACCACTGTATTTCTGTATCAAATAAGAACTCCCTTCTTGTGATATATGGTATAGTTACACATTTAAGACATAAGTTGTATATTTTCTGTATATTCCATTATTCTCTTGTTTTTGTTAGTTCCAATATGCGATTTCTGTAACTGAAAAAAAAAATGTGGATTTTTATTGTTGTTTTTAGTGACAGAATTTTTTCTGTAATGATTATTTCACTTAAGTTTCGTGTGCACCGCAGCAACACATATTAGACAGGCCGTAAATAAAATTCTCTTTTTTTATTTCGCATTGCTTTTACAATAATTTATTTTTACAAGATAGATTATTAAAAATCAGATATTTAATTGTACCATTTGGTCTTTACATATACATTTTAATGAATAAGTAATTTTAAAAATTTTCTTATAATTATTAAGTTCCTGATGTGAAATACTTGTTCATTGAATTTTTTTATACTACTACAAGAACGATTAATTTATTCTTAAAAAAAAACCAATAAATAAATACAATTAAATATTAACGCAATACTGCCATTGAACTTTCAGCAATAACGCAGAATAATTTTTTCTAGAATATTTTACGTTTAATTCACGATTATATATATTTCAAGTGATCTGTGTTTGATTGTGTGCACTAAAATTTGCATATAGCACTTTTTTTCCCTCATGAAGTCTCGATTTGAGTCTGGAAACTCGCTGTGAAATAAGGCTTAAAAAACAAAAACGATAAAGTAGGGATAAGTATACCTTATTGCTTCCAATTAAATGAGAAATGTTTTTGAGCCATATTTTTTAATAAATGGTTGAGAAGTATTTTTCAAAAAATTGTTTATCCCCCCCCAAAAAAAAAAAAAAAAAAAATCTTCAATATAGTTCCGTTCATTAATTTCTTGAAAGTAATTTTCTTCTTTTTTTTTGTAGTAGTTTATAACATTATTTAGCTATTTTTTTCTTTGATTCAGTTACTAAGCTCATGTAATCCGCTTACATTTTTATAGTTTAAGACCTAAAATTTGTACGTTTATAATTTAGAAAGATATAATTGAGGAAAATAATGAATTGCAATTAAGAATAAAGAAAAGAAAGTTATGTTTTTTTTTTCTTCTCGAATCAGAGTCGAAAAATACTCGTATTTTAAAATTAATGTATTGTAAAAGCTTTGTCGAGATAAAAAATGCTTTTAATATTTAATTTCTTTAGCAATAAAACATTTTAATACTTCATTGTATGGTGATTGTTTTTCTATGATGTAATTGTTTTGATTTGTCATTTGACATGAATATATTTTCGAAATTAAATTATTTTTATCTTTTAAATGAAAATCTTCTAATTTATTCTAGGCGAGAAATAAATTTTTTTTTTTTTTTTGTATTCTGTTGTTTTATTTATTGTGCTCTTATTTCAGGCCAAATTCGTTGCATGTTTCCAACAAAAAAAACACTGTTATGGATGCACAAAACAATCTTGAGGAATAGAACAACAATAATATCTACGTAGACTAGCCAACAAGCAAATTACATTAAAGTAAAAATGCCTAAAAATAAAAAATAAAAAAATTGAATAATATAAGCATATTTCGATGTGTTCTCCGAACGAATTGAAACATTCAACCCACCATGCAGTAATATTTTCCATTGCTGTAAGATGGGAATTCCCAGTTTTTTCCATCCAGTTCCAGCCAGTTTAAGTTTGCTATCGGTTCGAAAATATTTACTGTAAAGTTCGATATATATCAGCGTTTGTTCAAACAGAATTGAAGAAAGGATGGCTAAGTCAGGGATGTATGGTGTGGGGGGCTAAACTTCCCATTTGAATTTCTGTAGCTAAGTCTGTGTTTTACGAACTGCTTGGGGTGTAGCGTTATCGAGCAACATCATGATGCCTCATCGCTTATTTTGCCACCTCTATGGTCTTTGGTTGTCTCTTTTAATTATGTAATATTTTGCAATATGAGTCGGGAGGGGGGGAGCTATTATCTTAACACACGATTTTCGATATGGCAGGTGAAAAATGGAATGGACACTTCCATATAAATTGCCCAATATACTCAAAACTTCCTGAATTTTTATGCTTTGATTGTCTTGAAGAACTTGCTCGGCAACAGTTTCAGCACTGATGGAGGTTGCAGGTCACCCTGGACGATCATCGTCAGTGATATCAGTGCAGCCATTTTCAAATTGCCTGCACCACTTCGAAACCGTATAATATCGAAAATAGCATTATCGAAACTTCGATATTGCCTGCTTGCTATAAACAGGGACGAATTCACGATGCTTTTCTGTGCAATTCAAGCGTTTGTCGCCTGAAAAACGTACAGATCCAATTTGGAGTTACTGATGCAACTGACGCGCCATTATGAACCAATTTCCAAACACATACACCAGAGAAAAACTAACTACCTTTCCTTTCGAAGTACTCATATATATTCTTCAATCCCGTATATTTACTACGATCAATATGACTGTCCTTAGTGGTCTCGAACTTGCAGCTCGCGTTGTTTCCGTCGAGTCGTGTGTTTGAATCCTTGTTTCCAGTTGTATCGCAGGGTTGATCCTTATAAAATCTGTCGAGGTCTGTAATTCTCCCGTTGGCGTGGTGTGACAGTTAAGAGGGGAAGATCCCAGCTCGTGTGTCGTCCTTGTCACTTGACCGAGGCCCAAAATTGCAATGTCCGTCGCAATTTATGGTGGTGGCAGGGAAGTGGCTTCTAAACCGGTCATGGTCCCTCCATTTCTTATATAAATCGTTTTAGTTTAAAAAAGTACAAAGTTATGTCTCTGTGACTCTGTTGGAGATGCTGACCACTACGTTTTCTCTTGCCCTTTTACCAGAGATTTTCATTTAAAATGTCCTGTTGTTGAAGCGAAACCTATTTGGCTGAGGTCCGTGTGTGAAAATCCCTACTTACATTCTAAGCTTAAATCCTGTATACTTACGGCTCCTAAAATTACCCAATAAATTTATTAATTGTTTCAAACTTTTATTATATTTCTCAATATTTTTTATCATCCCTTACCATGTAGCTATAATTGTATGTCTTGTATTCATGTTAACACCTTTGCCTAACACTTCATTTTTGTTTACGAATTTGTGGACGTTTTTGTACTGTGCTATTTAACCTGTTGTGCATCTTATTTCTGCAAGAAAATTTCAACTGTTTCTTGTGTTTCTGTCATGTATATTTTTGTAGTGCAAATATCTTGTACATTTTATTTAACCTTTATTTCAAAATAACGTAAATCTTTTGTTATTTTGTCAATAAATGCTGAGTGCGGGGGTGATTGTTTCCCGTGGGGGGAAGGCGGTTTGCAGCTCTAAATCCTTTGGGTGAGCTCGGTTCCCTTGGGCATTCTGCCAATAATCCTCGTGTTCCGATCTAATTTGACACAATTCCTTTCAGATCTGTCCGATGATAACTATTCCGCCGAGTTGAATAACTTTCCCACATTCTGTGGAGATGCTTTACTTTTTCCTCGCTGGTAATGTCCTTGAGAATCCATTCCGGAGACATAACAAACTGAATTGTTTTGTCGTAGATGGATTTTGTTGATGTTTAGCTCCAGAGAATCTAAGAGAAAAAGTTGTCCAAACGTGTTTGTGATCTCGCCGAATAATGGAGCCCGCCAAGGACTATTAGAGCCTGGAGTGTTGGGGTTATATATTGCTTCCAGAAGGGTAATAGATTGCGTCGTTGTTCTTAAAGGGTTTTATGTAGCAGAAAACGTAAATTTGTGATTCATAAATGTGAAGGTTTTCGTTATATAATCTTACGGGTAAATTTTGATAGTTTTGAAAATCAATCCTCATGGAGTTAATAGTGTTTATTTTTGGTGCCGTTATTATTTTTTAAAAAGTATGAGTGTAATACTATTAAAATAAAAGAATATATTACCATTTAACTCGTGCGTGAAAATTTCTGTAGTTATAATAATCAATACTCATGGAATAATAATTAATGAGCTTAAAGTCGTATGTATTGTTAATTAGCTATTTAAAGCATGCAGTAATTATTTAAAATGAATGATTAAATTGTTATGAAGATAAAAGTATATATTACGTATACCTGTTAAATTGTGCGTGAAAATTTTTATAATTGTGAGAATCAATACTCATGGTATAGTTAATGAGTTGTTAATGAGTTTTTAGTTGTGGTTATAGTTGTTAAGCATTTATTAAAGCTATACGGTAATTATTTAAAATGTATAGTGTTATGAATGTAAAAGCATAAATTAGCACTTAAATCGTTCATGAAAATTTTTATAATTGTGAATATTAATACTCTTGGTGTGTTTACCTAATGAGCTGTTAAAAGTGTTTTTAGTTGTAAAGGTATTAAGTCATGAGATATTTATTTAAAAAGTATGGGGTTTTATGTGGTGAAGATAAAAGCTTTTTCAACTTATCAGAATATACGTATTTGTAAATTATGTACCATTTTTTTTTATTTATTATTCTTTATGGGATAAAACTTTAGTAGGAATATTCGGGAAATTTATTTTCTATGCTCTCTTTATTTTTATGATGGATTAAGTAAACCGGGAGAATAACTCTTTCCTCTCTTTTCTTGTGAATTTTATTTTGATACCGTTCTTTTCCATAACGTAAAACAACGAATAGTCATTTTGTGTTAATTGACCCTGTACGCTTAAAGTTATTCAAAACATTTATATAATTGTAGGCTCAGGTCGTAATATATATTCATTCCATAGGTGTTGGATAAAAACTATTTCTAGAAAAGTCAAAATTTAATTTATTATAGTGATCAAAATCCTAAATTAACAGTTTTTAATGGTTCTATTAATGTGTATCGCAAAAGAAAATATTTCCTGTTAAGTATTGAAACTATGAATATTAACTTCTATGCTTACATAATCATCTTTTGTTCGATTAGAACATTCATAATTTATACAGTTAACCTCTATCTTTGCCGTCTAAGGCTGCGGTAGCCTAGTGTTCATGGTTTCGGATTCGTGGCCGGCAGTTTTCGTCCAGTCGCGGGTTCGATCCTTGACCGCCAAAGACACGCCGTGTAGCCGGGGCTGATGCACGTTAAATCTGTTCGGGGCCTTAAGTTCTCCCGTTGGCGTGGTGTGGATGTTAGGAGAGGGGTGCCAGCTCAGGTGTTGTCCTCGTCACTTAACCGTTTTTCAAAACTACGAGGTCCGTCTCTAATAGCCCTCGTGTTTATTCTAGAGCGACGTTAATAAAAACTAAACTGAATTAAAAGCCGTCCAAGGCTGATTTATAAATTTCGATGTCTGGACACCAGAAAGTTTGATTAAAAAACTCACCCTTAGAGTACATTGTACTTTTAAAATTGTTTTTTAACTCACAGGGTAGAGGAGCTATTGCACCTTCAATCTGCCGCTTCTTAAAGTCCTCACGTGGGTGTGGTATAGAATTTAGGTGTCATTCTTGTCAATTGACCGTGGCGCAAAATTAAGAGATCCGTCACCAATAGCCCTCGTGTTGCTGCAAGTTGTAGCATTAATGAACACCAAACATTAATCGTGTATTTATAAAAAAAAAAAAATTGAATACGAATTGTTATAGATCTACTACAAACTCCTTTCTAGCTTGAAAAGATTACTTTTCTGGTCTATACAAAAACGAAATTTTAACAATTTTTAGTTATAACATTTTATGAAATTGTATTGTAAATAACTACAACTCCGATAATAAATTAATGAAGCATGAAAGTATAAGCAAAAAGCTTGTTGTTTTATAATCTTGGATTCAAGGGATCAGTCTGGAAATGCTGCTTATTCTGATGGAGTGAAAATTTCCAGTGCCCATCCATCTTTGATATCTTTCTTAAAAGTATGGTAATTTTTCTTAAAGTTTGGAGAGTGTCCAAAACTCCTGTCACCGGTCTTCTGATTACGCTGCTAATGTATTCATAATGATAGTATTCATGAGCTGAGACCGCATTAGATCATGAAGTTTCAATATTAAAATTTCCATCGAGGTATGACTAAAATGTGTGTGCTGAAATTGTGAAGCTTAATGTTTATTAATTATGTCAATTTCAAAAAGTATACGTCAGAAATCTTCAACATATTTCCTCTGCAATTTGGTTTTAATTAAAATAGTAATTTGTGTCCTACCTGACTTTTTTCTTGGAAGAAATGCTCCTTTGTAATTTCTAAACTATTTTTATCATTGTGTTGCATTGTAAAGTTTGATAAATCCTAGAAATTACTAACTGTTAAAAAAAATTCGTTTAAAATTAATATTACTTTTGTTAATATTTTATTTCGTGAGGAATGAAATCTTAATTCCATACCTCACCAGGCTAGCCACTCATGAGGTAACTAAAATAGATTTACTGCAGAACTTGAACGTTTCAAGGTCAGCGGTGTACTGATGATTAATTCCCAAGCTATGCAACCAAATGGTTGGAGAAAGCACAGGTGTCGACCTCGTCATGAAGTTTTACGAATTCCGTTGCCAATAATGCTCGCTTTGCTTCTAAGCGCGATGTTAATAATCAATAAAAGATTCCATTGGCCGTCGTAGGGTAATAACGCTTGGGAAGAGGTGTTGTCTAAAGGACATTTTCGTCACCTGACCTTGATTGACATATTAAAATATTGTTTGCCTACATGTCTCTTCATATCGATGCATCCTACTGTTAAGGCTTCTAAAGCTCTCTCCTGACGTAGTGA
This sequence comes from Nephila pilipes, assembly GCA_019974015.1. Taxonomy (NCBI): domain Eukaryota; kingdom Metazoa; phylum Arthropoda; class Arachnida; order Araneae; family Nephilidae; genus Nephila; species Nephila pilipes. The sequence continues at coordinate 174,360 of BMAW01002217.1, read as the reverse complement.
GGAGAGTGGAGTGCTAGCTCAGATGTCATCCTCGTTGCATGATCGAATTTCAAAATTACGATGTCTGTCGCCACTAACGTACGTGTGGCTTTTAAGTGTGATGTTGATAAAATTATTGATGAATCCATCTGCCGTCATAGAGAAAGGAAACACATTCAGGATCTCATCCTCGTTATCTGATAACAGTTTAGAATTACGAGGTTCGTCTCTGATAACCTGTGTACAGTTAAGTAGCCGTAACTCCTTGTTCATAACTCACAACACATTCGAGATCCGTATCTTCGCCTTAGATATCGAATTCTGATTTCATCAAAAAAACCATCGTGTGGAATTATGGAGAATATTGTAAATTAAATAGAGCCGAGTCTCAGTGTTCTCGCGTAGTGTTGTATGAAAAGTAGGAGAGTGAGATATACCCAGCTCGGGTGTCGTTCTTGTCATTAACTGTGGCTCGAAATTACGAAGGTTGCCATGTGTTCTAGCTTTTTCATTTACTGAATAAAAAGTTTTTATGTACACGTAAACTAAATAATATTAAGCTGTTATTATCGGCTTTAATTTTATTTGGTAATTGATATCGAAATTTATGCAAGTATTTTTAAAGAAGGGAGAAATAATGTAATTTGAATAAATTTCCTTGTTTGTTGGATATTTAAAAAAAAGGTGGTCAATCAAATTTGATTATTGCTCTAATGCGTTTATCATATTTTGAAGTTGTATAATTATAGTGATTGAAAAAAAAAAGCTTGATGCGATTGATACTGAAAATATTAAATGCTTGATTACTGCAAATGCTTGTAGTAATATGGACGAAATAAAAACATAATAATTACTTCTTTTATATTTGTAAAATACACCTATCAAAAGAGATGTATCAAAATAAAAGAATATTTTTTATTTTGATCATGGATTTTAAAAACACAGAATAAGCATTAAGCAACTACAGGATACTTCATTTTTCCCCCTTTTTTTCTTTTTCAATTAATTTTTTTTTTACCTTTTTTTCCACTTCACGACATATTTCATTACGGGGCTTAATTTCTCCCCCCAACCGTAAAAAAAAATGCCTTTTTTTTATTTTTATTTATTTATTTTGGGACAAAAAGTGAACAGATGGAAAATTGAACCTCTTGCACCAGGGCCTCAATACTCGCAGGTCCACTTTTGTCACCCCTTTTTACTCCCCTCCCCACATGAAAGCTAGGTGGATTATAAGCAGAGCAGACGCGCAGCTGTTCGCTTTCTTCACTTCACTTCATGGTTGTTGCTGTTACGGAGGGTGATGCAGCACACGCCAGCTGCATCTTCCGTCGTTTGCCTCTTTTGTTTCTGTTTGCGTCACGTAACACGTGACGATTGTGCTCTCAGAATCTTTTTGGAAGGGGGGAGGGGGTGGAAATGTAATTTTAGCAGCGCCGGAAATTATCGATTTTCGGAACCGTGAGGGCATTTACTTGCTGAAGTATTGTGACGTTCAATTGCAAGCTCGTTTTTTGGTTTCTGTCGATTTAATTAAGCTCTTTTGTTTAGCGGTTCTGAGTGCGCAATGCTTTTTTCTTTTTTTAAATCAGGATGGAAGGTATAGGGAGGTGTTGGTTTTAATTAGGGAACGTCTGATGCGTTACTGGGTTAAAAAAAATGCTAACATTTTTAATAAATCAGATTTTTAATGTTGAATAGAAGAAATCGGATGTATTATGTATCTGGAGTGTTGGTTAACATTATGGAAGGTAACGAACTTTTTAGTTTGCATTTAAAAATAACAAAAAACAGTAATGCCATCGATTATCCAAGCACCGGTCATCCGAAACGTCGGTTAATTGAAAGCGTTACTGTCAGCTGATTCAAATTTTGCGCCTCGTGTTAAAGATCCGCTTTTGGAAGAAAAGGACCCTCCTATGAGAAAACTTTTTTCTGGCTTGAGACGGTTATGAAAAGGTTAGATCAACAAGATTTTGATGTCTTGAAAATGTTTGCGAGATTTAGTGGGAAGGGGGGGGGGATTTCATCTATGAAGTAAAAGAAAATGTTGGACTTCTTTTCCTATATTGTAGCTTACTTTAGTGACTATTTTGAGTTTTGTCAGACTAGGATATTCAATTCTCTGTGCTATTTGTAAGACGTGTGATGCAAAACTAAGGTGACCAGACATCCCGCTTTCAGCGGGACAGTCCCGATTTTTAGAAAGAATGCACGACAAGCTAGGGAACGGTGATAGAACGGGAACGGTTTTCGGATTACATGTGGAGGATATGAGCTTTATATTATTTTTGTAAATTTTATTTTGTTGAACTTTAAGAATAAAAATAATTGTTGAGAACTGATTATTAGGAACAATTTATCAAAGTTCGCATTGATCAGTTGCTAGAATACTACCACAATTGTTTAGACTTAATGAACAGTGGCATTTTTCGGCATTGGTAGCGACAAAAACAATTTGTAGCTGTAAAATGAAGAGAGAACACTTTGTACACTTCCACAGATTTTATTCTTATGGCGACATGTCCCGCTAGCGATCTAGCATCATTTGGAACATTGCTGCAAAGGAACTACATCTTATACAAAAAACTGAATACGTAGGAGAATTTTAGAGAGGAGAAGGATCAGAGTGCAAGGAGTTTGTTGGTCGTCCTCGAAGTAACGCCTTCGCATATTGAGTTTTTTTAATTGTGCTCTCATACGATACACAGTCCCGATTTTTATGCTAGTTAAGCAAGTGATGTCAACAAATTATGTTATTCAGATGATTTAGGTAAATAATTTATTTATATACGAAAGGAAGGTATTTTTTTAGGTGCCAGATTTTTAATCGAAACTCTCCCCCCCTATCAATGGTGTCCCGCTTTTCGAATGTTAAAATCTGATCACCTTATGCAAAACATATACAGTTTTATGTTTAATATCAATGTTTCTTGATTTCATATTGCTTTTAGGATATCAATACTGGGTACATTTTCTCCCTTGAATGTTTTCTCAGTTATCCGAACATCCGCAGTCTCCAATAGTTCTGGATAACTGAATAATCTTTAACGGTTTTCTACCTAAGTATCAAGAAAATTAATAAAATAAAAACGAAAAAGTTCTATGCAGAGTTTTGCAAAGAACAGATTCAGCAGCCCAAGGTGCGCTTTTTTTTTTTACAATTATTATTAAGTTACTCAATTAAATATAAGAATGAAAGTTCGCGATGAAGTATAGAGAAATAAACAATAGTAAACTTTTCCAATATTGAAACAAACAATAAATTATTAAAATGAATATTATATAGCTAAATGTAATTAAAATTAAAGCAAACGATAGATTATTAAATTGAATATATTTTAGCTGCATGTCATTAAAATTAAAGCAAACGATAAAAAATTGAAAAGTGGTGTGGTACGCCAAAAGTGATCCACCGAAAACAATAGCCCCTTGGGTAGCTAATAATTTCTTAAATCAATTAAAAGCTCATAGAAATCAAAACTGTTTTGATTAAATATGTTAGTATATTCATAGGGTAAAGTAAATATCACTGAGTTTCTGAAAGAGGTGAGGTGTAGCTTTAAGCATGCGTATAACTGTTCATTTTCCTAACCAGTTTATCTGTGATGAGCGACATTAAAAATAAATTTTTTTCCTTACTATATTATTTTATAATTTTTAAGATTTATTTCCTAAAATTATTTCTGGTTGAAATGTATTAATGTTAACCCACATTTAAATTGATGACCATATTAAACGTGCATTAGCTCCGCTACTCAACGGTTCTTTCGGGTCCTCGTACCCACCTCTCGAAGAAACTTCAACCGCAAGTCCGCGACCATGACTACTAGGCCACCGCGACCACTAGTAGAGAGTAACAGGAGTGGGAAGGAATTGAATTGTGCGAGGAATATACTTGATCGTGTGTGAAACATTATTTGATTTTGCAAGAATAAAGATCCTGCTCTGCCTTGTTTAAAACTGAAGATGTTTTGCCTCAATACTTCGTCTCGTCACCAGTAAGCTTGATAATTCATATTTTATTACAACTTGTTGGTGAACGCGTTGAGAGACAATAAACTGGTAGAAAGTAATTCCTTTTTATGCATAAATAAATGCTTCGAAGATTACCTATGACTGTTTTAATGGATTGGATACATCTGTGTTTATATTTTAATTTTATAATAAAAAATTGCGAAAGGGAATAGAAATAGAGATACGCCACATTTTTTTCTTTAAATTTAATTTTGCCTTTCTCATTCGTTTATTCATTAATGCGTTTTTTCAGATTTTTCTCAATTTACTGCTAAGGGAAGCCAAAATCAAGAGAAACTGAAGTAACTACAAATTGCTTTGAATTTTATGTCGCAGTTGCGATGTTTTTCGTCTTTAAAGTAAATATTTCTTTCGCAAAAGAAATAAACTTAGTGTATGTTGGGTGATAATTATACAACATCTTTAAAAAGCTCAATGTCAACGACCTTAAAAGAATCTATCTACAAAAAAAACTTGAAGACTGTAACACAGGATTTGGAAAGTTTTTTTAAACTAGAAATATTTCAGTGCGTTGTTTTTTGTCTATTTACACAGCTCCAACTCTGCAGTGATTCTAAAAAGCCTCACTTAAAAAAAATCTTCGATTACATGTTCTAAGAAACTTATATATACAACATTTTGTAAACATATAACAATAATATTTACTTATTTTCAAAAATTTTAAAATCCTGTTCAGCTAAGACAAATTTGGAGTGGAGAAGTAAGCGCTCATTTGAAACTAATTACAAAAATATCTTTAGCACGGAAAATGTCCAAATAAATCTTGAATGTAGTTAGTTGTAATTCAAAATAAAGTGTTAATGATTTACTAAAATTTTATTTGTAGCTTATTATAAGTTAGCGCTATTCTGTTTCATGAAGCAAGAGTATAAATAAAACTATTGCATCGGAATAGGATTTTTGCTCTCAAATTGGATTTCCATTCAAGGACCCCTCTTAATGGCTGACAGGGCTGTAAAAAAAAGCACATCATTCCTCTTTTAAATAAAATATTGAAAACTGCAACAAGACTGGCTTGTTATTTTATCGAAGTAATCTTACTCTTTTGCATAAATAAACAATATATTTTCCTTCCCTTATCGCTCTTTTCCACTATCATCAATAATCATTTTTTCCCTGCCTTCCCAAACTACCTCATTGCCCTATCGACAAAACATCCCAATAGTTCCTAAACTATCGGGGGAAAAGGGGAAAAAAATCCCTGAAGTAATCGATTATTAATTTCGGTTCCAGACACTCAGACGCCTCTGCATATGTGCTTTTTCCAAACAAAAATGCATCCTTCACCCCCCATCCCTCAATACGAAAAGGTCTCTCTAGGCCCCCTGTTCTTCCAATTAAACGATGAGTCTTCCATGAATCATTGCCATCTTTTGAATGGATTGCTCTCTCTCTCTCTGTTTGTGCCTTCATTTCTCTTGCTCCTCCTCCTCATCTATGACCGAGTAAAAGATTCTCCCCCCACCCAACAATCTAGGGGATGAATGTCTGTAACATTTATGAATGTCACACCCTCCTGCCATCACACTGGCGTCGGTCTGCAGACACAAAGTATCGCACTGGGGAGGATTTTAAGGGGAATTAAATGGGTGCGATTTTTCCCTGGTGGGGAATGAGGTTGATTGGAGTGTTATGTATGAGTTCGGACAGTTAATTAAGGTTTGGGTTGCTAGATCTTTGTCGTTTGGAATCTGGACACTTGTGACTATTTTTGTTTTCTGTGTCCAGTTTTTGTCAAACTCATTGGCAAACGTGGATAATTAATCGGAGTTAGTTTATGATGACCGAAAAGAAAGTAATACAATATTTTTTTGAAGCACCTGTTTTAATTTGAAGAGAGCAACACAAAAATCGGTAATCGAACAATAAAGAACATTGTGGTTTGTTTTTAACAAAAACTATATATAATTAAAAATTGTGTAAACAAAGCTATTCAATTTGTACTAAAATGGTCATATTGGGTGAACTGCGACTTGGACATGATTGGTACCAACTTCTAATATCTATTTTAAGGAAATACAATCTATCAATTAAGTACATTTTTAAATAAAATATTCTGTTCCTATCATTATTATTGGCTATGTAACGATGTATGGTATGAAATATTAGATAAACATATTCGTTAAAAGGGATTCTCTTCACAAATATCTTATATTGTTTTATGTTATGGAGAAGAAGTTAGGTTGGTTTTGGGATTCTACATGTAGTCGATATGCTTATATGTTAAATGTATAAACCGCACAAGAAGCGCTAATAATAAAGATACTTACGCATCTGTATGGATTATGGAGTTTAAATAGAATAATAAGTTTTTTATCCTCTTTTACTTAGAATGTGGATTAGAATTAGTATTTTCGTGTTATAACAAAAGAGATTGAAATGTTATTGATGGTAGTTTATTGATTTTAAACCTTAATTTCGGTTAATAAAGTGTTCAAAATGTTGATAATATTTCTAATTCCCAATGTTGATGATATTGAAATTTAAATTATGTACATGCACACATCATTATCCGTCATAACAAGCAGAAAGATAATAGGAGTAGACAGTTCTTCAAGAAACAGAATAAGTATTTATAATATAATATTGTGATAAATTAAAATTCTCCTCTTTCTTTTTAATTAAAATATTCTTAGCACCAAAAGCCTTTTAAAATTGAAACTATTTTGACTTCCACTTTCAACTATTGTAATTTGCTCTGTAAGAATCGTGCATGCTATGTTTATTAAAAAAAGGATCCTCCTCATTTAATAGCTAAAATTGACAAAATTACGCGAATAAAGTGCGAAATCTAGGATATAAAAGCTGTCGCTCACCGATAACGGTACTTTTTTTTTTATCCTCTAACACTCACTCGATCCAGACTCAAAATTACGAGGTCCGTCACCAATAGTCGTTGTTGTTTCTAGTGCGACGTCAATGAAATCAATCAATCTTCCTCTGCTAACACTTGGCTGCAGTAGCCTCGCTAATTAGTGTAAAACTAAGTCAAGTTTGGGCAATATATCATTAATAAATTGATGCCAATAAATCAATAACAACCATGATTGATAATGTCTGCTAACGGCCATCATCTTCAAGTGAACACCAACAAAACATCAAGTTATATATAAATATCATAACGATGTTAGTGTGGGATAAGGCAATTGTTAAATAGTATTGAAAATATTTTGATAAATTAAAGAAATGACCACGGTATGACAAGAGTACATCGCATCTCGTACAATAGGTGTCTGCAGAGAACGAGAGCGGTTGGAGACCGCTTTTATATTGCTATAACGAAGATATCTTATATAAAAACTGAACGGAGAGCTCCCCGTAATTTTGTTAATTCAGTGGTCTTAAAATGGCGTTCGGAGTATTGCTAGGAAATATAACACACTCATAACAAAATTACAATAGTTAAAAGTAGAGGTTTAATATTAGAACACTTGGTGTTAAGAATTTTGAAATAAAAAGAAAGAGGATAAATTTCTCTTATCATCACACACATATTATATTTGAAATATATATTCTATTTTTTAAAACATTTCGCCCAAAATTATATTAAATTTTTGTGTCTCAATCTCTCTATTATATTGTAAAAAAAAAACAAGTTTCGTCATTTTTTTTCACTACGAAAATTTATAGCATTAAAAAAATAAACCATGTTTTCATGATCTATATACGACTTGCACTATTTTTCGACATAGTCGCAGTTGACATTGAGACAATTGTCGTGGCATGAAATCAGTTTGAAGAAACCACTACAGTAAAACTCAGTGCCTTGCGATAAAAGGAATTGTTGGACAGCCTGCTCCATCTTAGCATTGTTTGGATGAACCTACGCATGTCCAATACGCAATGTGGACGTCACGTCTGACACCGTTACAGCGCCTATCCATTAACACCAAGTTTTGTACTTTAGTAGTGTTGTTTTCATTCGTGGATGTTAAGGGAGCCTACTTCGATCTTCACCCTCCACATCCTGCCTTCTTTCACTGAACATGCAACACTAGCGTCAACCATTTGACGAGATATAACCTGTTCACCGTACACGGTCTGTAGGCGTTCAGGATGCTAGTCCCACGTGTCCATACGTACTGGATACCAACACGCACTTCCATTGCCGAACACGTTGTCAGTCATGACTCGGGCACGCTGCCTTGCTGCTACTCTTGTTTCTTCCTCGCTCTGCGCAAGCGTCATCCCTCCTGCGCTGACGCTACTTCCGTCTTTGAATCAGCAATGGGTGTGGATTATTTTGGCGGCTGTTTTGTTTCATCCGGTGTACCAGGAACTCTTTCAAAAAATGACGAAACGTACTTTCGGAGTTTCCCTCGTTTAAAAGTTTCAAGTAGTTTCATATATGCATCGCGGTGGCATCAGGTAAATCATGATCGCCATTTTCGCAATCAGCTCCAGACATTAGATAGATGATGAAACGTTTATCAAGTTTTTATCATTATTTGAAAGTAATAATTTGTCATATACATTGTACTTAAAATATCCTATGTATTTATAATCATCAAATGAAATTTTTTTTAAAAAAGCTTTTTTTTCAGAATAAATTTTTTTATTTTATTTGTTGAAAAGAGACGGATATTCGTTTAATGTATGGTTTATTACGTATGTTTGCTCCGGGATAAAACACTCATGACACGAGAAATCCCCATCACTCACATCTTTAAAAATTATTTTAGAATTTTCCTTGTATTCTAACGTAAGTACGAGTATTAAATATGTGTCGGTCCGTTTGAAGTTCCTAATTATAGGCGTATTCACTGTCCAATCTTGTATGTCGTGAGATTTTCTATTTACAGTTATAAAATCAGTACTCATACAGCAAAATTAATCATTGGTTTCAGTTTAAATGATTCGATAATTTTCTGCTTAATACCACTCTGTAAAAATAATTTTTTTTCGCAGCTCCACATGGGAAACTCAGTTGCTTGACAAGTTGCAACTTGACTATCAACATCAAGATAAAATGCCATTGATATGGAATAACAGCCGCTGTTGCATAACAAACATTCACAGTCTGTGTTGATTCAATTTTGAAGTTTAAAGAATAAATTTTGGTTCGAGTATTGTCTTAGTCTTCGAACAATAATTTTTCAAAATATTACGTTTCATCGCACATAAATCTTCGTGAAGGTCTAGCGTGACGTTAATTAAAACGAAACTATTTAAAATGAAAAATTACGAGGAATGAAGACAATAGTGAATATTGCACAGTTAATTAGTCAAATTTTCTTATTTCTGACATTTGCTGGAAGCATAGCAAAATAAATTCACTTGGTTAAATTTGACCATTTCATTCTTATCTTCTCATTCACTGAAATTTTGCTAAATCTTACTTTTTATAATTACTAACGAAGCTGTGAAAATTGAAATTTATTGTAACTTTAATTGTAAATTTTATAGAAAATTTCTCTAACAATATTTTTTGGTATTAAGAACTAAATTCCTTTATAGTTCCCCTCAAATCGTCTAATGTTTCAAAATACTTATAAGAAATTAAGAGCAATCATGTATTTTCGATGTTTTTTTTACATGTCCTTTGTTCGACATCGTGACCCTTGTTTGGAAGACAATGCATTATGATATCGCCCCAAAAACAAAGACTCTCGAAGAATAAAGAGTTGTAAATAAAATATAGTGTTGCAAAGTTTCTGAAACGTGTTTCGAAATTCTCTTGATGGATTTGAGTAGGTCAAATCTTACTGTGCATCGCTTGATATGCATAGATCATGACTTATTTTTAAATTCTTACTATTAGCTCACACTCTCTCTATATTTATCTGGTTCAAATTTTCAATCGTCAAAAAAATACTCTTTATTCATCCACTCAAGTTCAAATACATTTTTTTTTAAACTTGTAGTGAATGACGCATGATGTTAATACAATTTTTTCAAATATTAATTCATTTAATTAAATTTAATTGGTGAAAATGTAGTTTAGCCCCGATTTCAAAAATTGCCAAACTTGGCGATTTTTTTTTTGGCTGAACGTTAAGCCACATTTGGCAAAATATCGCCAAATAATTCCTGTCGCCAAGGGTGGTTGGGTAAACTGCATTCCAATGATTTAATTTACGGGATGAATTAATTAATTTTATTTTTATATAGGAGAAAAAAATTACCACTTAATATTGTGATTCTGTCATATGTATATACATATTTATATTAATTGTATTTATTTAATAAAAAGTAACTAAAATAAAAAAAATTTCTTTGTTGTCCTAAGTAGGAATTGACTTAATTTTTTTTTTTTTTATATTACTTGTTTAAAATTACCTTGTTAGCTTTCAGTGTTGATGTTGATGTAAGTATTCTGATGTCCAACGTTACTTTCTTGAATTTTTAAAATATTAATTTATTAGTATTTTTTATTCATATTTTCTTGGTGTAAATACGAGTATTGGCTTTACTTGAGTGAGAAATAAGTAAATGTTTTCCCTTCAGCTTCACTGTCTTATGTAAGTTTTGTCGTTTTACGCATGCGTAGCTACAAATATGATAACCCCTGCCAGTTTAACATTTCAAGGGGTATCCAAAAGTTTGAATAATTATTCCGGGATATCGTAAAATTTTAATGATTGGTAAAAATAACGAGACAGAAACTTATTCTTAAAAATAATGAATAAAAAGTTTTATTAATTGTCCTGAAGACTTCTCTACATTGTCACCATTCAGTGTTAGTTCTTTTTCCCAGCATTTCTTGACCTTTCGAAGGTCATCATTTTAGAACTGGGCAGAATGAACTCTTTTCTTCTCCACGCTGCATAATTCATCAATCAATGGTTTCCTGGATCCAAAGATTTCAATATTAATACTGTAATTTACAAAACTGTGTACATATGGATCAATAAACTCACATGTAGAATTAATTTTGTACAGAATATTTCACTTATTTCTAAGTATAATTAAAACTTTACAATATCCTTATGTATATTAAGTACTGATAAAGCTTCAGTCTCAAGTAGTTTAAAAAAAAACGAGAATTGGAAATAAGAGGATATTTTTCTTAAATTATTTTTTAAATATTTTTTTCCCAGTTGAGGATAGTAGAAGTTCAAGGGGAAAAAATAATGAAGTGAAATATATATAACAGTTGAATAACATGCTTGCGCAACTTAGCCATATTTGGCTCTTGGCCCATAACCCTTACACTCACCGATTGGGTATAGTTTTAACTTAGAAGAATGTTCAAAAATAAGGATAGTAGAAGTTCAAGGGGAAAAAATAATGAAGGGAAATATATATAGTCTCTTATACGTAATCAAAGAAATATACGTGCATCATTAATTTTCAGGCCGTAAACAAAATGAACTTTTATTTTAGTGTGCTTTTAAAGGATGGTGAAATGCAGTATACAAGAGTCTTCAATCTTAATTTTTTTTCTAAAGGTAGTTATTGGGTTCTACAGCATTAGTTTGATAAGTTTGTTTTTTAATCGTTTTTTAATCCCCAACTAGAGTAAGACAGAAAAAAAAAATATTTAATTCTGTTGTTATTACTTGCATTTCGTTAACAACTTACCTTCCGTAATTAAAAAGACCACTAATATATTAATATGTCACGGTTTTTGATCTTGTAAATGTTTAAATAATAAAGCGAACTAAAAAGTTAAATTTCGTAAGATATTTGTGTTTTTGTCCAGAAAAATAAGCAATTTATTTGGTTTAGTCAATGTTTCTTTTTATAAGAAACGAATTTTTTTGTATATGCAATATATATGTATATTATTTTTTAAATTCCAGTTTAATCGCGATAAAACTTAAATATTTTGAACGGTTCGTAAATTTAGTTATTTGGAGGTCTTAAGTACACATTCATTCTTGGTCATTGACGCATTCGAAGAAGAAAAAACTTAATAGATAAGTCGAAAATTTCTAATTAAGGCTGTCTTTGGCTATGCGTAAAAAGAATAGAACCTAAACTTGTTACACTTTTTAACCCTTAAGGCTTACCTTCTTTAGGCAAATATGGAAAGTAACCTGTTGATTTTTTTTTTATCCGATGGGTTTACTGTCTTCGGTAAATACGCATGAAGCTCCCCCGCGATACCCTAGCTATCTTTCTCTATTTTCGACCTTTTTTTCTTATGGGTTAGTTTTTACCTTTTTCTGTTGATATAACCGTTGAATAACATGTTTGCGCATCTTAGCCATATTTGGCTTTTGGCCCATAACCCTAACATTCACGGATGGGTTTAATTTTAATTTAGAAAAATGTTCAAAAATGAAATTTATATTTAGATTCGCTATCCTGCAGAGAGCAGCATTATATATATTCTAATAATTTCTAACTTCATTTGTTAATTTTCCTGACGTACAATGTGTTTCTTGTTTTGCTTCTATACTGTAATGTTAAATGATGTTACCGCATTAATTTGTAACATGGGTTATTCGCGATTTATTTCCCTACAACTAACATCTGGAGTTTCTTTTTGATTTATATTTAAGTTCCCAGATTCTTCCCGAGAACGTGATGTAAATTAAGTAACTTCGGAAGTGGAGTGAATAGGTATAATCAAGTAATATAAAAGCGACAGAGAATTAGTTTGAAATAATTAAGGTAATGAGAAGAATGTAGATGTGATTTGCGCGGAAGTATTCTGACGTGTTTGGCAGATTTTGGTGAGATTAGCACTCAACGCTGTTGAAGCAATTGCGTAAGGTACTCGCATCTTATTCCGGCAAGAGTGTTATTTGATGAATTATAGAAGTTGCTAGAACACGCGGATAAAGAAAGTAAATTGTTGGAGAGCATCCCCTTATTAGAGAAGTAAATAAAGATATTTTTGGATAACACTTACTATTTTAATTAGTCTGGTCTTGAACTTAAATTGAAATTTAGATCTTGTGATTAACTTTTAAGGTGACTGACGAGTTGGGTAAAAGGATGCCGTTAAAACTTTTTATGTGATGTTTTCAAGTTTTAAGCTCACAGTTTCATAAGCGGGTATATGAGTTGTAACATCACGAGGTATAAATGAAAGCTTAGACATTTTTAATTGCAAAATATGTTCCGAGTTGAGTTCAAGCTCCATGAAATTTGGCGAAGACAGTCTCAAAATAAATCAAAGAATAAATTCCAAATTTCTAACAGTGTGCTTGCACGTTAAATGACCTATTTGCAGAATATAATACCATCTAAAAATACTTAAGGAGATATATAAAAAAAAAAAAAGATAACGCATAAAATAGTACCGAGATGTGGCGCTGCTGAAAATAAAATTTTATGTGCCGTGGAACGGTTAGAATTTTTTCTCAAATCTTATTTTCCCCAATTTGAGCTATAAAATTTCAACGCAGAATAATTTTATTCTTCGGGCCGAGCGCGTTTAGAATTTTGCAGTTCCTGAACTATTAAATAATGTATGAGGTGTGTAAAAGCAGAGAGAACGATGCGTAAATGTGGCGTAGAATTTTCTGAAATGAAGTGTACCCCCACGTACCGTCTTTTATGAGGCTCCGTGTCATTAATATTCAGTGAAAAATGAGCCGGAATGCAATTCGCAGTCGAATATTTCCTCGAGGCAATTTGGATTCCTGTAACGGCCATAAGAAATTAGTTTCCTTCCAATTGAGTATCAAGTGTGCCGAAATGAACATTTTCGAAGTATTTCGACTGTTGAAGAAGAAAGAAAGTTCTGAACTTTTAAATTCGAAGATTTTTTTTTTTTTTTTTTTACGTATTAGACATTTAATTTCGACTCTTCTTTACATCAGGTTTCGTTGGAGTATTTTTATTTATTTCACTCTCTTTGTGCGATGTTTTACGACTTAGAGATTCCTCGTGAATTGCTTGAAAATGATACTTGAAGTTATGAAGTCGTTGGATTGTTAAATTTTGAAATAAAAGAAGGAAAAAAAAATTCAGGGTTTATTTTTTTCAAAAAAATTTCAACAGATTAAGTTACCTTCGGAAAAAAAAAAACACTTCCTTTTTTTTTTTTTTTTTTTTGAATTTTAAAATTGGGTTGGATAAAATTTGGTACGAAATCCTTAGATTTCTTTCTTTGAAGTTTTATGAGTTAAAAATTCTTTGATCATTGATGAGAAATTCGAATAATCTAATCTGTGGATGTGAATATATTACTCGTAAAAGAAGAAAAAAATGCACATAACTTTAGTCCGAATTTTTTCAATTTGTGATACTTGAAATTTTCTTATAATATATTTAGTTAAATGCTCATTTAAAATTCTGTAGGCCTTATTCATCTTGATTTTACATTTTATTAGTTTTTCATTGTTTCATTAGAAATTCAATAAGGCGTAAACTATATTTTTCATAAAAGGTTTCTTAGGAAAGCGTTTCTCCAATCACACAGCTTCTTTGGGATTAAGCTAGACAGTTACCAATGTCCTTTGTGTAACACTAATCCTTTGTGCGACACCATGTCTTTCCTGTGACGTTGCGTAACAGTATTTGAGATGTAAGCTCCTGTCGATATGTAAGCTTAGAATGGACAGAAGATTACTAACAACATTGTGAAACTTTAAATACAAATTTTGATCAAGAATGCTTATTGTGTAACAATGTGCTCTCTATTATAAAAAAATAACATTATAGAAAATGAAGGATCAATCTCTAAATAGTTGCCCTGGAATCAGAACAGATTCTCTTGTTGAAAATTATATCACATTCGAGATAAATTTCAATGAATCGGTGTGAGAACAATTAAGTGAAAAAAATGAAAGTGATGTTCTGGAGGCTTTATGAACTAACATTTAAAGTTTTATATATATATATATATATATATATATATATATATATATACGTACTCGCACAAAGTGATTGATTTTGTATCATTTCCATTCCTGCATTTTTTCTTATAAGTCGGCGTTCTTTGTGTCCAAGAACCGACTTGCCGATATTGATACTTTTTGCATTCTGAATATATCCCCTCCACATAAATATTGTTACAAACATGGGTTGAAATGCTTCTCTTATCAAGGAAAAGGTGGATTTACAAAGATGTCAGCTAACAAAAGAGAGTAAAAGCAATGAACCCTTCACCTTGGTGATTTGGCAAGAAACTTGGTGACTTTTGCGACAAATGGAAAGAACTCGAAGGCATTGGAACCTAAGCGAAAAATCGAACGGGAAGAAAGTTGCCGACTTTTCGTGAATTTTTCTATGTGATTCCTAGTTCAGGAATGCTGAAATTTTTTCTTCATGGCTTTAATCAGATGAGATAAATTAGTCGACGAGATACAGTCACAGATTCTGCAGTAGAACTCAAGTCAGTCCCGACCAGATTCTAAACCTGATGGTCACTTAAATGCTCCTGTCCCCACTGCATACTTGTACATAGCTGTAGTGTTTAAATAGCAAAATCTAAAATAAACATGTATTCTTGGAGTTTTATTTCATTACATTTAATTCTCCTTCAAAGGGTATATGATGTCTAATACACTCTCTTATGAACCTTTCAGAAGATATTGTCGCGAGAATTTTTGTTCCTTTTGTCACACACATAGTAGGCTTTCAAACGGCGCGATAATCTTGTGTATGTAGGCTGGAACGACGAAGCTCACTGCCGCAGTTTGTGCAATCGCTTCAAATATTTTGATTATATGAATGACTTTATGTTACACATCTGTTTAAATCTATATCTTTTTTTCTGTTGAATGATTGGTTGTTTTAACGTCGCAATAGAAGAAATACGAAGTCTATTGGTGACGAAGGTAACTTTGAACCTCGGTCAAATGATCTGGCACCACACCCTTCTATGAACTTCTACAACACTCCAATGGGAGAACTTTCAGCCTCGACAGATTTAACATGCATCAACTCCTACTACATGGCGGGTCTTAAGTGGCATCAAGGCTCGAACCAAGGCGAGTCTGCGACCATTAAGGCATCTGCGGCCCCCATCAGTTTTCTGTTATAGAGATCCTTGTAAATAAATGACTAATGTTTTCTGTATTGTACAGAAGGAGAGGATTACGATCTTAGGAATTTTATCTTGTTTCATCTCTTGTTATTGTTGTTGCAACAGCTCGTAGGCATCTTGTATTATCCATTGTGCATCAGAATGAACATTATTCGGCAAATTGTTTTCCCCCTGCTCTTTTGCAGTTAATTGTATTCACTATTTAAATAATAAGAAATTAAATATTATGGAAAAGGAATTTTCATTTTTTTTTAAAAAAAACTTTTTTATGTCTTTCACTTGGTGTGTGTGTGTGTGTCATCAAATTTTCGATCGTTAATTTAACCATTTCCCATCAAGCTAGAGCTCTGAAATTTTGGGAACCGTTCTTATTTGCCTAACAATGCAATATTTAAACATTTGCGACAAGTTCTAACTAATATTTTCTTCAATAATGCAGTTTAGCCCAACCACTTGGCACGATTTCAAAAATTGGCACCAAACTCGGCGATTTTTTTTTTGGTTGAACGTTAAGTCCGTAAAACGGACGAGTGTAGCCACATTTGGCAAAATACCGCCAAATAATTCTTGTCGCCAAGGGTGGTTGGGTTAAACTGCATTCCAATCATTTAATTTATCGGATGAATTAATTAATTTTAGTTAGTTTTAACGTTTTTATGTATTTCACTTGGTGTGTGTCTGTCTGTGTGTGTAGCAGTGTGTCATCAAATTTTCTATGATTCATTTAACCAACTTCCCATCAAGTAGAGCTCTGAAATTTTAGGAATCGTTCTTACTCGCCTAACAATGCAATATTTAGATATTTGCGACCAGTTTTAACTAATATTTCAATAATTTTCTCTAATAAACTTTGCCACCATATATAAAAGCGTTGTTTTTAAAAACTTTGGTTTTTATCTCGAGTTATTTAATATTGGAATGCATGCATTGATGAAATTATATCGCACGTAATCTTTCGAAAATCTAAATTATGTTAGTAATAATCTATCATAAAATAATGCTGAAGAGAATAAATCTTTGCTTGAGTAATGACTAAAAACAGAACAGCTATAGTTATAAAAAAAAGTAATTGACATTGAGAGAATACCATTGTTGGAACGAAAATTATATGTATGTTACAATCTGTAATTAGCTGTAGACGTAAGGTCTCGTCTTGCAGTCGAAATGTTATGTAAATTTTCCTCAAGTCAATTTTGAAGAGAAAATTGTTAAAATAACATGTTTCCTTCTATTTCGACACAAATCGTTTCCGTTTTTAAAAGTCTTTGGAAATGCCGAAACCTACTTTCAAATGAATTTGTGTTTAAATTTTTTGTGACGTATTTTGCGAAATTCTTTGTTGATAAATAATCAGTTATTCAAATTTTAAACTTTAAGCTAGAATTACGATTATTTGTTATGATCGCATCCCTTTAAAGTTATTTCTCCATTTTAAAGCTAAAACATCGAATCGTAATAAAGATAATTTGAAAAAAAAATAAAGTGCAAGATTTTATACTTTTTTAAGCATATAGTTTCTATTTAAAAGAAAACAGCAGGAAATGTTTCATGTGTTAAAGTGAATTTATTCATAAAATCATGTTTTTGCTTACTGCCTGTTCTATCCTCAACAAACAGCTGTGACCTTCATAGCAAATTGTTGGTCCTTTATAAACGAATATAGGCTATTGCATATTTAATACGATTGAATCTCAAAAGTTTAATATAACTTTATTAGTAAATTACAAAAAAATTGATTGTTTATTAATACTGCACTTAGAAGTAGCCCGTGAGCTGTAGACGACGGACCTCGTAACTTTGAACCTCGGTCAAGTGCAGAGGACGGCGACCCTGAGATGGCATCTCCTTCTCCAAACTTCCACACCATTCCGACGGGAGGACGGGAGACATCGACCGGTTTAGGCATCAATCCCACTACACGACTGGTCTTAAGTGGCGTCCACGTTCGAACTCAAAACTCGACGGGTTAAGAACTCCGACCACGTGTTTGTGATCAGGCCACTAGCGTACCGCAAATATACATATAAAAAATATTATATATATTTTATATGTATATTTGCGGTACGCTAATGCATTTTAAACAATGCTATTTGAAATGAATGCGAGCCTTGGCCGCTAAAGACCCTCCGTGTAGCCTGGTCTGATGCAGCTTCAAAAGCTTCGGAGATTTTGTGCGACTGCATTAGCCTAGTGGTCGTAGTTTCGGCGGTTTTCGTTCAGTCACGGGTTCGATCCTTGACCGCCAAAGACCCACCGTGTAGCCGGGACTGATGCACGTTAAATTTGCCGGAGCCCAATGTCCTCCAGTTGGCGTGGTATGGAAGTTAGGAAAGCGGGTGTGGGTTCATGTGTCTTCCTCGTCACTTGACCGAGGTTCAAAATTACGAGGTCCCTCGCCAGTAGCCTCATGTAGCTTCTAGTGCGACGTTAATAAAAACTAAACTGAACAAAAAACTAAAACTGACATGACTGCGTAATGTGCCTTTCTGCCGTTGTTTCGCCATCTTCTCTGACAAGCTGTTTTGAAATTCTCCAGAGTTTTCCCGAATTAGTTTTCTCAAATTCCTTACTTCGTCTGAGTAATTTGATTACCATATTCGCAGATTTTAGCCAGAGAGTTACGAATTAAAGACTAGCACATTCGAGACATCTATGTGCGTAATCTCGTTACTTGTTTAATTTATCTCAAATGTTATTCGATTTATTTGCGTAGAGCTGACATTTGTGTTGGAGGAATAAGGTGACAGTTAAAAGTATAATCTGATTACCAGTTTAAAATTTTAAAATTAGTCTCCTGTTGTCTAAAAGTCAGTTCTAGTTTTACGTTAACTAAACTAATCTAAACTGTAGTATCCCCCTAGGGAATATTCCGTTTCGTATCTCTAAATCTTTCATTCTCTCAGATATAATGGGAATCGATACAAAACTAAAACATAATTAACGTGTCTCTGAGATCTCGTACACGATCCGGAAAACTGGATAATATCTAAGAATTATGTCTGAAATGAAGCTAATGTATTCGGTATTTCTCATACTCTTATCTCAAAATCAATCGGTTTAACATGTGGAATGCGGTTTCCCGAAAGGCTGTTCGTGATCTAATTAAGAGACTTTAATTGTGAAGTTGGATAGTTAATTCAGAAAATGAAGGAAAAAGAAGAATGCTTTTACGTTCGCTTGACTAAGAATTGCGCTCATATTTAGCTCCTTAATTGGCACTGCAAGACCGAAAAGTCTTAAGAATAGCAGTTCATAACGGATGATTTCTTTAAAAAAGTTAAATATTTCTGAAGCTTATAGAAACTTAGAAGGATTTAAAATTTCAGCAAGTTCTTCTCTAATTAATTTTATTTTAAGGATTATTTTAACTAACTGTAACTTCCCCCTCGTTTTATTTTGTGAATTTCTCTGTTGCTTCGTAAATTAATTCTGACAATTTTTTTTTTTAAATTCTGATATATTTTTAATTAATGGAATTATATCTGTTAGCGTATTGCATGGAATCGTATCTTACAATTAATGTAACTTATTAATTAAATTAGATTTAAGATTAAATCAAATGAATACAAGTTGAAATAATTAGCTATACTACTTATATTCTGTTTCAGTGATAATATTTCGCTCTTTGTAAATTAAACATAAATTTACTTCATCGTAAATGGTTGTCTAACATTGGAAATGAAATAAAAATGAAGCTTCATTTCCCCCCTTTTTTTTACGTTTTAGTTTTACATTTCATGAATATGATAAATAATTTGAAATTAAAACCTTACTGTGTTTGTGTTATATCATAAATCTTCAATTTCTTTTAAACGTAAACATTTTTAAATGTCAGTTCATTGCCAAGAATATCACACCAAAAAATTATTTTCAAATTAAATATTCCATTTGTTTTGTAGGTTTTCTACGATTTTTCTTAAGATAACTTTTCATCAATATGACAAAAATTTCTGAGTAGTTACAAAATCTATTTCCAGGATACTATTGTTTTGAAACTCGTCTACCCAATAGCTACATGTTACCGAAACTGTCTCAAACTACGGATAAATTTAGGCGCCATATTGGTAAATAATTGCAGCCGTTACGTCATTCATGAAAAATGATGTCCTTGTCTACTCTATCATATTAGAATGATGGAGGGTGGAGAACATAAGAAGCCTACTCGAATGTTTCTGTCCTTGAATGAGATTGTATTCTGTACTCTGTTGAAAGTCATTTATATGAAACTGTCTGAATCACCTATGAGATAGATTACTGTAATTGAATTCCCTACAGATATAAGTCATGGTTTATAAGCAAGATGAAATCCAAAAACTGGCCCAATGTATTAAATTTTGTGATATATTATTTCATGCCTTTCCGTTTTTATTTTTAATGTATTTTCCCTTCTGTGCCTTAAGTTCTTGTGAGCGATCATTTTAGGCCTTTATTTCCTTTCATATCCCAAAAGTAGGATTATTTACGAGCCAATTATCGAAAAAATATGCTTATCTTCGAATTGTGATAAGCATATATATATATATACAAGGGGTGGACAAAAATATGGAAACACCTTGTAAAATGCATGCTTGAAAAGAAAGATTGATTTTGATGAAATATGTAGGTGGCGCTGGCGTTTTTGACTACTAACGCCACCTATACAACTTCGTAAATGTGCTAAACAGTTCAGTTGTTGTCGGAGTACTGTTATGTGAGGTTGTCATTGCATTATGTCAGAGTTAACAGACTTCGAACGTGGGCAAATTGTTGGAGCACGTATGGTAGGTGCTTCCGTAAGCAAGGTAGCCGAGGTGTTTAGTGTTTCAAGAGGTACTGTATCGAAGATTTATTCCGCATATTTGAAAAGCGGAAAAACATCATCTGCTAAATCACAGCGCGGACGAAAGTGTGTGCTGAGTGATCGTGACAGACGATCATTAAGGGCAATTGTGACGAAAAATAAGAAGACCACAGCTGCAAAAGTTACTGCTGAAATGAATGTTGTGTTACAGAACCCTGTGAGTACCAAAACAATTAGAAGGGAGCTTCATAAACAGGGAATTTCTGGCCGTGCTGCAATTGAGAAGCCACTCATCAGTGATGCTAATGCCCGTAACAGGAAAAGGTGGTGTTTAAGTCATAAAGCCTGGACTATAGGGCAGTGGAAGCGTGTAATATGGTCTGACGAGTCTTCTTTCACATTGTTTCCCAATTCTGGCCGAGTTTACGTCTGGAGAACGCCATCTCAAGCCTATAATACAGACTGCTTGTTGCCAAGAGTGAAACATGGCGGGGGTTCTGTTATGGTTTGGGCAGCCATATCGTGGTTCTCTGCTGGCCCCATGATAACTGTGTCAGGGCACATGACTGCCAAGACTTATGTGAACATTTTGGCAGATCAAGTTCATCCCATGGTACAAACTTTGTTCCCCGATGGTGATGGTGTCTTCCAAGACGACAAAGCCCCTGTTCACACAGCTCACATTGTCCAGGACTGGTTTTCTGAGCACGAGGAGGATTTGTCCCATCTCCCCTGGCCACCACAGTCACTAGACCCGAATATTATCGAACCTTTGTGGTCTACATTGGAACGGAAAGTGCGTTCTCGTTATCCACCGCCAACATCGTTATCTGAACTTGCCACCGTTTTGCAGGAAGAATGGTATAATATTCCCTTGGCACACATACAGGAACTGTATTTATCCATTCCGAGATGACAGCAAGCTGTTTTGGATACCAACGGGTTTCCTACACCATATTAAGCTAAGAAACATGTTTTTTAAAAGGTGTTTCCATATTTTTGTCCAACCCCTGTATATGGTGCTTCAAATCTCACGAGGTTGATTCTAAAAGTTCATGTTTCTGATGGTAAATGGCGTTTCAAAGGCAAGTTGGTGTGCTGCCATCTGCTAAACGGCATCAAAACAAATTTGACACTGATTCGTTGGTTAATTTTGATTTGGCGACCATGGGTACTTTTAGAAAAATCCTCGGAACTCATTTGTTGAACATTCAGCCATTTATAAATCGTTGTCTTATAAAACCTTTTTCTCAAACTTTTCTGTTAAAAATAGGAATACTGATATATATATATAAACGATAGCCTATATGTCAAGGTCGTGGAATATATATACATTTGTATCACCTGATTTATATGTTATTATGCTGCCTGCATTTCACTTATCCAACTTTATTTGTGTTTTACTCGTGGTTCGAACTCTTTATATTCTTGAACTATTGAATGAATATAATTAGAATTTCTAATTCCAGTTTTTACAACATCTTTTTAAATTTTATGTTCTATCTATCAATGTCCACGGGGCCGCGATAGCCTAGTGGTCAAGGTCGTGGACTCGCGGCCGGCGGTTTTCGTTCAGTCGCGGGTTCGATCTTTGGCCGCCAAAGACCCGCCGTGTGGCCGGGGCTGATGCACGTTAAATCTGTTCGGGGCCCAAAGTCCTCCCGTTGGCATGGTGTGGATGTTATGAGAGGGGGGCAGCTCAGGTGTCGTCCTCGTCACTTGACCGTGGTTTAAAATTACGAGGTCCGTCGCCAATAACCCTCGTGTTGCTTCTAGTGCGACGTTAATAAAAACTAAACTAAACTATCAATGTCCACAATTATGTATATTTTTCCGTATATCCCAAGACCATTTCACGTATCATTGGGGGTACGCGTACCACAGGTAATACAGGTCTAGTCTATTGCTACAAAATAGAAAACGTAAATTTTTTTTTATCATTTATACTCATTTCATATATCGTAAAATTGTAAGTCTTTTTAAAAATGAATAAAATCTTAATTTTATTTAATGATTTAATTTTTAGTTTCACTTTAGTTGCAGCTGTGCGCTACAGTTCCTGAAGTTTTTTATGAATCAAGTGGGTTTTATTTTTCGATAATATTTATTTGTTCAAAAATAGATATTATCGAAAAACGCCAAAATACTTGACTGAAAAATACTTGCGTTATATTATTTAGCAAAATTTTCAATTCGTTTTATCAATACGAAATCCTAATTGTCTTCAAAATAATTTTTAGAAAACTGGCTTATTTTTGTGAGTTCTTGGATTTTCATCGAAGAGTGTAAATCATTTCCCGTCTATTTTTGGATAAATTTGGGAGGAAAGATGATTTAGAGAGGTTTTATTTTTTTAGAGCAAATAAACGATTTCTGGAGGATGGTAATTCATATAAATTATCGAACTTCTGACATATTAAATCTTGCTACGACCATTCATAAAAGGAAAAATTTCCTCCCATCCGCGCGCTAAAATATGCAATTTCCCAAAACTACCAAACCGTTCATAATTTCAACAAGTGCCGAATATCTTATTCAGAATACTTGACCATTCTTTCCTCGACAGGTCATCGTTTTGCTTGTGTTATTCGCGAAAACTTAATTTAATATTCCATCCCCGCGCTGCGTCTCTAAATACCTTCCCTTAGGATTCGATCACGCTTGCCGAAAACTTCATTTTACACGGTTGCTCGGATGTGTTTATCAGATTTTTCCCTCGGTGATATGCAAATGTCGTGTTGGTGCGCTCTCTTTAATATATCGTGACTCTTGAGCATGTTTTCTTTCTCGTCCATTTCATGCTACTCTTGCTATCATCGTGTAGGCGTGCCTGTCACTCGTGTATTAACTGTGCAAGGAAGCGAGGGTGCTTCGATGCGGCTTCAAGTTGAGGCAGTCGTTGTTCTCTAGTTGAATTAAACTTTGGGTGTCTTGTAATTGCTTATGAAGAAAGAGAAATGCCAAAAGAAATTGATTTGTTTCGGTATACTTTAAATTGGGGGGAGGGTCAGACCCCACCAAAGAGATCGCGGTACTAAATATGGGGATTACTGAAATTTTAACAAAGTTTTCAGTTGTATGAGGGTTTTTTGTAAAGTTTTGATTACTATATTAAGAAATAACCGAGATAACACATCAATCAATAACTCCCGAGACTAACATTGAAAACAACATTTTTTTTGCAAATTTTTTTTTTTATTCATCAACATAACACCTTTTGTTAATCACCTTTTAGGGTGATACAATCGTTCCAACG
>BMAW01002217.1:0-150317 GCA_019974015.1 Nephila pilipes | reverse complement strand
ATTTTTTTTTTTTTTTTTCTTTTCTTTCTCGCAAGAAATCTTTTTTGTTGCGAGTAAATAGCGATAAACAGCTTTCTGAATCATCGACTCGTTGCTGTTTTTGTTCCATTGAAAGCAATCGCGGCACCCACTTGGAAAAAACCTTTTTCATGCTCAATTTTTCATGAAGGATAGTAAATACACTTCCATATGATATCTGTGTCATCTCAGCAATCTCACGGAGCTTCACTTTACGATCTTTCATTATAATTTTTGTCACTTCACTCACATTTTCCGGTGTAACGGCTTCCACAGGTCTACCCGAGCGTTCCGCGTCATTTGTGTCGGTACGACCACGTTTAAACTCGGCAAACCACCGACAAATCGTTGCTTTTGATGGACAAGAGTCCGGGTAACATTTTTCAATCCATTGTTTCGCTTGCACGGTGTTTCTACCCATTAAGAAACAATGTTTTATCAGAACACGAAACTCGGTTTTTTCCATTTTTTAAACAAACTGCAAAACCACTTTACTCCAACCTCGATAACTCGGCTGTTTCTGGTCCGATCGACTTAAAATTTTGACACGTTTCAAGCAAAGGTTAGTACTCTAGAAAGACCTGGTTACTGGTTTACTACGAGCGCCATCTCTGGGTTAGTCTCGGGAGTTATTGATTGATGTGTTATATATCTGGATGAAATTTATTCTGCTTATTAATTTATACTTTTGCACATGTTGTTGCAAATTACATCTATGAATGCTGATTTGTTTGGTTTCACGAAACCGTTGATTAAATTTATTTCTTCTGTGAATTTATTACTTAGTCTTTTTGTGCTAATGCCTCAAATTGAAAATTTGAGAGATCGGTATTTGTGATGTACTGTTTTAATATAGTTATTTACGGTTTCACTTTCCATGAAATATATTAATTCTTTCATAACTTCTGTTCGTACATATTTCAAGGGTCTTATTCACGCATGCGTATTAACGGCTAAGTTCGCTGAGAGAGAGAAAGGCCGCCTAGCCAAGCGGTCATGGTCACGAACTTACGACCGGAGTTGTTCCCGTCGAGTCATGGGGAGGAGCCCTATTACCACGACAGACCCGTCGTGTAATGGGGCTGATGCACGTTAATTACAGTCAAAATCCAGAATTAACCCATTGACGTGGTGTGGATTTTTGAGCGGGAAGTACCAGCTCACGTGTCGTCCTCTTCACTTCATCGAGTGTGACGTCATAGCTTGTAAACATATTTTGTTATTTGTTACTGTATTCTTGGAAATGATATACTCCCCTTGAATGACGTCATTTCCCCTTGCAACTGCGGAAACCGTTACGCTGCCCGCCAGACATCAGACAGTTTCGCAGTCGAGACGTTGTCTTTGGCGAGACCAGAGCTCTGTAGTTGAATGCTGGTTATGAAGATGTTAATAAATGATTTTTTTTTAAAATAATTGATGCCTCGTATATTTTGCCACTACGCCACACGAGGCTCAAAATTACGAGGTTCGTATTTATGACCGTTACGTTCGTTACGACCTTACGTCAATTGCTTTCGTGTTGTTGCGAAGTGGGGCGTTAATAATCAATCAATCGGGGAGAGAGAGATTTGATTGATTATATATTAACGTCCCACTATGAAGCAACACGAAGGCTATTGGCGACAGACCTCGTAATTTGGAACCTCGGTCAAGTGACGAGCCGACACCTCCTCTCCAAATTTCTGAAACTCGACAGAGTTAACATGCATCAGGCCAGTCCCTAGAAGCATCAGGGCTCGAATCCGCGACTCGACGCAAACAACACTGGTCACGAGTTCGAGGTTACCATGGCCACTGTCGAGAGAGAAAGGATCCATGGTTGGACTACTCTTTGTTTTGTGTCCAAGTGTGTTTATGTGCTGCTGTATTCTTTTCAGGCAGAGCCTCATGTTGTTTCAACGGTTTATTAGATCAATGTTTTTTGTGTAGAAGCATAACTTCATATAATATAAATTAGCTAATTGTTAATTAATATAACAAATAACTTTGACAAGTTATTTAACTTTTAATACTTGCCATTTTTAGTACAAAAATAATTTTTACTGTAAAAAGTTCCGCAATACCATAATGTAGTCTATGAACAAGGTATATGTAAAGCTTTTAATTTGCAATTGTAAAGGAGTAGTTGAGATTCGACTGATTACGTAATAAAGTGCGTATTTCTAAGCTCCATTTAAAACATTCATTTTCAAATTAAAAGAAAAAACTAATAAGTATAGAAACGCTCTAGAAAGCGTTCAAATACGATTTTAAATAAAATTACTCATATTAACTCATGTATTTACACATTGAATAAAAAAAAAAGATGATTCCTGTTTCCAATCTCTATAGAATCTTTTTCTTAATTCAAAAAATGAATTGATCTTTTTTTCATTTGGTTTAATGAAATATCACTCAACCCTTTGAAATCCCTGCTTCGCACATTCTTTTTAATTACACGGAAAGAGATTCGTTATGAAGTGTGTGTGACCTTACGTCCTTTGAGATGTTTCCGTCAGCATTTTGCTATGCCACGCTTTGAATGCCTGAGGCATTCGTCAACACCTTACGCACGGTTTCGTCTGTTTCCAAAGTCAGCTGAAATGGTAATTTCCTCTTTTCTTACGTGTGTCGAAGGAACAAGATCGAAAAGATTTCCCCTTTCCTGTAGAATATACAGTAAATAAGGGTGGGCTGTCACATGAGAAATGAATGCAGAACACAAGAAGAGTCCTTGTGACTTTTGAGGTGGTGTGTATCTGAAATTTCGTTTGTGAAGGTCTGCAATCGCTGATTTGTGATGAATAAATAAAATTGCTTGAATGTAAAAAATGAATTTGGCTTTGTTTATTTTCTTTTACTTGTGTTGTTGATTTGTTTTACGTAAATTTCTCGAAAAAGTAAAAGTATTAAAATGTATATTAATTAGCGTAACATAAGCATACTTCCAAGCCCCAGGCTCCAGAAGCAATTACTATTTTAAAAAAGAAAATAGGTTCTTCATATTCCTAATGAATTTTTATTTCCATTTGCAAAACATTCCAAATTGTAGAAACGTTGCCAAATTGAGCAACGAAAAGTATAAAAACAGACGATTCTACCAAAAGAATCAGTAATTAAATTCAATATTAAAATAAGAGCACGAACGATGTATTATAAAAGTAAGACAATATTATTCTACCCGGATATTAAAATAAAAGCATCCGATAAAATATTAATTTAAAAATATATGTTAGCAATATAAATATTCTTTAAGCAAACTAAACTAAAAATTATTATAATCATAATAAACTCTGTACAGGCGTAAATAATTTTCTCTCCAATACATATAATAAGTTGTCTAGAGTTTTCTCTTTAAGATGTTTATGCTTGAAACAGTTGCAATATTTGAAACTTATGTATTTTTAATAATTCTGTTCTTCATACGGCTTAGTTTCATTAAATCTAATTATAATAATGTTTATGTATATTACATTACTTCTCGCTGAATTAAAAAATTTATAAAGCATTTATTATCGTTGTGTAGAACTTGAAATTTTTAAGAATACAACTTTATTTAATGCAACTTAATTTCTCTATTCACTAATTATTCATTGTTTGATTTTAATTCGAAATTTCTGTAGTTTTATTTATTTATTTGCAATCCAAAATGAACCTTTGCTATAATAATCTAACTTTTTAACCCAATTTTGTACTCGAACGTTAAATTTAAATATTAATCAATGACTAATTTCTTATTCAATTAAAAAAAAACTATTATCTTGTGAATAATGTTTCCGAAACTTATGCGGTAGTTTATTTTAAACTTCGTAAAAGTTACAATTTGACTGCAAAAATTAATTTCGTGAAAAGTAACAATAGTAAGAATTTAATCAAACAGCTTCACAGCGAGAAACCGTTCGTGTCACCCAGTGACTGGTATGTGCTGCAGCGCTTGAGTTATTTGATGCCCTTTGAAACATTTGTGTCAAGAGCCGTTAAGTCTCGCTCTTGATTTTGTTCGCTTCCTTTACCATTATTCTTGTGAAGCTTTACTCTTCCTTCATTGTAATGTTTTATGCTGTCTCTCTGGGCTCTCTTTTTGTGACGCTGCATAAATGTCTACATCTCCGAAGTAGTTCGAAATGTGAAGGACGTTTTGAGGTGAACATTCGTTCTGCATTACAGCGGCTGACAGTTATGTAGTCACCGAGTCGGAATAAAATAGAATTCAGAATTTTTTTTTTTTTTTTTTTTGGGGGGGGGGTTGTAAGTTTTTCCCTCCCCCAGTAAAATTTTGATTTCCTGTTTTGACACAATCGCTCTGGTGATCTTCCGCCAGTACGATAACTAGAAGTTTTTGATTGATTCATTATTTATTAACGTTACCCTCTTAAACTGTGGTTTCTTAGGGAAGCGGAACCGTTATCTGTTGGACACAGTATTGCGGTGTATGACGTCATTAAAACGTTGTCTATGAAAATCACATGGCGTTGATAGCGAGGAAACCATATCACTGGTTTGAAGAGACAACATTTTGGTGACGTCTTTCACCGTAATATTAAAGCCGCTAGATAACGGCATCAATACCTCTGGAAACCTTAGCTATAGAAGCACCATGAGGGCTTTTGGCGATAGGATTCGTAATTGTGACTGTCGGTCAAGTGACGAAGACGACTCCCTCTCCAAAGTTCCTCGCTGTGCTAACGGGAGGACTTGAAGCCTCGACAGATTTAACATGCATCAACTCCCACTGCACGGCAGGTCTTTTGTAGTATCAGGACTTTTTTCATTTCTCACGATGAAAAACAAATTTGAATCTTGATACAGCATGAACATTTGCACCGTATAAGTAAGATTCCCCGAAAAACAAAATTCATCGAAGTTGAAATCGGGCTTGAAGGATTCATTAACACCCAGGTATATGAATCTAAAAAGTATATCTTCTCGAGAAACAAGTCACTTGTGCTACTGATTCGAAACTATGTACAATTATATTTTTGCATGCTGTTAATATCTTTTACGAATTATTTATACCTGATTTGCTGAAGATTTTCTTCAAGACGAGAAATTTTATTACTAGCTTTTTTAACTTGCTTTATTCATATATATGCATGCCTTCCTAGAATTTACAATTTTTACTACTTCCTAGTATCCAATCGAGCTGAAATTTTGTGCTTACGCATGTAATTCCGATGACAATACGATACTAAAGTTTCTTCAATCACTGACGGACTTTGGAAAGGGATGTTGGGATCCGTACCTTGCACTTAAATAGGTCCAATTGATTGAAATTTTGAGTTGATTGAGTTGAAAATTTGCTCACACGTACTCGCATAGCTTACGTAAATTCTTTTTTAGTCTCAAAGATGTATTAAAAGGTATACAACTATTTTTATTGCAGAATAATATATAAGCTTATATGTTGATGTTGTATATAATTTATCTGTAATTACCCAGGTATCGTATTAGACATCTCAAGCTTTTATGAATTATATATTATTTTAATTTAAAATAATTAGCCACTCAAGGGGTTATTGTTTTCGTTGGGGCGTTTTGGAGTACCAGATCACTTTTAAATTTTTTATCGTTTGCTTTAATTTTAATTACATTTAGCTGAAATATATTCAATTTAATAATTTATCGTTTCATTAAATTTTAATAACGAAAAAGTTTGACACTGTTCATTTCTCGATATTTCATCGTTTGCTTTAATTCTAATATTTAATTGAGTAATTTAAAAATAATTATGTGGATTGCGCACCTTGGGTGGCTAAAACTGTTCATTGAAAAACTTTGCAAGAACTTTATCTTATTTTTATTATTATTATTATTGTACCTTTTAGTTTATCTTTAAATAGCAGCTTGATTTAAAAAAAAGAGATAATTTTACTTGTACTTTTATCTTTTTCATTGCATTTTAATGAATTGAAAAGGTTGTGGTATGCGTTAGATTCCACCGAAAAGCTTCGTTTGGCGTGGTGGGGAAGTTTAGAGAGTGGGATGCTCTTGTTCAGGCATCATCTTCGGTTACTTGACCGTTGTTCAAAATTACGAGGCCCTCGTGTTGCTTCTGCGCAACATTAACAAACTATCAATCTTTCAGTAATATATAATACATGAGACCATTATGCACCACGAAATCTATGTTATAATTGAACTATGAGTGATAATGAAATGTATTTAATAAATGGAAGCAATTAAATTACATAAAATAATAAAACAAATTAGCGTTGAATACGTATACGTATAGTTAAATTAAATATGATTTCTATAATGTGATTAAATAAAATATTGTTAAATTCGTAATCATTTTTTTTATGATCGTGAGCAAAAAATACTCCTTTTATTTTTCCTATGTGTAAAAAGACGTCATTTATGTAACCTGTTAAAGCATTGTAGTATCTTAATAATATCAAATCCGTTGGAAAATCTTGACCAAAATTGTTTTTCTACTGAAGTTCTTGTTTGAAAATTTATGTATCCCCAGATTATCCCTTCAATTTAGGTTTGAAATTGATAATTTTACTATGATATACTTTTCTGAACCCAAACAAAAATTTTGTGAGTGAATGAAAAGTTTATTGGCGCAAGAGCCAGATATGGCTATGCCGCTCCAAACAAGATTAAACTGTGGTCTAGACGTGAAGTTGAAAAAAAGATAAAAAGTGGTTGACAAGAAGGTGGGTCGAAAATAGAGAAGGATCGCTAGGGTATCCCGGGAGTACGTCACCCGTGTTTACCAAAGACAGTAAACCCCATGGGAAAGAAAAAGATCACTAAGGTGCCCGTACTGGGTCATGGTGGGTCATGATGCCCGTACTTACCTAAAGAAGGCAAGTCCCCGAGGTCCCCTGATATAATCCCCATGGGCAGGGTACCCGGCTATACCCCCAGACGCTGGGTACCCATTTTAGTCGCCTCTTACGACATGCATGAGCTACAGTGGGACTATTCTGTCATTCCCGGTCACCGCACGAGTCACAAAAATTTTGTGTAAAATAATGTGTTAAATTTTATCATCCAAAAATTTTTTTTTTTTATTTAAAAAAATTGTTCCCGTTTTGTTAAATCTGTCTTTCCAGTTTTCCGATAAATAGTTCCAAATCAGATTAATTCGTTCAAACAATTAAACATGATTAACTTGCAATGAAACCCTAATTTTGAATAATATCTTATCTATACTCTAGCACAATAATGTAGAACTCGCAATAGCTTTAAATTTAAATGTCTTGTTTATAAATAAGTCTATGTATATAAAAAGCATAGCTTTTTGTTTCCAAGTGAGAGAGTTTTACAAAAGAGGGGAGAAAAAAAACATTACATTTAAATTCGCTGTTTGCCAAGGAAAGAACGTTACAAAAACCGAGTAACAGCTTGCAAGTTGAATTCTCGGCTGCATTTTTGGCGAATATATATTTTTCGTGTAACGGGACGAACCCTGTTGCATTATGGATAAGTATCCATTCCGGCGTTCTTTTTTCTCTTTTGTGCCATTGGAATTTATTAAACAGTTTTTCGTATGCGGGCCGTATTCAAATGAGAGCGCCTTTGCACTGAAACGGATAAATGAAATGAAGATTCTTCTCTTTTTATTTATTCTTTTTTTATACATCTAAAAATGGGGTTTTCACACATCGGTGGATGAGAATACGCGATTTGGGTAGCTTTTTTTTTGTTTTGTTTTGTTCTCTTTTTCGAAAGATATCTTTTTTCCTCGCAATCCATTCTTTGACAAAGGATGGATATCTCTATAGGGAATTTCTCTTGATAATGTCAAAGATAAAAGAGGAAAGTTTTATGTTCATTTTTTTTTTGGAGTAGATAGAACGGTAATAGCGTTGAATTGCGATTTGGTAAGCCCCGTGCCATATACTTTTGAAATTTCCGCCCGAATTATTTAAATTATGATTATAGTTTTGAAATATTGGTTTTGAGCGCGTTTATTGAGTACTACAGTTTCTAAGAAAAGACTATTTGTAACAAAACACCTCGCCATCTTGGATTATATCCAAATAAAGATAATAGCAGAATTGGTGTCTCTTTCGCTGAAGCTCCACACCTCACCAGGTGAGGACGATACACAGTTATACAATAAGCTCTCTCATTAATCCGGCACGTTTCGGACCACGGCAGTATTGGATTGACGTTTTTACCGGATTATCGAGTGTCAATATAGTTTTAACGCTATTACCAAAATTAAATCGCTCTAGATAAATAATAAGTGATTAAAAAATATATATTTGATGTGTGTACATTCTTTCTGAACCTGTGTGGATAGTATAAATATCTAATAAAATATTTCGTTTCATTCTAGCATTTGTGGCCGCGGTAGCCTAGTGGTCATGGCTTCGGATTCGTGGCCGGCGGTTTTCTTTCAGTCGCGGGTTCGATCCTTGGCCGCCAAAGACCCGCCGTGTACCGGGACTGATGCACGTTAAATCTGTCGGGGTCCAAAGTCCTCCCGTTTGCGTGGTGTGGATATTAAGAGAGGGGAGGGGGTGCCAGCTCAGGTGTCGTCCTCGTCACTTGACCATGGTTCAAAATTACGAGCTCCGCCGCCAATAGCCCTCGTGTTGCTTCTAGTGCGACGTTAATAAAAACTAAACTCTTTCTAGCATTTGCAAAATTAAATACAAACGTTGAACATTAATTTATTTGAATATTCATCTAGTGATATAAAACACAGCTTAATGCATTGCAATGACTATTAAAACAAGTTGTGACAAATTTTTCAAGTAGCTTGCTTACGCTTGTTAGTTTTATATGTTCTTAAAAAAATACCTGCTAGATTTCGAAAATATTTTGCTGCATACTATGTACACACTGTTTTTTATTGTGAAAACGTGATATACAACCCCTCCAGAAAATATGAAATATTATACTGTGATGAAAATTGACAATTAGGATAAACACTGAGCGGAAATGGGAGCAGCGCCTTGTCTGGAACTTGCGGTCAATGAAGCTTCTAATTGCACAATTATAAAGCCTTTAAGGTTCTCTAGGGCCTTCCTTCTTCAGATAAATTCAGACATCAGTCACCCGAGACACTCTAGTGATCCCTTTTTCTTTCCCATTAGGTTTACTGTCTTTTATAAACATGGGTGACGCTTCCACAGGATACCGCAGGGAGCATTCACCATTTTCGGCCCTCATTCTTGTCAACTAACTTGTATCTTTTTTCCATTATTTTTTTCAAATGATAAAATCAGAGTTTCACCTTGTTTGGCGTAGCATAACCATGTCTAGTTCTTATGCCATTAAACTTATCCACCACTCATTTTAAGCTTTCAAGTTGCCCCTACGCGATTTCGATCCGCGTAGGGGCAACTTGAAAAATGTTTGTTCAAAATGAGAAAATTTACTACGAATACATTTCTTACTATTTTTGATTAATTTTACGAAAATAATTATTTTTATACTATTTAAACCATTATTTCTCTTTAAATTGAGAAATATGTCGAGCTAAAGTGCAATTGGTTTTTGTATGGATAATAATTATATATAATCACCATATGTAGTTTCCTTGAATATTGCTTACGAAATCATCTTGCTATAGGATGAATAAAAATATCTAATTCAAATGTGCGGTTATTGTGAAATTCTCAAAATCGGTATGTCTGTGTAAGTGAAAAGCAGAAGGGTGGAATACTGAAACTTCATAATTATATTTCACTATTTTAATGGCTTCCGATGCGTATGATAATACAGAAGAAGAAAAAAAGTTGACATTTTTCAAAAATCTTCCTCAATTAAAGCATTTTTCTTCCGATATCTTTTATATCTGGAAATATTTCATCAAAAAAGTTCCTTGTATTCATGTAATTTAATATTCATTTTATTTTTATGCATCCCTCTCAAACAAAACTTTCACTTACTAAAATTTTTCCCTTAACAAGCAGTTTTTCGTTTTAACAAATAATTGTCAAAAGCACTCGAGTGATTTTTTTAAAATTAAATTTTAAGAAATGGAGAACCCTTATGTGTTCCCCCCCTTTCTTCAGACAACTCAAATAATGGATGAAATTTTTTTTAAAACCTTCAGTTCTATGTGGCTTAAGAGTAAAAAAGGAACTAATAAGGAAAAAAAAGATTATTTGGCGAAAGTTAGAATTGAAATGAAAATGTATTGAAAAGGGCAGTTTATCGTCATCAAAAATAAAAGGGAAGTGAAGATTTTTTTTAAATGTGAAGATTTGTGATTAAAATTTGAAGTATTGTACGTACTCCAATTGTCTAACGACCTACGTATGATTGCGTCCATCACCGAAGTTTTTAGTCACGAATTTTCAGGTAGATTAAAAAATCTTTCTTCTTTTGATGCATAGGAGAGATATACAATAGTACTTCTTGTTAGCAACACATCTATGTAATTCTATTGGTCCCGGTCCCTTTGAATGACATACTATTTCCCACTTGTTAATGAATTTTTTTATTTGAGGTACACTATTTTTTCCTTCAATTAAAAAAAAAAGTTTAAATTGTCTCATCCTTTTATTTGTATTGTTTTTATCGAATATTGTATCATCATACAAATTTAATTTAGTTTTATTAACGTTGCACTAGAAGCAACACGAGGGCAATTGGTGACCGACCTCGTAATTTTGAACCTCAGTCAAGTGACGACACCTGAACTGGAATCCCCTCTCAAAACTTCCACACCTCGCCAACGGGAGGACTTTGGATCCCGAAATATTTATCGTGCATCAGCCCCAACTACACGGCAGGTCTTTAGTGGCATCAAGGATCGAACCCACGACTCAACGGAAACCGCCCACTGCGAGTCCGATGCCTTAACCACTCGGCTACCTTTTCCACATATTGTTATCCAAACTGAATTTGCATTCAAATTTTCGGGGCTCTTTTAGCTTACCGGAAAGTGAGTGAAAAATTTATATAAATATTTGTACCCAACTGATGCACAGTGCAACAGTGGCGTACCGAAAAATAATTTGGGGGTGGAGTGGGATGCTTACCGTCAATGCCATGACAAAAGCAATTTTTAATTCATAATTACCATTTGATAAAAAGTAAATTACACGCTATATCAATCTAATTTCGCCTATTTAAAACTAGATGTAATTTTATTAAGTAATAAAAAATTTAAAACGTAAAGATCATTTAAGAAAAATAATTAAGAAACCATGAAAATAAAACTTGCATTGGGGTGGGGCGTATGCATTTTTAGGGATGTACAAACACTAAACCAGAGGCACTCTTTCAGAGACAGAAAGGATTTTTCCATTTTTTTCCTCAAGAATTGGTTTTGTTAAAATCCTTTTTTTCCATGAGGAGAGAAAAAATTATCTTTAAAATTTTTAATATCTACAATAGTATAATGAAAGAATTATTGTAAAATATTTCAATTTCGAGAAAACATTTTGGGGGTGAATATGTCCCTGTGCATACACACACCCTGAATATGCTACTGCAGTGCAGGGTAATAAGTATTGGAAAAATCACATACAATATGAATTGATAATAAAAGTGTTAGCGATGGGAGTAAACGTTTAGTTGGGCTCAGAAACATTTACAGGACCCATTTACGTGATAAGATATCATATATATAACGTAATACAAATAAACTATCAAATCCTGGCCATTTCCTGTGTTTACTGCACATGGGTTTTCCTTTGTCTCAATGGCTTTTCGGCAGAATGGAAGCTCAGATAGCGAGACTGCGTGTTTGTTTAACGATGCGACGTTGTACGGCAGAGATAATGGTGAAAGTGCTTCTGCATGGGGACGATTGTTCGATTCCCTATCTCTTTATCTAGATAAATGTCTTGATTTTTATTATGAAATGGATGCAAACAGTCTGGGGAGAAACTTTTATTTGTTCCCTTTTAACTGTAACTGTAGTTAAGAAGCAAAAATAAAAATTTATGCTCGTAGTTTTTAGTTGCTGTATGTATTAGTTTTGTTATACGCAATGCAGTTTTAGAGATAATAGGGGATAATGAATCGTTTACGATGCATGTTTCATTAAAAAAAATACAAATAAAAAAATTCTCATTTTCGTTCCTTCACTTTACAAATCCTGAAGGAATAGTTTTTGGTGATTCATAATAACCATTTAATAGTTTTGGATTTGTTTTGCATTGAGATTTGGTCACAGGGAATGCATGCTTTTTAAATCAATTATTGATTTATATTTGTTTTAAGAGTGGTTAACAAAATGATAGTTCTCTCATCAGATTATTGATAGATCTGGTCAGATCAGACTTTAAATTAATTGTGATAAATATTATCTCTACTATATTATTATTTACGGTAAATTTTGTTTTTCATATTAATTTCTTAAGTTTATCGTTTTGTATTAAGAATTAGTCTCGTAGCTATTAAAAATTTAATTTTGTAATATTTTATTGTATTCGAGTTCGTATATAATGATTTAACATACGTATTTTAAGTGAAAACTTTAAGATGATCGTCTCCCTCAGGTCATACTTTCTTTAGTTAAGTATGGGCATCGTGATCCCGAGGCACCCTAATGGTCTTTTTCTTCTCCATAGGGTTTATTGTCCTTGATAAATACGGGGAACGTGCCCCCACCCCGAGTTGCCTTAGCCACCCTTCTATATTTTCTACCCTTCTTCTCTACCATTTTTTCATCGTCTAGGTTACAGATAAACCTTGTTTGGCACATCTGCATCTGGCTCTTGCGCCATTAAACTCCACCACCATTCATTTAAGATGAACGTCAGAAAAATAATTAATTAATTTGATTAAACAAGCGTTCTTAACTTTTTCTTGTACCACGAACCGCTCAGATAGATTTTTACTAAACATACGTATTATATACAATAATAATATTTAAATATAATACAGAATTCAGCTTTAAATAATAGTAATACAGAAATAATTAAATCTTGAATTATAATGCAACGTTAATATATTTTTATCGAAAGAAAATTTCGAGTTCTATGTATAAACTTTATTTCTTATTAGATTTTTATATGAATAGGAAATATTATGGTTATCTCGAATAAAAGTGTAAGACAATGTTGTGATGTTATGGTTATATAAAGAAAATGAGTTTATTTTTTCCCATACCAAATCACGGACCCCGAATGAGCCCATAAATTTTTGAATTCAAGCCTTTCTATACGCTGCCGATAACAAACTTTGTAACACAGTCAGATATAAGTCCCGGTATTTCTTTTCAAGTTTTCGTACTATTTCAGAGTAAGACTTTTCAGTCTTTGCCATTTTTAAGCAAAGGCCATCCTTGTGATTTTATAGAAGATCGTGTACGAAATTCTCTTGCGCACGCGCGTTATTAATTCTCTCTTGACCACAGAGATGTATCAGTCATGAATTGACAGCGAAAAAGTTGTTAAAAAGTAATGTGAATCTTGGAACATCTTTGACATCTAGCAAAAGTGGCACACCATTTAGAAAGATTAAAGCAATTTTTGCATAAAAATGAGCTCATATATTTATCTTCAAGCTCTTATAGAGACTTTGTATTTGCAGGTTGTCGTATAAATTATTATTGACGATATAAATGTTTTTTTTTAAAAAACGGTTAAATTTTAAAAAAATATGTCTCTGAATTCAGATCTCGCACAAAGGAATGCGATTTCATATTAAAAAAAATTTACGCTTAGAGCTGTATCTTTAAATGGTATTGCTTCATCTACAATAAGCTTCTTTAATCTTTTTCTAATTCCGATACCACCTCACGATTTTCATTTCCACTGCACCATCTGCGTCCACATTTTTTCATAAAAACACTACAAACCCAAATCCCATGTATATTACATTCCTGGTCCTCTTCAGAACTACCCAACAGCCATAAATATTTATAACGTATTTACCCTTCCTTTCTCTTTTGAAAACCTCAGATATATAGAAATATAAAAATCTCCCAAACTCACTTCCGATCGTAATCCCATCCATTTTTATTTGCCAGATTCGATACGACATACCGTCTGCACTGGGCAACCCCCAAAAGGTACTTTCACGTGACCTCACTACCATCATCTATTCAGTATGAAAAGCACGTGCTCTCCCCCTTTCCGGTTTTCGTCTGCACCCTCCCGCATCCTTCCTTCTTCCCTCCTTACATTGAAAACCAGATTTGGTTTTTTACTTGCATCAAGAGTCTTGTAAGATTCTTTTTTTTTTCTTCTTTACTCTCATCTATTCCCTACTGCCTCATTACTACAAGGTAGAGTGGCAACAACAAAAGAAAAATAACATACTGAGTAGCCTACGTATGTAAGAAGAAAAATATTCCAAAGCCAAGGTTGGTGTTACTGGCGACCTTTTTGATTTAGTTACTTGATGTTTTTCTTTTGATGGTGTTGTATAGCCGCTCTACTGGGAGTTTAAGAATGGTTGTTGCTCGCTGTTTAAGATGTGGGACAATTCTCAGCAATCATTTGGCGATCGCTGCAGACGGCGAGGTTACGTGGTGGTTAGGTGAGCGATGCTCTGTAATTGAATTTAGAATGGAAGTCTTGGTTTCCTTTTGTTTTGCATCGTGAAATGGCAGTAGTATAGCGTATTTAATGTCCCTAAGGAAGAGTCATCATCATTATCATTTCCTTCTGGGTCTTTTGAAGAACCTTATTATTAAAGTAACGGAACTATCATCATGATTCGTTTGGGATTGTAAAAAAGATATTTTTTGTTACA
The DNA here is from genome assembly GCA_019974015.1 of Nephila pilipes. Classification (NCBI taxonomy): domain Eukaryota; kingdom Metazoa; phylum Arthropoda; class Arachnida; order Araneae; family Nephilidae; genus Nephila; species Nephila pilipes. The sequence goes on along the minus strand of BMAW01002217.1, from coordinate 135,692 downwards.
ATTCTTTTATTATTTTTTTTTAATGTTGTCTTTTACTTAAGCAAAACATGTTTCCTAATTTAGATTTGTAAAAAGATTCAGAGTAGATAAGAAGTAACGTGTGCTTTTTGAATTCTTAAGAAAGCTGAAAACTTAATTGAATTCCTTTTGATGAAAGAGTTGTATCCTGTGAAATGCGTCATATTTTGAAAATAAAAGGAATGGACATTTTGTTCATGCAGAGGTAGAAAACTGTTCAGCTGTGAGAGAAAAAGGACGTTAATCAAATCTCACTTATATAATTAATAGGAGGAATTGTAAAACTAGTACAAATTGTCTGTTAATGTGAGGTTTAGGTTTATTCAACAAATACCACGAACACCAAAACTATCCCGCATTGAAGAATTGTTATATGTTGGTTCTAATTAATTACAAAATGGAGAATAACGTTCTAAAGTGTTTTAACTATAAAACCATTAATAAATTTAAAGACTGTTATTAGAGGATAGATATTAAAAACTGTACTATCATTTATTTGCGCGTTTGTGATTTTATTTGTCTAAAAACATTTAAAAAATTTATTTATAGATGTAACTTTTATTTACGATATTAATTACACTTTTTTCCCGTGCATTTTTCTAACAGAAACACTTTACCACACTGAACTGAAAACTGTACAGAAAAGAGTTACACTACAATTGTTTATAAATTAACTCTACTAATGAATTCAGTATTACTAAATAAATAATGACACAACAGTTTTTAGTTAAATGACAAATGTATATAAGTGCTATTCAAAGAAGTTATAAATCACGTTATATATCCAAATTACGACTGTGTTACAGAAAAGTAATCGTGTGATGTTTAAATCACGGTTTCCATTGCATAAATGTAGTGTTTAATGCGAAGGCCATCTGAAAATTAAAATTTTGGTTAGATTATAAATCTTAATGAGTGAAAAAAATTATTACAATAGTTCATTATAAATGAGAGTATGCAAGTATGGATGTACTAAAAATAAATTATGAATAAAAAAAATAATTCTTTTTTGATGCTTCAAAACAAAAATACTTTGAAAAATGTTGCTTTTATTTTTTACTTTCACTTTTGAATGTTATTTTTGATCTGATTGTATATTCTAAGCACGGAAAACATTATCGTTTGCAATCATGGTGTAAAAATATTTTCCGCCCATTTCAAGGTCGTTCATTGAGTAAATCGATGACGGTACCATTTGATGTATGTCATCTTTATCACAATCAACGTCCACATTATTTTGTCCAAACTTAGTATAGTTGTATTTTGGCGTCAATATTCTTCTCGTAGTAGGATATTGTCTCGTTGTTTTTTCATTTAAGTACATAATTTTAAAATTGCTTACCACCTGTTATTTTTTAGTGCTGAGTGCTTTATCATTTTCCTGTTCCTCTCTCGAATGACGCTCGAAAACTGAAAGTTTCGAAAATTGAATTGAAATGCTTGAAATGTCCGCTTATGAACTACTTACTATAAGAGGCTATATACAAAAATATTGATGGCTATATTTTAATAGGGTAACAGAGTAATTAAGCCTTGGCATATATCAGATAGAATTTGTTTAAATTATTTTGAACTAATTTAACAAATTCTAAAATTTAACTAAGTATAAAATATTCGATATATTTAAGCTTAAATTACTATCAAAGAAAGGATTTCATTTAATTGCAAAAAAGTATTTGTCTCTTAAAAAATATTACTAATAGTCCTATTGTATCCACAATTTTCAAATTAATATTTAAGAAATCTTTTTTATAAAAATTTATATTAGTTTTGATCAGATTTAATTAAGGATAAAATGATACAACCCCCCCCCAGGTTTATAAATTTTAGTTGAATTTATTTTAAAGAAAATATAAGGTCATCTGTATTTCTAAACTAGACGAATTTGACGTTTTAAAGTAAGGTGTATTTTTAACTGTGTTTTTCATGATTTTTTTTCATACGATAAATAGGGGGAAGCTGATATGCTTACAGACTGAATATTGTTTTTCAAAAGATTGGTTTTATTTTCGGAATTTATAACTTGGTCATTAATTCATTATTATTTTTTTCCCAATATGTCTAAACATGTTGCGTATGTATTTTTCTGCGATCTCGATTGAAATGAAGACAAAAAAGGGGGATATTAAATATAAAAATGCATGCTAATATTGTGTGTACGTCATTTTCGTGTGTAGTATACCGCCTTCCATTTAATTGTGCCTGTGAATTTGCGTGACCAAAAACCGCATTTATGCTATTCATATGTCTTAAAAGGGTGTATATTTTACATTTCCCCCTACATATTAAGTAAACGAAATGCGGCTTTTTGAATATAACGGTGATGTCATAGGAGATTGTAATACTTGATTGCAACATCATTTAAATACAGGATAAAGAAATTTGTGGAAGGTATGCAACAAAAGAGAGAGAAAAAATGTATTTTTCCCTCTCTATTCAGTTTTTTATATTTTAAATTTTTTTTATTGACCTTTGATCACTAGTAAAGTCTTCCTCTTCAGATTGCTGCACTTGAATGGTTTTTCAAGAGTTGGTTTTTCAATTGGTTTTTCAAGCTATTATCATATATGTAGAGTTGGTTACATATATGATAATAGCTTGTGCAAAATACATTCATTCAGTATAATATAATAATATACATTCGAGAATGCTTGGGGGAAAATAATTACATAACTGCTTCTACATTTTCTTCCTTTTGATTATTTCAATATTAATTTTAAATACTGACTTAAAAGATCTAAAAATTCATAACTAAACCTTTTTAGTGGTTCAAACAATATTTTTCAAAATCTGAAGGAAGCAAAGTAAATATTTAAAAAAATGCCCCCCATTCTTTGTTAAATACTATATATCCCTGATGAATACAATATATTGGGTTTCAGAGAAGAATACATTAAAATCTCATGAGATTAATATCATATTTACGAATTTAAGACGCCAGGAAAATTTGCTGTTTTAACATTGTAAAATATTTCTTTTCAAAACATGTGGCTTAATGTGAGCTTATTTTCTTTCATGTGTGTGTATCTTACTTAAAAGAGTACTTGCCATGAGCGAATTTATTCTTTGTTTTCTAATCTCTTATTCTTAAAATGCAATTGAAATAGCAATTCTCGAAATTCTGATAGCTTTATTAAGATTTAATATGTTTTAGAATCAAAATCGACAATCAGTATTACTCGTATACGAGTATATGTTTCGATCGATACTTACATCTATAAATATTTTTTTTTAAAGTATGTAAATCTATTGCGAAACTGCGGAGCTTTATTTCTGATAAGCAAGATAAAAGAATGCCTATCGTTTTTATAGCGTGTTTGGAATAAAACTATTTTCCCATATACATAATCTAGAGTACTCTAGTTATTTCTAGAGCTCTGTGGGTATTATTTGCTGTTTAAATCTTTAAATTAAGGGTTTTGGGTTGAGCTTTAACAAGTACACTTTGGTATTAGTTTTTATTTACTTTCCTCGATACCATCAAACATCTGACATTTATTGCTCGTCACGGGGAAATAAATGGATTAAGTTTCGCACGCCTGGATGGCAATAAGGCAGACCAAACGATTTTAAAACATTCTCGATTCCATTTTCCTTTTTGTCGCTTCGAATTTTGCCACTCTTTTTCCCCTTGGTAAATTCTATTTTTTGCCACCAAGTCTATCTACTGATGCAATCGCGTGGATTATAAATTTTAAATGAGCAAGAAAATGGATGGTAGACTAGATTTTTCGTAATCCAGAGGTGTATGTATGACTGACAAGATATTAGTTCCAGATATCTTATCATGTAGATCCTTTTTTTTTTTTTAAAAAAAAAAAAAAATCCTTTGCCTCTTTACTGAGCCGTGGTTCAAAGCTGATTTTGAGAGTGTTTTTTCCTCAGTTGCTTCCTTTCATGGTGATTGAAGTATAGCACATTCGATTTTAGATGGAATATTTTTCTGCCTGTATTCTCTAGAATGGAAATGCCTCGTTAGGCAAAAAAAAAAAAAAAAAAAAAAAAAAAAAAAAAAAACATGGTGGAAATTTTATTCTTAAATTATACAATACGGTAATCACAAATTTTGAGAATATTTCAATGCGTGAAATGTTCGGGTTGAAGATACTGAATTTTTTCATCAGAATTTAAAAAGAAAATATTAGACCTACCGGAAAGTTCTGTCCTTTTGGTAAGGGAAAGAAAATCATTCATTTTTGTGCATTTAATGATATATACGGCACGATATAAGTTCCGTCGTTGCTAATGGCCTATTGCCAGTGTGACGTAATTTGAGAATACCTTTTTTGAAACTATTCTAGTTTTTATAAACGAAGAACTCGAATAAGTGCTTGGTTGACATCAGCTTCAATTTCGATTTTTTTTTCCTTCAAAAAATTTTCTTTTGGGAGAGAAATAGATGATATTTAGAAGGTGCTAGGTCTGGAGAGTATGGTAGATGCAACATAATTTCGCAGTCTCGCTTTGCGATTTTCTGACAAGTCGTCATGTTCTCATGTTGAAGTTGTGTGAAAGTTATGAGAGTTGCTGAGCTATTTGGCGTTCTCATCATCTTATCACTTTACCGTGACTCAAAATTACGAGATCCGTTTCAAAAAGCTTTAGTGTTGTTTCTAAGTGCAATATTAATAGAATCGTCATTCAATCCATATTCTCTACACAAGAAATTAGCGGTCCATTTAAATTTAATGGTAATCTGCCCTAATATTCCGCATAGTTAGGCTATGATGGTACCTAGATTTTCGACCTTACTTGTCAATTTCACTCCTTTTAACTTTTTTCTTCCTTTTTTTTTTCCTGCCTCGACTATAGCTTAAACAATTGTCTGGCGCAACATAGTCAGATATGGCTCTTGCGCCATAAACACCAAAATTCATTCACTCGCTTTGGAACTTGGATTCAAATCCGCAAAGTGATTTGAACTTTCGCCCATTATGAAGCTTTTGATTATGACCACTGGGCTACTTCTGCCTCTTTACTTCGTAGGAATAACATATATTGTTATTTCTGTTTAATTTTTATAATTTAGATAGTGTATCTTTGCGCTCTTTCGTCATTGTACATATTCTTTCCTCTTTCATAGTCTTCGGTTTTTAAAAAAAATGTCTTTTTTAAATATGTTCTTTTTAATATTTTGATTTAATTGAAAATTTCATCTCATTATATACTACTTCTTAAAAAATGTCTTTTTTTTCGAGCAAATGTATGATTTACCGTATTTTTAGCGGGATGAAAATATTCACTTGTAATTCTCTAAAGTCGAGTTGTGAATTCGAGTCCAGATGCCATTTAAGACCTCAATTGGTGCATGTTACATTTGTAGGGGCTTTAAGTCCTTGCATTGATGTGATGTGGACGTTATGAGTAAAGGATATCAGGTGTCGCTCTTCGTCATTTGACCATGGGTCAAAATAACAAAGTCCTTTGCCAATAGTTCTTGGTGCTTTTAAGTGCACTAATAAATAATCAATCAATCTAAACCTCTAATTTTAATCCAATCTGGTTTGTTTGAGTCAAAATGCTTTTCTTTTCTTAACATCTTATTCATGCCGAAATGTCTAATTTTTGAATTAACGAAGACTTTAAAATGTTCTTCTTCAACATTTTTGTTTGAATTTATTCGAATGAAATTGATAGAGTGAATATTTCTTCTTTTAATTGTTACGTAGTTTCGTTTGTAATATAATTTATGGTACGTCAAATTTGAAAAAAGCTTTTTTTTTTTTTTTTTTTTTTTTTTGAGAAATAAACGATCAGGGAAAGAAAATGAAATAGATCACGTTAAAAAATATTTATAAAAAAGTTGTTCATTAACTATTAAAAATGGTACTTCACCAAAAAATAAATAGCGTTAAAATACAGCGAACAGTTATTTTGTTTGCTTTTTTTTTAATACAAAAAAAAAAAAAAAAAAAAAAAAAAAAACCAAAAGAATATTGTTGATGAAGTTAAGCGTCGAAATAGTGGAACTCTATACTTAATTTTTGAAAAATCGTTTGGAAAAGCAGTGAAAGAGAATGAAATGAGAAAAATGAGAGAAGAGACATCGCTTTTAGAATGTTACAAACAAACTAAAAAGTACAATTTTTCTCAAAAATAGGGGGGGGGGGGGTTAAAAATTGTATAGAATTAAGTTATTTTTGTGCGGATTTTACAAAATTTTAAGAGACTTAAATTCTCAAAATAATGTATGTATTTTGTTATATATAACATTGTAAATTTATATATATATATGGGACATAAATACATAAGTATATTTAAATATTAGAATCATGTGGTTTAAAGAATAAATTGTATGCTTTCAAAGCATTTCAATAATCTGGACGTTTCAAGTTTGAAATGCAGAAGTTATTGAAATATTTGTAACTGTATATTTTGTGAAACATATATATTTAAATTATTTTATTCTCCTTTATTAAATTTATTCATCCGTTTTATTTTGTTCTTTGCACCATGTTTTATTTCTGCTTTTTAACTCTTTATAGTTTATTCGATGTTTTAATATTAAACTATTATTTTGTTTTCTAGGTAAGTTGAGATGGTGGCTCTTGTTTTTTATTTTGATGATATTCTGCTATTGAAGGAACTGTAAGTGATACTTTTTTTTTTGTTGTGAATAAATTTTAAAATAATGTAATAAAATTAGGTAGAATTACATTGAATTCTTTGAACGCCTATTTTACGAGAGAAAGAACCGAAATCATTTTACAATCAAAGTTATAATTTAAAAAAAAAAAAAAGATGATTAATTGTACTGTATTATTTTAAGTGGTGGATAAAAACAATTACTTTCTCTGAGTTAAGACAAATTTATGCACAATTAAACAGCTTAATTATATGATTCGTTGCAAAATGTAATAATTATATTTTGAGTGTGTTTAGTAATTTTTTCATCTGTCATTTGTTAAATGAGTTCAAACCTGAAATGTTTGTGTATTTGTTTACCAAAAAGTGCAACTTTTTCATGCATAGTGGTATTTTTCGTCTGTCTTAGATAATTTTTTGTAATTAAAGATTTCAGTGAGAAAAAGCAATTTCTATTATATACTTCACAGCATCACGAAGTGGAACTGAAAGTAGATTAGTTGCTCCAGTCTGAGTAGTTACGCAAGAATTCAAGCATACTTACGATGAAGAAATAATGCTAGTTAAAATACGAGTTAGTTCTTCCTAAACCAAATGTAATTTCGTGCTCCCTTGACCAACCAAAGAATGAAAATGAAAGTTGGAAATCGTTTAGCATCTTATGGGGCTCTCGTCTACCGGCCATTTTGATTTCGTTAACGTAATGTTAATCCTATGGAATTTCTGCTACCATCTTCAAACCTTTACTACTTTTGTCTATTTGAATGGGAGAAGAAAACATCTGCAAGAGTAATAATTCGAGATAAAAACCAACGTTTTTAAAAACAACGTTTTTATATAGTGGCAAAATTTATTAAGAAAGATTATTGAAATATTAGTTAAAACTGGTCGCAAATATCTAAATATTGCATTGTTAGGCAAGTAAGAACGGTTCCCGAAATTTCAGAACTCTAGCTTGATGGGAAGTTGGTTAATTTAACGATAGAAAATTTGATGACACACACACACACACAGAAACACGAACCAAGTGAAATACATAAAAACGTTAAAAGTAACTAAAATTAATTAATTAATTCTGTAAATTAAATGGTTGGAATGCAGTTTAACCCAATCACTCTTGGCGACAAGAATTATTTGGCAGTATTTTGCCAAATGTGGCTACCCTGGTCCGTTTTACGGACTTAACGTTCAGCCAAACAAAAAAAATCGCCAAGTTTGATGCCAATTTTTGAAATCGCGCCAAGTGGTTGGGATAAACTGCATTATTGAAGAAAATACTAGCTAAAACTTGTCGCAAATGTCCAAATATCGTATTGTTAGGCTAGTGAGAACGATTCCCAAGGTTTCAGATTTCTAGCTTGATGGGAAGTTGGTTAAATTAACGATCGAAAATTTGATGACACACACACACACACCAAGTGAAATTCAGAAAAATGTTTTAAAAAATAATGAAGGTTTCTGCGGAAATAAATTATTTCTCCCATTTATTAAACTATTTTCCACTCGTTTTAATGATTTGTTTGCTGGTTTTCGAAGTATGCATTCTAAAATATTTTCAAAAATCTGGGAGAAAATGTTATTTTGCAGAACTCCTCGTTATTTTTCGCTCTTTCAGATACTATTTTTTGTATTCAGATTGATATAATAGTTTAGATTTGAGAACAGTAGTGGATATTTCATGGGATTACCATAACGTTTATGAAATCAAAATGACTGTTATATGGCAGTTTTAATGACTGGGCGAATCTGTAAATGAAAAATTGTAGAATTTCTTTTTTGTTAATGGTAAAAAAAAAAAAAAAAAAGCTTCTGGTGAAAAATCATTATTTGATTCAGAAATTATTGTCTTTTCAGACCCTTGAATGGACTGAAAAGACTTTGACACGGTTTAATCTTCCCTCAGGCGCGCCCTCTATACCAACAGAAAAGGTCGCGCGTATTCCTCAGAAATGTGAATATTTGACAGTTAAATTAGTAAAATTATGTTGTATCTAGTTAAATGCAAATAAGTAGTCTTTATTTGAACAAATGCTATTTAAATTATCTAAGATTATATCACTTTATGTAAAGAAACAAAAGCAACGTAAATGGAAATAAAAACAATAAAAAGTGATTAAATAATTGTGGAAACATGTAAATAAAATGAATATATTTGCGGATAACCTTACTGAACTGTATATATTTGTTTAATAAAAAAGTATGAACACAATATGGAAGTAAGAATGAATTTAAATCGATATGTAAAAAGGACGAAATTAATATTTACTGTTATTGAATCCCAGCGTTGCAGTCAGAGCAAATGTGTTAAAAGTGTCCCGACACATATATATATATATTTCTGACTAATTTCACTTCTGAACTCGTGATTTTAGAGCACTTGTTCTTTTGACAGTGGTTACTTCCCCTCTCCGATGTTTTTCATTTGAATTTGCAGCGACTCTCGTCAGCAGTAGTATCAGAAGTTAAAACGCCTTACATAACCAGCCAGAAGAGATGTCTTTTCAACCTGGTTGGTAAGAACAAGACAAAAAGCGACCGGTCAACTTTCCTTCGTAGCGAAGGTTGCCTCGGCCGCCAAAGACCCACAGTTTGGCCGGGGCTGATGCACGTTAAATCTGTTCGGGGCCCAAAGTCCTCCCGTTGGCGTGGTGTGGATGTTAGGAGAGGGGGTGCCAGCTCAGGTTACATCCTCGTCACTTGACCGTGGTTCAAAATTACGAGGTCCATTGCCCATAGCCCACGTGTTGCATTTAGTGCGACGTTAATAAAAACTAAACTAAACTAAACGTAGTGAAGGTTGAAATAGAGCACCTAGCCCGATTTGGCCTTTTTCTCCTATCTGAGATGAACTTGATTAAAACATTTCCAATACCCATTTTGAGTGGATGTTTGCACAATTTAATTAAGTATAAAATTTAAAAATACATTAAAAATTAAGAGAGAATCATTTTATTGTGAAGCAATTGAATAATAAAAAGTTTTAAAAATAAGTCATTAGAATTTTAAAAGTATAGAATCATGATGTGAACGAGCGATGACAAGAGGGGTGGGTGAGAACAGGGTGAAGGCGCTAGTCCAATCAGGGAGCAGCTACTCAGGTTTTGAGTATTTCAATTCTCTTGATCAGGGGAAATATCCTCAAGTGAGGGAGAGGGAGCTTTCCTATTGGTTGCTAGTTTGGTAAGTTAAAGGGCATTGATTTACTAGACTAAACTTCTGCGTGTTCTGTAATTTCTTTTTGTAATTTTTAATTTCTTGAATCTTCAACTTTCCTTCGGGCCCATGGTTCGAAACAACGTTGCCGCATCAAGGTCACCAAACATGAACTCTCTCCCCCTCCTCGGGGTCGGAAAACCACCGGCCCCCGAAAATTCTTCAATTTTTAGCTCACTGTACAAAGAACTGCTATCTTTGGTCATTGTTTTCTTTCACAAAGGGCATTTGTAAGTTGTCGCAGTTATTTCCTTCAAAGTAGTTTTTCTTTATTAGTGGTTGAAGTCGAGTTTTACAAATGCAACAAAAACTTACCAGAACAGTCGCGTGTATTTCTAAAATACAAATGGCAGCGGATACGCGGAGCCATATTAACGCATCAAAATTCAGAAAATGCTCGGAAGTAGGTTAAAATAAACGGTAGAATAACCAAATGTAGGCTTTCGTATCGCTCTCTGAGTTAAAGATATTAAACCGAGTTCAATTTGAGTGTATCTTCCGTATATGCGCAACCTTCTTGAAGGTTAATCTGGCATTGGTATGGTAATTAATGAGTCTCGATTTTAAATTCCGATACGAGTGTTGACCATTTGCGGGATATGTAAAAGGCATCTCCCCTCTAAATTCAACCAGGTCTTAAATTTTTCATGGTGTGATTCGGAAATTAGGGACGTACGGTACCAACTCAGGTTACATTAGTTGACTGTGGCTCGAAATTGTGAATATCTGTCGCCAAAGTATATTTTACTTGGCATGATGTGGAACAGAAGCGTTTCTGGGGTGCTGTCCTCTTAGTCTAATCTTTGTGAGGATCTGTACTATCCAATAGTTGATTCAAATATTGTAGTATGGATTTACTCGTTACTAAAACTATAATATTTAATTTTTTAAGAACCAGAATTAATTATAATACATTAATAAATCTATCTTACTTGCTTTAAATCACGAAGATCGAGTTATATGGGTAACTAATTAATAATACAATGAAAAACTTAATTGAATTCCAGTCTTATAGAAAATAAATGCTTTAAACATATTTCGCTTTATCCTCTTTTTTTTTAAAAAAAAAATAATAAGTTCTCACATTTTTTCCTCTTACAGATTCGTTCCAAATTAAAGGAGGGGGGAGCGAAAACTCATTAATTTCGAATAAAAGTCCAATAAATTCCGAAAAGAACGCATAGACATTCTTTTCGAGAATTATTTCCCTCCATTCCTAACACCTTCTTTTGTCCTTATCAACAGGTACAAATTTAATATTTCATTCTAATCCGCTCTTTTATTTTGACACCAGATGAAAGAAAAAGACAAAAGCCACTTATTCATCCATAATTTGTTTAATATTCCGAGAAGAATGGAATTTCAGGGATAAAAAAAAATCGCCTCTGTTTGCACTATGCGATGCTATCTGCTTATTTCCCATCTTTCCCTTTTATTATGCTTTCTTTCGTTAGATAATTGCAAACAGCTGGTTGTATACTTTTTTTTTCACTTTTATTCACTACATATTCGTTTTCTACTGTACAAAAGAGGATACAGCTGCATCTCTAGCTTTTGTGTCTGAATGGAAGTGTTGTTTGCCACTGTCTTGTTTTTATTTACCATTTATTTTCCGCTTGCTAGATTTATGGGAATTAAACGTTTTATTTTATGCAACTAACGTCATGGGAAAACATTTGTTTTAATTTAGTTTTGAAATTTTATTTTTAAAAATAAATATATGTAATAGACGTGGTGGGTAAAAGTGTTCATCCGCAAATGATTAATTTTTTACGCGACATTAGTTGTCATCCATACGTTTAATTTTATATAGGACTCTGGTTATTATTTTGCAAAGTTTGATTTTTTTTTAAGAAAAATTGTTTTATTTGATAAATTGCATTCTTACATATTGTGGGGGGTGCAATACGTCTCGAACCATTAAATACCATTAAACACGAATCAGCGTGTGACCTACCTGATCAGAATTAATTTCCACATTCACAATTTTATTTTTAAATGTGGGCATTTTATTCCAAACATATGAGTTTTTTAAAAAGATGTGTTTGCCCTTTTCTTATTTTTAAGCTTTGAGAGAAAGTTGAATTAAAAAAAAAAACACTTTGCTCATAGTTTGACGAATTAAAGAGTTTTTTTTCAAAAAAAAAAATGCAACATGGTGATTGGGTGCCATAAATCAATCAATCAATCTGCTATTTGTTTTTAAATGTTCATACAAGTAATACGCCTTTTTCTTACATTTTATTTTCGAGAGATCGTGAGTAAAATTTTTAAACCAATAACGATTCTCAGATCCAGCAGTGACCCATATTTGGACGTGTATAATTATAGTCAATGTATATTAAATTAAAAAAGAAATAAAAATGTCCACTGCAGAAAAGGTGTATTTAAAACAATCGGCTTTATTATTATACCATACATTTCAAAACTAATGGATCCACAATCGGTCACCAAATTTACTCAGTTAAACCTAATTTATATTACTCTCATGCATAGATCTTTTATTCCCTGTATACTATCAAAACAAACTTTTGAAATTTGAGAATTTATGTATTCAAAATGCGGTTAAAAATGTAATGAGGGTTGAATGTGTTTAACAAACTATCACAAGCTAATAATGCACCAATTCATGACCTAGTAGATAAGAGTTAATGTTCGATGTGAAACTGTAGGAGATTACTTATTTTTACTAACATTATTTCTTTTTGTTTACGATGTTAAAAGCTGTGCTGAGATGTTCGTCTTAGTATTAACATCGTTCTTCTTTTTTGTATTATTATTATACTTTGTTTATTACATGTATTCCGTTTCCTTTGAAAAGTCCTGAAAAACAGTTCTCCCCAAATCAAGATCTAAACTTAAATGTCCTTGTGTGCAATATCAAATTAGTTTTCAGAAGTCATACATAAACTAATAGAATTCATTAAAATTGATTCTTTAGCAAATTAAATCCAATATTTTATAAACATCGCTGACGGATTACTTATAAGAATTTTTCATTTATAATGAACCTGCTATGTCTTTCATGCCATGAAATATCTGAAATCAATTAGAAACAAATTTTATCTTTCCTTGAAAGCAATACATTGATTTTCCATGTAAGTATATTATGTTATTTTAGCTTAATGCTCTTATTTTTTCGACAAGTTACCTTAGATATATTTTTATTGTGAGAGGGAAAATTCATTTGATGAAGACAAAGTCATTTCAAGCCTCTATTTTTTCTATAATGCATGTCACGGGAGTTATTTAAAAAACGAAATTTCTCTGTGTATAATATTGATCTGTCTACCAAATGGCCAACCGAATACCTCTCTGCCTATCACAGCCGTTGAAATCTCTGTGGTTATGAAAGTTTTGACTGACACAAACGATATAACAAAATTGATCGCACTGCAGCTCTGCAGCTGCTAGTTCATCGACCGTTATAATCTTTTTATGGCATAATAAAAAAACTTTTTTAGAAAAGCCTTCCGTGTTTCTTTAACGTCTTTTAACGGATGGGGATTAAACCTTTTCTAATATGATTTATGCGATGTTAATTTCGATAATTTTTATTCAAAGCATTCCGCCTCAACGTTTGAATGTGGTTTGCAGTTTTCTTTTTAATTCTTTTTTCGAATAGTTGAAGTATTGAAAGAGTTATGAGTCACTGTGTTTTGTTGTTATATGCATGATTTTTTTTGGATATCATAAAGAATCTGTCTGCATGTCAATTTTTGGATTTAATTTATTCATATATAATATTTCGCAAAATATTATTTTATCATAAATGACATTACTGTTACATTTCAAATTGCGGAAGATATAAAATTCTGATTTCGTGTTAGAAAAGCTTCTCTTCATTTACTGAAGAATTCATGTTTCAGACGTTAAATAACTTTTTTGTTGCATATCATGCCATAAATAGTAGATGGTACATTTTTATAGTAAGCTCAAGGAATTACGTATGTAAAATTGAGTTTTCATTTGTGTGTGTGTGGCTATGTGTTAAATGAATATCTATAAATTGATGAAGTGTTTCAATTTTTAGCTGTTTGAATTTTTTTTACAAAAAGTCTATATTCTTTTTTTTTTTAAAAAAAAAAACTCATTTGGTAATTCATAAAGTTAAGGATACATATGATAGAATCATAATAATGGTCCACGAATATCTATCAGAATTGTGATTTAAAATTAATTTCCAATATAGATATTTTTTTTTCCACTACAAAATGACATAACTTGGAATATTATGGAATACTTAGGAAGGAATCATTCCTTCTAAAATATTTTATTTTAATTAAATGAATGAATTTTTCAGTTTCACCTAAAAATTATGTTTTATAATTAAAAAAAAATATCCTTAAAAAACTTTTTAAAAAAGGTTGTGATGATCTTTATTGCAGATTAATTTTAAAATTGTCTTAAGTACAGTTTATTAAACGATTATTTATCATATCCAGTAAGTTTCATTGGCATGATGTGTTAGAATTCTTAATAAAAAAAATGTATCTGGTGTTTTTTTTCCCTCTCTTCTGTGATAAAGTCGAGCCTTGATACCGCGAAAAACCCGCCAAATAACCGGGTCTGATACTTGTCAAATTTGTCGTTGCTGAAAGTCCTCCCTTAGGCATGGTGTGGAAGTTTGAAGAGGGAGATTCCAGCTCAGGTGTCGTCCTCGTCACTTGATCAAGGCTCAAAAATAGAGGTTCATCGTCAATAGCCCTCGTGTTGTTTCTAGAACGACGTTAATAATACCAAACTACTCTAAATTTAACCTCAGTAAGCAACCAATCAAAATCATTTAATGCTAAGAACTTGTTGAATATTGCACATACCTGTGTATCTCTTGATACTTTTTCATATTTTTTTGGCCTATATTTAGTTCAGTTTCTCTGTTTATATTTAATCCCAATTTGAACTTAAAACGTTTTTCAAAAGATAGATGTACACATTTTCTGTTTTTGCTGCATGAATAAGCGAAAGTATAGGTCCCAAAACAACTTAGTTTGATACGAATTTTCAAGATTTTACCTATTTTTGACTGAAATCAAATGCAAATGTATTCAAGATAGTATACTGAACTATATTTTTACTATGAAAGATACCTAGATTATGTGAAACAGTATTTTTACAGCCGATCACGAGATGGAAAAAAAATGAAGAAAGAAAAACTTTATTACTCTGGTGAAGTAAATATAATGCATGAATTTGAATTTTATTTGACTCTTAAAATGTTGCAGTTATTCAAATGAAAACTGTCGCTATATCAACCGACTTCCTTCGGAATTTATATATATGGACAAAAATTTTTACGTCTGTGTGAATCGTGTTTCCAAAATATAGTGGTAATATATCACATCGGATTTGAGAATTGCTCTCGAATTCCTCCATTGCTTGAAAAACTGCCGTTTTTCAAAATCTGTTTCTTTTAAAGAATAATTTTTATATCTTTAAATCCGTGGGGGTGACTTTCAACTAAAATTCTAAACTCAAGGTGACTTTTAGAATTCATTGAATTCGGTTTTAGACGGTACTTTTTTTTTTTATGTCTAGTTCTTTTTGTGTGTGATCCTTCAGTAAAACTTAAGTCATTATCTTCGTCTAAAATCTTTTAAAAAGAGTCTTAAAATGGAATCTTTTTTTTTTTTTTTTTAAATGGAAGCTTTTGTGAAATGATCGTTGTATTCACAAGTGAAAGCTTTCGGATACTTTTTCATTTCCAATCCTTTTTAAACTTAAGACTCTGGTCTGTGCGAACCATTTTGAATACGTGAACGCAATATTAGTGTGGGGAGGGTTACTAACTGGGTTTCTAAAATGTAAATTATTTTATTATTTTGAATGCAACAATACGCAGAAGAAAAGAACGTATTTTTTAATGTGTTAAATATTTCTTTAAATTTTGAAAACTTGGGATGAATCGTTGAATTGAAAATAAAAATACTTTCAGAAAAATAAACGTACAGAAACTTTGTCCTCGTTTTTCGTATTTTTTTCAGTGCATTTGATAATATTCCAATACATACAATAGTCTAGCTTTGAGAGGAATAGTTAAGAACCCATTGAATTCATTTTATGTGTTCTTGTACTTATTATATTCAATTCAACTTTTCAAAAGAAATCATAAGTACAGTCGTTCAGCGTTCGGATAAGAAGTACATTTCGAAAGAAAAACAAATGAAGATGAACATTCTTATTTAAGGGAAAGATAAGATAATGCTTTTTATATAAATATGATAATACTCTAGATCAATCATTGTAAGTGAATATTCTCAATAAAATTCTCTTTTCTTGCCATCAACATTAAAATTAATTATTTAAATATAATTATGTCTCATTTAATGAAATAAATAAACTTATTGCTGGTAATTACGAAAATTCTGTTTGTGATAGAAAAAAAATTTCAATCGGTATTTATTAAAAATAACAAGTTCTTCAAAACCACACTCATGTTATGTGAAATGAGAGTAAATGTTCCGTCCAGAGGCTTGCCATCTTTAGATAGAGACGGGAATCATGACCTCGAAACACACCCTAGTGATCTTTTTCTTTCCTGTGGGGATGACTGTTTGTGGTAAACGCAGGTGACGCGCCCTCGGGGTACTCTAGCGGTCCTTTCCTGTATTTTCTACCCTCCTTCTTGTCAACCAATTCTTTTTCTTCCATTGTTTTGTCGAAAGTCTGGATCACAGTTACACCTAGTTTTTGACGCAGCACAACCATATCTGCCTATTGTGTCATAAAACTGCACGCCCTCAGGGGCTCATCTTCTTGAGGCAAACACGGGAGTAACGACCCCGAGGAACTCTAGTGATCTTTTTCTTTCTCATGATGTTTACTGCCTGTGGTAAACACGGGTGATGCGCCCTCAGGATACTCTAGCAATTTTTCTCTATACTTTCGTGTCAATCATTTTTAACTTTCCTTCCCCCCCCCCACCCAACATTTAGAACCCGGTTACATCTTCTTTGGGCGCAGCAAAGCCGTACCTAGCTCTTGCGCCATAAAATTACACCATCACTCACTCACTCATTAAACTCCAATCACTCACTCACTACGGTCCATCAAATTATCTGAATCTTTATATTGAAATAAACATAACTAGGCTTCAATTACCGTTTTTGCTTCACTTCATCCTTTTATTATCGTAGAAAGAAACCTTTCGTGGTGAAAGGAAACGTGCGCTAAAAAAACAGGCTTAGAAAGAGAAAGGAATCGAACTCTTAAAGACACGAAAAGAAGGGGGTAGGGAGGAACAGATATCATTTTTCTTTCAAAAAATTTATTGCGTATTTGTAAGGTTTCAGAAATGCTTTCTTTCCGTGTAGAAACCAGCGAGTCTTCCCTTCAATTGAATCACCATTCCCTGTAAATGAATCCCCATTCATCGGATGAATACATGCAGATTTATGTTCTGAAAAGAATCAAAATTGTATGTTTTCTCTGAGGAGAGTCGTTTCATCCTGGCATTTCGAAGCATCGCTCAATTTGTATGGATTCCGTAAACGGGAGGTGATCGATTGGATGTTTAACTTTATTTTTAGCTGAAGGTGTTTCCTTTGATGTTGAGTTGCACTCTTTTCCATCCATAAAATGTTTCAAGGTTTCGGTAGCGGCAAAAATACTGTATTAGGCTTCACGTTTTATTTAAAATTTTGATAGTGAAGTGTAGGCGCTTTTATCAGTAGAATAATGGTTTTAGAAGTTATTTTGCGTTTGTTAAGTCTTAAAGAATATATTTTATGCGCAATAATATTTGTGTATTTTATTTTTATGTGACTGCTTACAAAGTTTCTTTCAATTTGTTTCTTAATTTTACATGGTTATTTTAATGCTGTTCCTTATTATATATTCCTAGAGTTGATGATGTAACATCTCTATTTTACAATTTAGGAAAAGCGACGAAATGTATTTTACTTAGCTAACAAAACAATAAAAAAAGCTCACAAATATTATTTTATTAGAAATCATCATAAGAACTTCGTACCGGAAATATGAATCACGATCAATTCATTTTTTTTTTTTTTCCAGGTTGCCAGAATCTTAATCCAAAAATGCTTTTGATAATGAAAGATCAGTATCAACAAGTAATATAAAAAAAAATTAAGTCAATTCCTTAGGTCAACAAAAAAAAATTATTTTTGTTACTTTTTATTAAATAATTACAATTAATATAAATATGTATATACATATGACAGAATCACAATATTAAGTGGGAAAAGAAATTTTTTTCAGCGATCTACACGCTTCGTCACTGACAGTATTTATTCCTAAACTAATATCTTGCTAAATATCTTATATAAGAGAAATTTTTTCTCCCATATAAAACTAAAATTAATTATTTAAAAATCAAATAAAAAAAATTTATATTTCGACGAGATTCGATCCGAAGGCATGAAGATTCTACGTCGACGCTCTACCAACTTTGCCATTGCAAGACAAATGTCATAGCAGAAGCATTGGCTCGTTTCTTAATTCCCCCGGTAAATTAAATGGTAGGAATGCAGTTTAGCCCAACCACCCTTGGCGACAGGAATTATTTGGAGGTATTTTGTTAAATGTGGCTACCCTGGTCCGTTTCGCGGACTTTTCGTTCAGCCAAAAAAAATCGCCAAGTTTGGCAATTTTTGAAATCACGCCAAGTGGTTGGGCTAAACTGCATTTTCACCAATTAAATTTAATTCATGAATTAATATTTGAAAAAACTGTATTAACATACAAGTGTCATCCATCAAGTGTAAAACTGTGTTAACATCAAGTTTAAAAAATGTATTTAATCTGGTAATATGTACAATGTTGAATATTCAAAAATATTTATTGAGACTAAGTTGATAATCATTAATGCGCTCTTACTTATTCACTACAATGTCGTTTTGGGAATTTTCGATTTATGGTTTGAATTAAATTCAGGATATAAGGGTTACGAGGGAGCTTTTGCGGCCTCGGTTGCCGAGTGGTTATGATTGCGAGCTTAAAGCTGGCGTTATTTCAGTCAAGTAGCGTGTTCGAGTCCCTGAAGACCTGTTGTGCAGCGGATCTGAACTACCTTAAATCTGTTGGGGCTGAATGTCCTGACGTTGGGATGGTGCGGAAGTAAGGAGATGGATACTAGTTCAGGTGTCGTCTTCGTTACTTGACAATGATTCAAAATTACAGTCCCATGCCAACAGCTTCAGTGTTGCTTCCAAGTACGACTTTTTACCCAGTCAATCAATCGAAAATGTGTTGTATTTCAATATGCAGGTGTTTTAGGAATGAAATAATATACACTTTTTAAGTGGCGTGATATTTTTAAATATGTTATATATACTTGATTAAAAAAAAAATTATGTATGTATACGATCTAGAATATTTTAATAGAGAATATATTTTTCTGACACACGATTTCGTAGTAAACATAATTAACTCTCCTTTTCAACGACTTCTATAAGCATTGATTCGTGCGGTAATCATAAAAAATGTAAACAGCTGGTTCATAAGTCATGAGATGCATTAAACGTGATCCGGAAAAAAAATTTAATCGTTCGACGATGCTTTTCAGACCGCAACTGAAATATATTGTAGAATAAGTAAAATTATTTTTGGAAGTTGAGGAAAAAAATTCAGGATATGTCTTGTTGGGAACAAAACAATCCTAAATGCAGAAATTTAAGAAAAATGTGTAAGCTTTACCTGATGAAAGCAGAATATAGAACTGATTATTATTATTTTTGTGTTGTGAATTTGTTTCTTTTATTTTGCAAGAACTAAAGACGTACTACACATATATATATTCGTGGGGGAAAATTTTTTATACATATCTACAAAATAATTATTTTCTTTTTAAAAACAGGAAGTCTATATGCTGACAACTGACTATTCTGCCGACTAACATCTAAATAAGGCCAGAGATTACCTCTTTTCTCTAATATATATTAAACGATTCTCTCATTTTTATTATTATCTATTTCTAACCCTGCAATATCCTCACCGGTTGCTTTTTTTTTTATAACTTGGACTCCTTGTGTCTTTGCGTTTATTTATACGTAAACCTTATTTTTATCCAGAATTGTCAATTAATAAATAAAAACTGATTTTTTTTCTATTTTTATTTCTTGATGTACTTAATCGGATCTGTATTTTATGAAATGTCGCTTTTTTCTAGTATGGACCCTCATATTCATGTGACCTCTGCTATAACATTACGAGGGCGGTTCAAAAAGTGTTTGGATTAGGAATGGGTAACTCGCTGTTGTATTGTTCATAGTTCGTTTTCTCTTTTTCTGAGAAGTTAATGAGTAGGAAACCTTTTACATCTCAACAGAACTTCCGTTAAAGTCGGGAATAGGGTGTCCCTTAGGCGATTGGCGACGAAACTTGGCAACTTCCTAGATAGATCACAAAACGTGCGTGACTTAAGCATTATGATTTGGGTTACCATAACCTAAATCGCCACACTTAAATCATTATCACTCTCAAAAGTCGCCATTAGCCTAGGAGACACCTTATTCCCGACTTTAACCCAAAACTTCGTCATATCTTTTCCTACTGGTGAAATCATATTCGCCTTCTTTAGAACCGATTCACCGATGAGTGCTGGTGGAGTTAAAAAGTGAAGAGTCATTCCTGGCTATGCTGTGACAAACAAGGTATAACTGTGATCAACGAAAAATGGGGAGATAAACTTCAGATGACAAGAAAGGTCGAAGGGTCGCTGGCGAAATCTAGGGGTGCAATCACCCATGTTTACCGAAAACAGTAAACTCCATGGGAAAGAAAAGATCACTAGGGTTTCTTGGAGTCATGATGCCAGTACTTACCTAAAGAAGGAAAACACTATGGGAAAAATTGAAATTGGAAAGTAAGAGGATCGAATCTGGGACCACTACGCTAGTTTTGGTGCCAATTTTCCTCAGCAACGCCATCTGTTGTTAAAAAGAGGTACTTATGAACCACTCTTTTACGTTATACTTTTGACTTCGAATTGAGCCAATATCGTTCATTCAGAAATTTATAGTTATATTCCTTCTTTTAGCCGTTCTGAAAATAATTGAGGATAATGATGTTTGTATGAATTCTAAATATAAAGAGATATAGTAATCATCTGTTAATTGAAATTTTGCAAACATTCGTGTCCGATTTTCAGTATTTTTGTTCCCTTACGTGACATTTTTTCTTATCCTATTTCTTAAAAAATGTAATTCAGTTCGGAAGTCATTTTGTCACTAAATTTCCTTTTTCTCTGTGAATTTTCGTCAGCATAGTTTATTTCCTATTTCTAATAAGTAACATGTATGGATGTTAAATTCTACAGGTTATTAACATATCTTCCGATCGGAAGTCCTTTCGAAAAGCAGTTTTCCTCAATATTGCACGAATGTGTAACAATTTCCCTTAAAAGATCTTACAGGAAAGTATCTCTTTCGTTACTTTATTTTTTGTTTTGTATTTTACTATCAGCATCAATCTTTAGTAACTACTTGAATGTATTCCTTTTAAAACATTAGTTACAATTTATAAATCTTAACTTTTGCCAGAGAACCTTTTACGTTTTCAAATATTTATTATATTTTTGTGAAGGAATATGCCGTTACTGTTATTTACTATACCTCAGTATATTGCTCATAAAAAAATTTATTTTTTAATTATGCGAACCCGAGACAATGTTTTAAATGGGTAACTATCGCAGAAGTCTTTATTATCTCATCGGAGATCCATGGTTTTCATGTATATAAAGTTGTCTCTACAATTAAATAAATGAATTAATTGCTTATAGATCGATAATACGCATGTGTAAATGTAAGTGACCGCAGTAGCCAAGAATTTGTTATGGTCACGAACTCGTGGCCGGCGAAATTTCTGTCATGTCGTGAGTACGAGTCCTGATGCCACTAAAGACCCACCGTGTAGCGGGGCTGATGCTTTTTAAATCTGTCGATGCTCCAAGTCCTCCCTTTTGCGTTGTGTGCAAGTTAAAGAGTTAGGTAACAGCTCAGGTGTCCTTTTCATCGCTTCGTCATTTGACCAAGGTCCGTTGCCAATAGCCCTCGTGTCTGTTCTAGTGCGACGTTAATAAAACTAACCAACCAACATTCTCATCATTTGGCCAAGTTCAAAATTATGAGGTCACCAACAGCCTTGTTTCAATTGAGCACTAGGTTCGAGAACTGATTCTACTAAGACCCGACATGTAGCGAGTGAATGAGAATAAGGATTTGAGGCACAAAAATCAAATCTAAATTTTTCTTAAAACTGTAATGTGGAGAAGAAAAAAGTAAAAACTAGTTGAAAAACAGGGTCGAAAATAGAGAATGATCGCAAAGGTATCCCGTCGCGCATCACCCGTGTTTACCAAAGACAATAAACTCAATGAGAAAGGAAATATCTCTAAAGTACCTCAGGGTTCTGATTCCCTTACTTACCAAAAGAAGATAAGCCTCTGAGGGGAAGATTGTGATTGCTTATTGACGTCGCACTGAGAAGCAACGTGTGGGCTATTGGCAACGGACCTGGTAATTTTGAACCTCGCTCAAGTGACGAGGATGACACATGAGCTGGCACTTCCCTCTCCAAACTTGGACCTCGACCAGATGTAATGTGTTAAAGCCTCGCTGCACGACAGGTCTTAGTGGCATCAGGGCGCGAACCAACGATTCGATGGAAACAACGCCGACCGCGAGTCCATGACCATGATCACTAGGTTACAGCTGCCACAAAGGGTGAGAAAAAAATCTATTGTGAGGATCTTACGATTTGTTAAATATATAGCATAGAATATTGGCACTTAGAGGCTTCTTAGCCTTGGCATAGCTCTCGCATTGCTTATGAATGCTACGTGAATAAATAATTAATGAGATCAATCAACTCTTAACTTCAACTTTGTCACTCATATGGATAATATGCCTATGATGGATCAGATTATACATCCATAAGCTATTGATAATTTTATTTTAAAATAACTTGTTTAAAAACAAAAAAAAATTTAACATTTGGTTAAAATATAAATAAACACACACAATGGAGGTTAGACTGTTGAAATAAAACTGTAAAGTCCTATTGGAAAAAATCACTACTTCTAGAGCATTTCCTTTAATGATGAGCATGTAATTTTAGTTATCTATAAAATAGAAATAGTTCCGTAACCTCTGCGGAAAGTTATTTCAATAATTTTGAATTTGAATTTAAATGACGTAAAGCTTCGACCTTCTAATTAATATTCAAATAAGAAATCTTTGAAAATAAGAAATGTCATACTTGAGCTGTGTTGCTTATGAAAAACGAAAGAAAAAAGTTCATTCTTTAAAGTTTTACGAACATTAAAATTAGATTAACATTTTTGTATAATCTGTACTCTTTCATTTTTCTCTTTTGTATACAATAATCATGAATAAATTTTACGTATATTTGAGATACGAGACAGAATTGATGTTCTTCGAGCGACACGTGCATGAAAACGTGGGAACCATTCCAGCGACCTATTCATAAACACGTATCATTAAGACTTTCTTCTTACAATAAGAAATTTAATGTATGCGCTATCGCTGATGGGCATTGATGAATATTGACCGTTCGCACGTAAAGCATATCATCATAATCTCTCCGAATAATCAAATGCTTAATTAATTCTTTTCGACAAAATCGCCAAAGAGGATCCATGAAATCTTCGAGCGGCTTATCTAGTATTTTCATCGTTCTCGAAAACCTCTAACTTTTTTTTCCACGAGAAAATTTCTACTGGCATCTATTAATTGACATCATTTCAGTTTATACCCAGGAGGTTGCGATAAAAACTCGGCTTCTGACTTATAGAAAGGGCTTATCTTATTATTTCTCAAGAACCTAGCCATTTGCATGATTGGATGTCCATGGTACTTAACCTTTTACCACACCCAGCGTTTTGCCAGGCACAAGTATTAGAACGACTCTTTATTTAAATCCGCCCGAGGACATCATTGTTTTTTGTTGTTGTGTAACCTTCAATTCGAGATTGGGACTATTTGTCAGTGCAGTAAAATTCGTACGTAGGAGTTTGAATGGTACTTAAAAAAAAAAAACGACTGCCGCTCCAAGACGATTATCTAATCTGCCGTTGGTGGATAATAGTTGTATTCAGTGATAGTTCTTAGGAATAGCTGCGGACAAGTTCAAGATTTTTCAGTAGATTTCTGTCCATCATCTCTAAACTTTAATGACCTCTCTGGACGGATAAATTTTCCCTGGGAAAATCGTAACCAGTTTGAAAGTTTGGGTTTGTTGAGTATATCACTTATGTGAGAAGACGATGGGAAGTAATAGCTTCGTGGAATCGATTGGTTAAAATATTTCGATTTGGTTATAGCAACGAACTAATTGTGCAGTGTTCCCGCTGAAGTTTTGTTAATAATTTGAAGCTTCTGAAATTAAAGTTAATGTTTTTTTTACGAACAAACTTTACACGAGCTACTCAGCAACAATAAAATACTTATTACACATTTGGAAATTTCGCGTATAATTTATTCCACTTCATAACAAAAAATCAGTTCTTCATTTTTGCCGTGTAGCTCCACATTGGATATCAAACACATTAGTCTTAACTAAGTGGTACTGTAGCTCTTTATCCACATCTGCAAGATGATTCTATTTACAGCATATCACGTGGTTTATTTAAAACTTGTCTCTGGAACAACAAAGGAATTCGATCTATGCTACCACGAGAGATAAATGTTTTGTTCCGTTTTTTTTTCCAGTTGAGAATTTATGAGACACTACAGACTTTCTGATTAATGGATGATTTAACCATTGTCTTATTCTTTGTAAATGATTTTTATCATTTTCAAAGTGAATCTAGAAATTTAATTGCTTTTGCTTCTGGCTTATTCTATAAATCAATGACCAGATGAAACAACAAATAAATTTGCAGTTCGCAAACGGCTGCTGGGGGAAGGACTGCGAAAAATTTGTTTTCAGAGAGAACAGGGTTTTGATAGATGAAAGATTTTCACGCGATATTTAGAAGCAAATTAAATAATTAAGTAAATTTTTTGTCATTGGAAGATAAAACTAGGAAGTAATTAGTTTCTCTAGCTTTACTACCTCAGAGTTTCTTATTGAGTGTTCCTGGATGGGATTGAGACGAAAGATAGGAACGCAATCGGATCATTGGGGAGATAATAGTTGTTTTAAACAATTGTGTAGGGCCTTCGTCTCTAGTCCCAAAATTTGCGCCAAGGATCTCCACCAATAATGTACAGGGCACATACTGAGTTTAGTAATTGCAAATTAAAAAATTACTTTAAATATATATTTTAAGAAAATAAAAATTGCATAAAATATAACTTTATTAGAATAATTTTTATTCTTTCTTTTTTATTAATTTCCCCTTCCATCCCCGTCTCTCTCTCCCTCTCTATCACACACACACACACACACACATATATATATATATAAACAAAACACAAATAGTACAAATCACCATATCATATATGTACATCACACCTCTGTCGATGCTATAATTGATGTTGATTTCGGGAAAAGAATGCAGTCGTTCTAAGTAATAAATATTTGATTTCATTTAATCATGCTGGAACATTTACATGATTATACTTCCATGCCATGACGGAAGATAGTACCCGGTTTGTCGTGTCTCGCACAGCAAATAATAGCAGAGAAAAGAGAACGTTAGACGTGCAGACATCTTTTACACCAGAGCATAGAACGGTAGTTCACCGAAATAATTTTTAGTCTTTGTTTAGTCAGCAGTTAAAAGGGAATCGTGCGCTATTAAAACACGCTCTTCTCCATAGAGAAAATCAGTATATTTTAAAAGGTGGAAAAATTTTTCTTGTTAAGACATTAAATAAATAGGAAGATGATAAATTGATTTACGACATGTGTGTTTAAGAGAACCACAAAGTTTAAGACATTTTTCAATTTTTGGTTTACAGATATATTTTCTTATTTTATTACTAGATAAATTTTTGAAAATCGGAATTTCCCCTTCCAAATTACTGCTGTGAAATATTGCAAAAGAAAAACGCCTGAGCTATATGCAATGTAACAAATCTAATCAATTTTATTATTCACGAAAATGATCCTCTTAACTTTTTTGAGGAAAACTTATTCCATGTTTTTAGCTCTCACTGCAATAAACTTAGTCACGTTTTTACGTATTCGATGAGAGATCCAAAGGCGAAACACCTCTTAAAAAACAATGTCTGTCTTCCGGAACGAACGACTGTGTCACGAACAATGGCATATCAATCGAAGTTCTGAAAATAACTCTTCAATCATTTTTATATCTCGAAATCGCCGTTAACTGAGGTCAATATCAGAATAACAGAACTGCATATATTTTATTACGTGTAGAACGTTTCCTTTATTCAGTTTGATTACATCCTGTTACAGTTGTTTGGTGTGGAATTGTCTCAATATCGAATCTGAATCTTTTTGCATCCGTATTGATCGTGACGGAAATTTTGATTGCATTTCAAAAAGGCGCATTGAAGAATTTATTGAATTAAAATTAACGGAAATTTTTCGATAAAAATATTTTTAAAGAGCCGATTTGTAGAACTTTTCGAATTCTATGAACCGACTCCCATAGTTTGCATTTTAAATTGGATGTCTGTTTGCTTCAATACGGAATATCAATACTGAATATGACGGAAATGTCCATTAAAATTTTCAAATGACGCTTGTGAATATAAAAATATCAAAAATCCTTAATTGAATTTTTATTAGAAACTTTTTGTAGTTCAGTCAGATTTATTTTTGTTGATTAGAACAAAGTTGTCTTCAGACTGAAGCTGCATCAATTTATTAAGACCGTGGCAGAAATTGTGATTTAATTACAAAAGTGTGTGTTGTTTAGTTTTTCCCAATGAAATTAAAGAAACTTTTGATGGCTATTTTCGATTTTTGAATCTCGCAAAACTATTTTATTCTGAATTTGAATCTTTTTATTACCGGTATGGACTGTGACGGAACTTTTGAATGAAGTTTTAAAACGTCGCATTTACCGTTAGTCGAAATGAAATATTTAAAAAAAAAAAATGCAAAATCTCGTAAATTCTTTATTGGAAAATTGATTTTTTTTCCCTTCATTTAAAATTTGTTTCCATTGCTTAAAGTAAAATTCCTTGCGACTAAATCTGAATTTGTGTTTGCATCCCTTCGACATAGAAATTTTGATTAAATAAAATTTCAGAATGGCGTTCGAATAATTCGTAGAAATGTAGTTCAAAGAAAAATCGAATCCTGAAGGACAGGAATGTTATTAAAAACTGTTTTATCAGTCTTCAGAATTTCAGTTGTAAGATGCGTATTGAAATGAAAACCGAATCGGAATCTATATGTATCCGCTTAGTTCGGGACAAAAATTTTGATTGAATTTGTTCCAAAATGACGTGCCCCAGAGTTAGTAAAAATAAAATTTAAAGAAAAGAAATATTCTCGAAATAAATTACGTTTAGGTCTTTATTTTTATTAGCTTTAAAAGAAATGTCTCTGTGGAGGGGGGAAAGAATTTTATGTTCGAAAATGCATATTTGTAGAGTTTAAAAATGTTCGATTTTCATCCAAGGAATTTCCAGTAATTGTCACTTCAGATAATTAGTGAGGGAAAAGGTATTTTTAAAGTCTCGTTAATTGTGTGTCTGAGTTCCATTTTAATAATCCCTTTGCGATATATTTGTTATTCACTTCAAAGAATTTTTCTCCCAGAGAGAGGAGAGCAAAGTCTTGTTTTGTGAAGAGAAAACGTGTTGAATTAATGCTTTCACTTAAGCTTAGGTGTGCATTTGCTGTTCATGTCATTCTGTCAGCTTGTTAGCTAAGTTTAAAGGTATATACTGCTACTTATTTTTAATTAATGTTATTACTTGAAAGAAATAAAAATAAATTACTTAAAAGAAAAAAAAAAGCGCGTGCGCTGCGTGTTGAAAGTTAATTTTTATTTAATTCCTACTATTAGCTCACACACTCGCTCTATATATATCTTGTTCAAATTTTCAATCGTTAATAAAATACTTTTTATTCATCCACTCAAGTTCAAATACATTTTTTTAAACTTGTAGTGGACGACACTCTGATGTTAATACAGTTTTTTCAAATATTAATTCATTAATTAAATTTAATTGGTGAAAATGTAGTTTAGCCCAAACACTTCGCGCGATTACAAAAATTGCCAAACATGGCGATTTTTTTTTTTTTTTTTTTTTTGGGCTGAACGTTAAGTCTTCGAAACGGACCGAGGGAACCACGTTTGGCAAAATACTGACAAATAATTCCTGTCGCCAAGGGTGGTTGGGCTAAACTGCATTCCAACCATTTAATTTACCGAGTGAATTAAGAAACAAATCAATGCTTCTACTATTTCATTTGTCTTGCAATGGCAAAGTTGGTAGAGCGTCAGCGTAGAATCTTCAGGCCTTCGGATCGAATCTTGTCGAAACATAAAATTTTTTATTTGATTTTCAAATACTTAATTTTAGTTTTATATGGGAGAGAAAAAAATTTAGGAATAAATACCGTCAGTGACGAAGCGCTGGAAAATTTTTTCTTTTGCCACTTAATATTGTGATTCTGTCATATGTATATACATATTTATATTAATTGTAATTATTTAATAAAAAGTAACTAAAATAAAAATTTTCTTTGTTGACCTAAGTAGGAATTGACTTAATTTTTTTTTATGTTTTTAATTAATGTTATTACTTAAAAGAAATAAAAATATTTAGCGCGCGTACGCTACGTGTTGTAAGCTGAATTTTTTCATAATAAAACATCAGAAATAAATAAATAAAAAATAAATAAAATTCATTTCATCAGAAATAAATAAATAAAAGAAAAATTACTACACTAGTTAAGAAATTCATTTACTATTGATTAAATAAGGTATTTTAAATTTAGTGCTCGCTATATCTTGCTGTTCCATAAGAGAGAGTTGGTCAGTAAAACACTTTCATTAAAGAGAGATTGATTTACAAATATCAATCTGTATCATGTGTTACTAATAAAATTAATTTATGTTATCACTTCGCGGGTCACAGAATTTGGACATGGTCTCGAGTTTCGCAACTGGCAATATTCAAGTCGAGTTTAGTCTAAACCTTTATTGTATGAAAGATTATCGTGGGAAATAATTGGATTGCATCACGTGGTGTGAAATTAAGGAGAGCGATGTACCACAGTCCAGGCTTTTCCTTGTTACTCGACTATGATTAGATCACAAGATGAATCGCAGGTAGTCCCCGTGTTTTCCTGCAGCGAAATTAATTTAAACATCAAAAATCAATCCAAATGGTAGCTGTTGAACTGACTCTTTTAACTTCTGATTGAAAGAGATGTTCAATGCTGCCTATAGCATGACAGAAGAGTTCCGTGTTCTGTGACTATGACGGCATTTATCGAATGATTTTTGAAAGATTTTTTTTTCCTATCTTAAATTGCGCTATAGAGACTTAGATGTTTTCATTTGTAACAAAGTGGAAATTTTTTTTTTGTGAAAGTGAATTGATTTTTTTTTTATTATTTTATTGATTATTAACGTCGCACTTTGAAGCAACACGAGGGATATTGGCGACGGACCTCGTACTTTTGAACCTCGGTCAAGTGACGAGGACGACACCTGAGCTGGCACCTCCCTCTTCAAACTTCAACACTACACCAACGGGAGGATTTGGGCTCTCGACAGATTTCAACGTGCATCACCCTTGCTACACGGTGGATCTTTAGTGGCTGGGCTCGAATTCATGACCTGTCGGAAAACAACACCGGCCGCGAGTTCGCGATCATGATCTCTAGATCATCGCGACCATTTGTGAGAGTGGAATATTAACTAAAAATTAAAATTGATCTTAGGCCAGCAAACAGGAACAAGTAAACAAATAGGTCCTACTA
Source organism: Nephila pilipes (assembly GCA_019974015.1). Classification (NCBI taxonomy): domain Eukaryota; kingdom Metazoa; phylum Arthropoda; class Arachnida; order Araneae; family Nephilidae; genus Nephila; species Nephila pilipes. The sequence goes on along the minus strand of BMAW01002217.1, from coordinate 106,034 downwards.
TTTGAATTTACCGTACTACCCGTATTTCTTTTCAAATTACGCAGTTTTTTTGAATATTCATTTTGGAAATATCAAATAAAAAAAAACCTTTCTGCTTTGTTCCACTGTTGAGAAACCAAGTCAAAGGAAAATAGACAGAAAATTATCAAAAGGGAAATTTATAGATTTATTAATGGGCATGCATATAATTATTGATTAAATTTGTTGATTTTATTAATAAAAATATATATTAGAATTATGTTTATTATAAAATTTTAAAAAGTGGTTTGTTACACTTTTTTTTTGTTGGAAACGTGATTATTTCCTTCAAGTAAACTTCTAAAGACTTCGAGATAATGATTATGTACGTACAACAATTATTGGAGAAAATATCTTTATCGATTAGGGATAAAAATATTAATATATAAGCTTTATATATATTTTTAAATGGTTTTTTCTCATTGAATCAATTGTAATTTTTTTTTTTGATAATTTAATATTAATTTCTTAATTCTTAGCCAATAATATTATCTTTTTAAATTACCAAAAAAAAAAAAAAAAAAAAAAAAGACCGATGAACTTTATGCTATCGAAAGCGAAGGAAAAAACTTCACTAAAAATAAAGGTTGCATGTGGGACCATAGTTTATTTCAGCTGATCAATAGAACAGTAGGAAAATCAAGTAGCGAAAGAAAAATATTGTTTTTGAAAGAAAATATACTGCTATTACTAATAAAAAATGTGACTTTTGGTGGCAATAAATTTTGATGTGGCGTAACACCTTGCGCAATAATAAAAAATAAATTTTAGCTGTTCTCTTGCTGTGCCTCTAAAAATACAAAATGGTTAAAACTGTTGGGAAGCCAATAATCAAACGTCTTACGCTAAATGTTTGAAAGATCGCAGAGTGAAAAACATAAAATGTTATTCATATATTACGCAAATCGATGCACATCTTATTATCATCTCGGGCTGCAACGAGAGGAAGGCCTTTTTAGGGTTCATATACTTCAGGCAAATACGAGCATCACTCACCCAAGGCCCTTTATCCTTAAAAATAAGGTTTACTGTCGTAGGTAAACACGGGTAACGCATCCCCGGGATAGCTTAGCCACTCTTCTCAATTTTTGACCCTGCCTTTCGTCAACCAATTTTTATCTTTTTGTTTTCCATTTTTTCATATGTCCAGATCACAGGAACACTTTGTTTGGTGCAGCATACCCATATTTGGCTTTTGCGTCATTGAATTAGTGTCACTGTCCCGCCGTGTAGCTGGGCTGATGCACGTTAAATCTGTCGAGGCTCCAAGTCCTCCCCTTGGCGTGGTGTAAACAAGTGCCGTTCTCTTCACTCGGCCGATGCTCAAAATTTCGAGGTTCGACTCCAATAGCCCTCGTGTTGCTTCTCAATCGATGCATACTGACCATCATTATTTTTCAACTTGTACAATGAAAATTTCAGTTTTATTTTTTTTTAAATCAAATGTTTTGATGTTTGTTACTTGTAGGTAGTTTTTTACAGTTTTTTTAGGTGTTATTCGCATTCAAGATTTTTTTTATTCTTTCCTTACTGTTATCAATAAAAAAGAGTAATTTTTGAAAATGAAAAAGTGTTCGAAAGAATACAGAAGTATCTTTAAAAAAAATTCACAGAAGCATAATTTTGCTTCTTATTAGAGAAACAAATTAAAACTATTTTTATAGAGAACAATACAAAACCCGATTCCATTCTAGTCAAATTTGATTCCATAAATATAATTTTAAAAATCAATTCAAGCTATCTCGAAATATCTTAAGGAATAATTATTTTCTACCCAGGATAACTTCAAATCGAGATTGAGAAACCCTACTAATAATATCTCTCCAACAAAGATTTTTAAATCTCGTGGCTGATGAATATTCTTTAAAAATGGAATTCTTTGTCAGATCTATTAAATTGTTCAATTGCCTGATCAAATTATAACACAGAAAAACAACTTTCTATTAAATACTTCTTTTACGAAGTTTTATTTTTTTTCTTGCTTTAATAGTACAGGAATCTCTATAAGATTCATATATATAACACATCGATCAATAACTCCAAAGTCTAACCCAGAGATGGCGCTCGTAGTAAACCAGTAACCAGGTCTTTCTAGAGTACTAATCTTTGCTTGAAACGTGTCAAAATTTTAAGTCGATCGGACCAGGAAAAAGGTTTTTTGAAGTGAAGTGAAAAAGGTTTTTTTCAAGTGGGTGCCGCGATTGCTTTAAAACAGCAACGAGTCGATGATTCAGAAAGCTGTTTATCGCTATTTACTCGCAACAAAAAAGATTTCTTGCGGGAAAAAAAAAAAAAAAAATTGGGAGGGGGGGGAAAGATTTGGAAAAGCGTTGGAACGATTGTATCACCCTAAAAGGTGATTAACAAAAGGTGTTATGTTAATGAATAAAAAAAAAATTTTGCAAAAAAAATGTTGTTTTCAATTTTAGACTCGGGAGTTATTGATCGATGTGTTATATAAATGTTCAGGAATATCGTAAGTGGTTATCAAAATAAATTGGAATTTCTCCTCTAATAATCTAGTATGTAAATAAATAAATATCTCGGAACTTCCTTTGCTGGTGCAATCGTAACCGCAACAACCATTTCTTTCATATGACGTCATCAGTAAAAGCCCTTTTTACGATTCTTACTCTCCGAGTCATGCCCATTTGTTTTGATTGCAAGAATGACGAACTTTTTCGGAAGTCGTGGGGTGGATTACCGGTACTCTAAAAACGAATGACGTAGTTACATGTATGTACCTTAAGCGGAACTTAATGAGCGCACACAACCTCGGCAGTGTCATCTCGCGCCCTGGTGTTGTCTTCTGGAAAAAATTATCATTGTAGAGCACACACCCCGTTGCTATTTCTGCTCGCAACACATAAAAGTTGTGCGTAATTTAATTGTCTATTATCTGCTCCGAGCAGACGTTGTTTTGAGTCTCGAAGCGGAAGTATTGGCAATGTTTCCTGACAAGAGAATTCTTGTTAGATTTCGAATAAGTTTGCCAGAGGTTTTAATAAGAATACACAAGGCAAGTGTTAATTGTGAAACTGTTTGTTTTGGGGTCTTTTGATATGTTTTGATTTTTGTTTCAGGTTTCGTAAATGGTGTAGAATCAGTATGGTTAGTATTTTTAATTCTGAATATGTGTGTGGATGATGGACCTTTCTCTTTTGTTAAAAACAGAATTAATTCGTAAAATTTAGTCTTGTGTCATTTCCAGTAATAAAACCACCCAATATATATATATATATATATATAACGTATTCCATGGCAGGTTTCACTTTATAAGTTTCAAACACATAAATGTCGTAGCCCTTTAAGGCTCCCGTCTACCCGCCATTTTGATTTCATCAGCTTAATATTAATCCTATGGAATTTCGACTTTAATTCTCACCTCTTTATTATTCGACCTATTTGAATACAATAAAATGCATCTGAAAGAGCAAAAAATAATGAATGCTTCTGTGGAATTACTTTTTTCCTCCGATTTTTAAAAATATTCTTTAAAGACCGGAAAACTCAAAAACGAATCATTAAAATAAAAATAAAAATATTTTTAAAAATCTTAGGGAAAATATTCCACAGAAGCATTGATTATTTTTTGCTCTTTCAAATGCACTTTATTGCATTCAAATAGATCAAATAATAATGATGTTAGAATTAAAGTAAGAATTCCATGGGATTAACATTACGCTCACGAAATCAAAATGGCAGGTAAACGGGAGCCTTAAATTAACATCTCAATAATGCAATACATCTGGTTATTAATAACGGAACTTATAATTTTGGATCACTTTTAAGATTACCAAAATTTAAATAAATGGAAGGTCGTTTATATTGAGGATGGCTTGAGGGTTTTAAGGATTCGAAACTGTAGCCCTATTGCCCACTTCATTATTAGTATATATTATATCGAGTTTATAAATTTAAAAACATGACATAAACATTCAGTTTTTCCCTTTCAAACACAGTTTGAAAATGGCCATTTAGTTTTATACTATAGGATATGAATTTTGAAACAAATTTTTACTCCAGAAAAAAAAATGGATCGAATCAAATCGGCATGAATTGAATAACAAACTATACAATCCCTTCTCTTGGATAGCGAAGTTAGGATGGTAATGCCTTGTTACTATTTTCCTTTTGTTGTTATTATTAATTACTTCCAATTGTTACCAATCGATCATCCAATTAAAGGGAAGTCAAACAGTGATGATTACAAGGTTATTTTATTCCCATCTATGAAATATCATAAGTCAATCCCTGTCCTATTCTGCTTCTGACAGACGTCTCTATATGCTTCTGAGAAAACATTCAATATAATAAATTAGTATTTATCTTGCCGAGCCAGTCGGAATAGATGAGGGTTCGAATCCTTAACCCTTTGTAGTTCCCTTTGATCACTCTTAGTACTCCTTATTCGGCACAGGTATGATACAGCTGTCTTATTGATAACAACAATATCTACCTCAAATCGATCTGCCAATTTTCATATTAATTCCTTCACTGCTTGTATTTGCATCTCCTTTACTCTATTCATTACACTCATATAATTCTTATCAAATCTACATAAGACACGTTTGATTTGTTGGGAGAGATTTTCAGTTCAAACAACATCACATTTAAAGTCCCCAAACCGTTTGTTGAAGGCAGAAACTCGATAGAGATCACGTCATAGAATAGGAATATGATATACCTGCTGGAGAAATTTTAATCTGGAAAAGTATTTGGAATTTGGGTTCTATTCCTTGACATAATATGAAGAAAGCTTTAAATGACGAAAAAGATTTTTGAGCTGATACTACACACAACGCCCCGTGAGAATTCTCAAACTTAGTCAAATTCAACGTATAACAGTTTTCAAATTAGTTTATAGGCTGCTGCTGCTCCTCTAAGTAACGAAACTGTAGACCACTTTTCTGATATTATGAGTTGAACTGTTCGGGGCTTACTTTCTTTAAGTAGGTACGGAAATCATGACCTCCAGACAACCTAATGATATTTTCTTTCAAATGGGATTAACTGCTAATGGTAAACACGGGCGACGAACCCCCAGGATACCCTAGCGATCCTTCTCTATTTTCGACCTTCCTTCTTTTCAACCAATTTTTTATCTTTTTTCTATTTTTTTCAAACGTCTGGATCACAATAACACTTTGTTTGGTGCAGCATGGCTACATCTGGCATTTTCACTATCAAACTCCACCATCGCTCACATTCACATGATAAATAGAGCTTTGAATTTTTCTTTATGTCAATGTGATGTATTTCTTATCGTAATTTTTAATAGTTTTTTTTTAAAAAAAAAATATTATGACTTATTTATTCACCCATACATTTTCATACGTTTGAGTAAGCTGAACAAATTTAAAAGTATATGGATAGGAATTTATTATGAAAAAGTTAGACATTGTTTTAAAAATTATGATAAAACATTTTGATATTGATGCTGTTTATAAAACGTATTAGTCAGCCATTTTTCATCCGAGCGTATCGATGGATATTTAATACTGCTCTTAATTGATTTTTAATCAACATCGTTTACTCATTAATAGACTTGGGAAGGAGATTTGTGGTCAAAGTGTTCGTTACGTGTGTGTGTGTTTTTGTTGTCAGTGTATGTGTTGTGAAAGTAATATCTAATGCACCTAATAAACAAACTAGTTGTAAACTTTAGAATGAATAAAAATGTTTAATTGATATATAAGGCTGATGTAATGTGATTGATAGAATTTAGAGTTCTAATTGAGGAACGTAGTTAGAGTTCGATTCTCTTGATCAGTTAAGCATCAAAAAGTCCTCATTGACGTCATATAAGGTGATTTCGGTACCATCTTGGGGTGGAAAGGGGATATTGTGGTCATATCTTGATTTAGAACTGCGAAAGCTGTTGCTAATGGTTCCACACAGAGAAGTTTAGTCTAATTTAGTTCATTATATATCTCGGTTCATTATAATATTATCTCTTGGTTCAGAACAGGGGGGGGGGGGGTTTTGAATGGCTCGTTATGCTACTATAGAGAGAAATTTAATCAAACTTGATTCACAATATAGTATATCTTAGCTTATGATATAATATATCACGGTTTATAATATTATATCTCTTGATTCTATAATATCATATCTTGGCTCAGTACAGCGGAAACTGTTTTTAATGACTCAATGTACTCCTATAGAGAAGTTTAATTAAAACTTAATTAATATACTTAATATACAATATGTATCATTCATTTTGTAAACAGTTGGCAAAATATTCGATTCTTTTTAAAATTACGAACTTGCGTCTTATATTACAATAGAATTGTCATCTTTACCTTTTTTTTTTCTTTCAAAATTATTATATTCTTTACTAAAATTTTTGAGAATTATTTATTTTATAAAGTTAATTTTTTTCTTCATTTGATTTTTTTTAAAAAAAAAATACTACTTCTAAATTATTTTTTTTAAAAAAAATGTATGTTTAAAGGGTTTAATATTATTAAGGAATTACATTTTTAATAATAGTATATTTATTGCAATGTTGTGGTGTATTAATAATTTAGTTTTGTTTTCAATTTTATAAGATTTAGATATACTTTTTTATAATGTTACTGATATTTCAACGGAACTTCTTTATTCAGTATAATAATTAAGAAGTTTTACGAGCAGAACGAAAAATGAAAATTTTGCTCCAAATTTATAATTTACGATTCCCCCCACCCTTCTTTTCTCATCTCTTATAATTCAAGAATTTTTGTATCACAAGTTAAGAACTTTTGTCCTATTTTTTTCTCGGGAACTTAAAACGCTCATTTTCACATAATTCGAGTTCCATTTTTATAAAAATTTTACGACTCTATAACGGATTTCACTTTCCCCATTTCAAAAGGTGACCTTACGTAATTGCGGAAAACAAGATTTCTTGAATGCATAGCTTTTTTTTTACTATCATTTTTTCGGACTTCAAGTGAAAAGAAATAAAGAGTAACTTTCGAATGACGCTCCAAATTTTTACTTCCAAACCCTTCATTTTGTATGCCTGGATGACTTTAACTCTATAAAACTCTTCGGCACCTCTTAGATCAAATATAATAGGAAAAAGGAGAATTCTTTTTCTCCGTTCTTTCTTCTTAACATTTACTTTCGAATTCCATTTGGAACTAAAAGAAAAAGTAACTTTTTCCCCCCTCTTACCTCAGATGGATTTCCCTACAAGCGTTTCTGGGCATTATTGATAAATGCAAATTGGCGACGAAAGGGTTAGGAATAGAATTCTTTCTCAGTTGCTGTATTGTACGTGAGGAGCAATGGGAATTATTATTAGCAGATGATGAATGAATGGATCAAAAGGAATAGAGATTCTCATGCGTGACTGACATAACCGAGCGATAAATGTTTCATTTGGGTGTCGTGAAATTTATGAGTAGGCGACATGTCATGCGCTTTTGATCGCATAGGGTTGATAGAAAAAATTTTTCTTTGCTTCTTGCCGCAGGGGTTTATCTTCAGCAGATAAATGTAGCAGTCTCTCTCTCCCAGAGTGGTGAACGATCTGACTGTTACTATCTAAAACGGTCGCCTTTTTATATTGGTGTTACCATGAGCCTTCGCAGTCTGTGAGAAGAACACATGAAATGTTCTTGGCGATTTTCGTCCTATCCCCGCACATCCTTTATTTGTTTTATAATTTATTGATTCAAACAGTGTATGTGTGTGAGTGTTAATGTCACAAAAATTAAAACCGTCATTGATTCGAAGATAATGAGTTATGATAAGGATTAGAACTATATTTTGATTTTGAATTTCTTTCGTACTTGTACGTCACAGCGGCGCCCGTCAAATTACGATTACGCCAAGTCGTCGCCAAATTCGTGAAGCCTATGTTTTTATACAACCTACTTGGCGATATTTCTTAGTCGCTTGGCGATTAATCATCGGACGCCGCTATAATAGACAAGTACCGATTCTTTTTAGGAACGATAAATTGAATGCTTCATTGAATACTTTTTCATGTTTTGGATAATTACTATATATGTATACGTTATGTGTATTGTTATATTGATATATTTAAATCTGATATACCCTTCAGTCAAAGATCGGGGTATGGAATAACAGGATATTGAATCATTATTTAGAACTAGTGTCACTGCGTATACAGTTTGAAGATAGACCTCACAGTTCTGAACCAGTTTCAGGTGACGAGAAGGACACTTGAGCTTCCGCTTCACCGTCTAAACTTTGCCATGGGTTTTACTGTCTGTGGTGAACACGGGTAACGTGCCCTGGGATACCCTAGGGATCCTTCTTGTCAATCGGTTTTTCTTTCTTTTTTGATTTTTTTCAAACGTCTGGACCACATTTACACTTTTTTTTGGCGCAGCATAGTCGGATCTGGCTCTTGCGCCATTAAACTCTATACTACCATTCATTTCTTCATTCATCGTCTGAACTTCCACGCCACATTTTGGGCGGACTTTTAGGCTCTGTCGAATAAAATGTGCAGCAGTCTTCACAATTTCGTAAAATGTGGAATCGAACGCTATCGACCTTGAAGCAACCAAAAAATTCGACTATCGCGGAGCATTGAGAAGTACGTTTCATTTTAAATATCGAGTGCTGGCTGATGGGGAGGATGTTCTTACGCATTGAATTGAGTCTCAAAATTATCAGATTGTGGAATGTAAAATTTGAAAAGTGAAGTACAAACCCAGAGAGGTATCATCCTCATAAACGGAACATAATGCAAAAAAACAAAGCTCGTTGCCAATAACTCAAAAAAAAAATTAATCTATACCAAATTAAGCTCGAAGAATTCATGTTCTAGTTAAAAGATAAAAGAACATGCGTGAACGAATAATCATATTTAGTGAATAAAATGCAACATTCCGCCTGAAAATTATGGAAGTTGCATTTTATTCACGTGAGTTGTTAAAATCGTTTCTCTCGGAAATCGTCTTTAATAGTTGCAAGGAACGTAAATCCTAATACCACGCGACAAGGAACAATTATTGTTATTTTATGCTTCCACTAAACAATGAATGGGATTTTTGGACCCGGAAGCCTTATTAAATCATATCAAAATGCTTAGAAATTACGCAAACTATTATCTGTGATGCATTTTCAGTTGCGCTGTATGGCGAGGAATGATATTCTGCTTCTGAGAGATGATATTTTATCTTTTATTTTACTTTGACAATTATATCATAGTGAGCCGTTCTTGTATTTATCCTTTTCAAATTTATTATCTTAATATTTCGTACGTTGGATATTTTATGCGTTCTGTATTTTAAGTAGAATGTTTTGTGAGGAAAAATCACAAATACACTTCATAGTAAAGATGTATGTGTAATGGAACCTCCAGTTTTAGAGGTTCTTTTAACGATATTAAATTGGGTAATTTTATTTGAACTTAAAATAACAAATATTTTTATTAAGATGTGCTAATATGATGTTGTTTTGAGAAAATGGCGTCAACAAAAAATACATGGGCATAAAATAAAGGATACATCGTGGTAGGTTCAAAAGATTGGTATTATAACGCAATATGAATATAATAGTTATGTTTTTTCCCCTTAAGATACATTTACATTGCCGGGAGATATATATTTAATTTAATCTTTAATCGTCTATACTTTTGTTTCAGTATCCAAACAGAATATTATTGCCTACTTCAGTAATTTATCGTTTGCTCTTATTTTTTAATACTCAATTTCAGATTCGATTTTTATGGTAGAATCGTCTGTTTGTATCTCTTTGTTATTAACATTGACAAGCTTCACTTGTGAAAATAAAGAACGAATAAGGAATTTGAAGAAGACATTTTCTTTCCTTGATAGTTCTTGCTTCTGTGGAGCTTGGGGCCCGGAAGTACGCTTACTTTACGCTTATTAATATTCCATTTGAATCATTCTACTTTTTAACTCAAAAGAAAAAAATAATAACGCTAAGCACATGTTAAAATGAAGTTAGCGAAGTCAGTTAGTATTTTTATTTTATATTTGTATATTATCCGATTATATTATATTTATAAAATTAATACTTCGAGAAGGAAGTAGGTCTTTAGGAAGTTTCCAAGATTCAGTTGCCTGCACAAGATGAACTTACATTGACATTCTGAAATTGAAAAGCTTTTTGTTACATTGACGGAAATACTTTACGTGGAATAAGTTAAGATTTTCCGCAAATTTAAACTTTAATCCTCGAGATTGAATACTCTAACAACAGATCAAGGGTATGTGGTTAAATTATTACAGTACGTGCAACTTAAGAAACCCCCCCTTCCCAAAAAAAAAAAAGATTGTGAAACTGAATTAAAGGAATTAAAACTTAAAAAATAAAATATATGAAAATACTTTATTAATGAATTATTTTTTATAATTTTTCCTCGTGTGATTTTTTTAAAACAGTGTCCTGAGTGTGGCGAAGGGATCCTAGAACATGTTGAATAGCATTTCGATGTTTGTTTGCGTCCTCTAGCGATTTATCAAAAGGAACTCGGCATTTTTTTTTTTTTTATTATTATTTCCAGAACGTAAAATGTGTGGCTTTTCCTTTTCAAACATACTATATTGACCTTGTGTTGTTTTTTTTTTTTTTCCGAATATCTTATCCAAACTGAATGATCAACCTCTAACAAATTTGAAATTATTTAATGATTCATGTTTTTCTTCACATGTTCCTTTTTGTAGCTGCAATACTCTTGTAGTCATGGTCACGAACTCACAGCCTGCGTTGTTTCCTTCGAATCGTGGGTTCGAGCTCTGATGACACTAAAACCTGCCGTGTAGCAGGGCTGGTTCGCGATAATCTGTCAATGCTCCAAATCCTCCCTTTGTCGTGGTGTTGAAATTTGGAGAGGGGGGTGCCAGCTCAGGCATCGTCCTCGTCACTTGATCAATCATCAAAATTACAAGGGCCGTTGTCAATAGCCTCTCCTATTGCTTCTAAGTGCGACATTAATGAAACAATCAAATCATTACGTAATGCTTAGTGCAGAATATAAACATTCACAGCACAAAACTCCTGCACCTAAATTGGCATTTGGCGACATTTTGAATCGATCATTGGCATTTTATCGCCAATCCCATAAACTTACGTACATGCCTGTTTTACATTACAAAGACGGTTCGTTTATTTATATATATTAGAGATAACTAACTTATCTCCATTGCGGAATCTCCCAATTTCTATAATATTAATACGTGTCACCTTTGCGGAGCCTTTCAAACATTAAGTATTCATATTATGGAAATAATTCTAAAACCTACTTCATTGCGACATCAAAATTGTTGAGTGCACCCTAATCGTGCCAATTAGAGCCTCTCATTTCCTTGACATGTGCTTATCGAGGGAGCTTGGCATAAAAGGATTTACTTCTCCGGAAATTTCGAAACAAACTTAGTTGTACATAAAATTTATTTAAAATCATATTTATCTGAAAGAGTCAAATATAAGATCTATATAGTTCATCTTTAGCCATCCCTGTAATGGAATAAAAGTACTATTTTCCTACGAAAAATATGTAGCAAAAATTATTTATTGTAGAATTTGTTATAAATCACATTTTTTTTTAAAAAAAAAATTATTGATTCGAATAATACGAGGGGAAAAAAATAATGTGACGTACAAAAGAAGATTCATTAAATTCAATCAAAAAATAATCGCCGCGAATTTTCTTAATGCGATTCCCAAAAAAATATGGTAAATTCTTTGATCTCTTAGTTTTTCAATTAATTCTAATAAAGAAAATATGCTGAGAATATCTTTTCAGAATTTACGCACACGCACAAATAAATAAAATAAAAGATGTTAAAATCCGCGATATAAGGATAGAGTGATGTATTTAACTGTAGAAGTATTCAAGTATTGTATAAGCATATAACGTGTATGTGTCTGTTGGCTCAAACAATAATTTTTAGAACATTTATTCGAAATGTACTGTAAACAAATATAATTATACTGGAAGACTATATAGAAGGAGTTATTATTTCGTTATGACGACGCTTAACAATTTTGCTGAAGCGACGACAAAGCTGCATACTATTAATAAATATGCTAATCAGAATTTAGGGCAAATTAGTTCACTTATGCCTAAAGGGGCTAAATAAACATATGCATAGGAAGTGTCTGAAGACTTACAATGGATAGCCTCGAGCATCTAGACGCACTTAATTGCATTTAAATATTGGAGAATATGCTTAACCTAGGTGTTCTGGCACTCTTAGCTATTTACTAAATCTTTAGTAATAACAGTGATTCATTAAGACTATGTATTGTTAAACAAAACAAAAAAAGATTTCAGGAAGATTTTTCTGTGTTCTTTTGTATTTAGAACCGGATTTCTGAATATATGCATTTTCTTAGTCATTTTAGCATTTGGAAATAATATATAAAAAGAAATGTATAACAGAGTAACTATTTCTTATTAAAAGGTTTTTATGTATTTCACTTGGTTTGTGTGTCATCAAATTTTCGATCGTTAATTTAACCAACTTCCCATCAAGCTAGAGCTTTAAAACTTTGAGAATCGTTCTTACTCGCCTAGCAATGCCATATATAGACATTTGCGTCAAGTTTTAACTAATATTTTCTTTAATAATGCAATTTATCCCAACCACTTGGCGTGATTTCAAAAATTGGCACCAAACTTGGCTTTTTTTTTTTTTTTTTGCTGACGTTAAGTCCGTAAAACAGACCAGGGAGCCCCATTTGGAAAAAACTGCTTAATAATTTTGGTCGCCAAGGGTGGTTGGGTTAAACTGCATTCCAATCATTTAATTTACCGGAAGAATTAATTAATTTTAGTTAGTTTTAAAGTTTTTATGTATTTCACTTGGTGTGTGTCTGTCTGTGTGTGTATCAGTGTGTCATCAAATTTTCTATCGTTAATTTAACCAACTTTCCATCAAGTTAGAGCTCTGAAATTTTGAGAACCGTTCTTACTTGCCTAACATTGCAATATTTAGATATTTGCGACCAGTTTTAACTAATATTTCAATAATTTTTTTAATAAACTTTGCCACCATATAAAAACGTTGTTTTTAAAAACGTTGGTTTTTATCTGGAATTATTGTCACTATTTTCAAAATACAATTGTTTAAGAAAGACCAAAATCGTTGAGAGATGTATATGTTTTTCACAAGCGATCAAATGTGTAAGAGAGGATTTCTTTGTTTCTTTCGTGGTTTATTTTAATTTTACTTATATATAATTCCTTGATATTTAGGAATTTTATGTACAATTCTCTCTGGATAATCCGGCAGATATCGGACTAAGTCACCGCCGAATTACCGAAAAATCGGTAATAATGCATTTAAACATCAATCGCCATGTATTTTAACACAATACTCGCAAATAAAATGTCACACGAAATGACTGAAAAAATGTACTGTTTTGTATTGATAGCCTATATTATTCAATTGAAGTAGAAGGCATAAAATAATTTTCTGTTACTTATCCTGGATAAAAATGCCGGATTACTGGCAGGGCCGGAAAGGCGAAGTGCCGGATTGCAGAGGGATCACTTTACTTGTAATAATTCATACATTATTGTGCTAATTTCACTAAATTCAGTTCACATCAGATTTGATTTAATGAAGAATGAGTGGGAAAAAAAGTTATCAAAGTACGATTCCGAAATATGTGTGTAACAAATAACACAATAACTAATAATCTATTATACACTCTAGGGCGATTTTTAATCCATTTAAATGGTCGCGGTAGCTGAGGTGGTATAGTCGTGAATTTGTTACCGGGGTTGTTTCCGTCTCGTTGTGAGTTCGAGCCCTTCTCCGCTAAAACCTCTGGGGCTGATGCCCTTTAAATCTATCGGGGTCCAAAGTCCTCCCGTTGGCGTGGTGTGGAAGTTAGGAGAGGAATGGTGCCAGCTCAGGTGTCGTCCTCGTCACTTGACCGAGGTTCAGAATCGTCACCAATAGTTCTCGCGTTGCTTCTAGTGCGATTATAATAAAAACTAAACTAAACCGCTAAAAACCCTCCGTATTGCAGGGCTGATGCACGTAAAATTTGTCGAGGCTCCATGTCCTTACGTTGGCTTGTAGGGTTGTTTGGAGATGGGGGGTGCCAGCTCAGGTGTCGTCCTCGTCCTTATCCTCGAGGTCCGTTAGCTTTTGTGTTGCTTCTGAGAGAGAGGTTACTGTTCAATCAGTAAGGGACAAAAAGAAACAACCGATGACAAACAGTCAAAAATCAAATTGGAAGATAATCTGTAAAAAAAATATTTCTATTTAATTGAACACAATTTTTTACCAAGTAGTTGAAACGAAAGATCCCTCTAATGGAAATGTGTTGTCATTGGATCTCAAACACAGCAATTATTTTTTTTCCAAAATTTCTGCTCATGTGGGAGTTCAGTTTTTATTAAAGTCGCACTAGAAGCAATGGACCTCGTAATTTGAACTTCGGTCAAGTGATGATGGCGATGCCTGAGCTGGCACCACCCCTCTCCTAACATCCACACCACTCCAACGGGAGGACTTTAGGTCCTGAGAGATTTAAAGTGCATCAGCTCCTGCCACACTGTGGGTCTTAAGTGGCCAAGGATCGAACTCGCGACTGAACGAAAACCTCCGGCCACGAATCCGAAGCCATGACCACTAGGCTACCACGGTTACTTATGTGGGAGTGAATTATTTTATTTCAAATAAGATAAATAGAAAATATGTATATCGAGACTCTCGTATGTTTCGGGATAATCGCTGGTGTGAATGAATTATATTCGCAACTAAAGGTACCACTGTATCACGTGCCTAAAAGCCGAGTCGAGTACAGTATTTTTGCATTTTTAAAGTCTTTATTTTAAATGTCACGGTGTTTTTCCCCCCCTTGCTACATTCCTTGCGCTTTAATCTGCAAAAAATTCATAAATTTTATTTGAAAAATGTATTCATGTATCTCTTAAAAGACTCGTATTTTTCTCAAAGGTCATAAAAAATTCCTTCATAATATTATTCCGTCAATTTTGTATCTTTCGGGTACTATTACCACCTCCATTTTGGTTCGACCGAAATCACTTTGGCGTGGACAGGGGAAAAAAGAACAAAAGGACAAACATAAGCTCCACCGAAGGTCGAACTTCATCATAAATTGAACTAAACTCACGTGACCGCAGAACGAGGAATAGTCTGGTGTGCCAACATACGTTTTTTTCAGCAAACAATGGAGGTGCTACGGGTTGGAGGGGAAAAAAAAAAGAAAATGTTAAATAACGCTCATTCAGACATCACCTGTTCATTTCCTGAAACTGTATTCAAACCCATAGGAGAAGAAATGGCAGGGCTCCAAAAACCGCATAATACTCTAATGAGGGATGGCGTAATTTTTCCTGTGTCTAGATCTCTATCTAGTTGTCATAGTAAATTATCATTAGAAAATTTTCCGTATTTAACCTTTGATTAATTTCAAGGTAGCTCGCGTTCAATTTTATTGTGTGGTGTTGTGGAGATGATTGTATAAAATGTTTCTGATCTGTTCGCCCGATAAGTGTGTGTCAACTGTTAAATAACTTCCGTTATTACTTCGTTTCGTTGACGTTGATTCGTTTAAATTTTTTAGTTGAGTGATATTGATTGTATATTAATCGAGGTTAAAAATAGTATGCGCATATTATTTCGAACATGAACAGTCTGGTCCGTTAACGCGCGGTAGTCGCGACCCATGGTTACTAAACCGCGAGTTATAAAATTAATATGAATTGAGCATTAAATATAAGTTCCAAAATTGATATGTTACGAACATTTTCGTTAAATTACAGGGTATCTAGTTAATTACAGAAATTTAATTATGATCATATGTGCTATTTTTACAATATGTAAATCAAGGGAAATATTTTATAAAAGAATAGATGAAATATTTGAAGAAAATTGAGTTTTAGTATTGTTTTAATTAATCAATTTATGTCGGATAATTGTTTTTATTGGTTTTTCTTTCTTCTTATCTCTTGTTTAGCAATTAAAAGTACGTACAAATATTTTCCTATATTTATTTGCATTTTTCCCCCTGCGGCTGCTGGTATTAATGTCTTTAATTAAAAAAATTTTAGTTTTTTTTATGCATAAGGAATTATCTAAAGAATTTGTATGGCTTTGTTTAGCTGATCAATTCTTTTTTTTTTTTTTTTTCAATTAATGGTATGAATAAACTTTGCAAGAAATTTAGCATAATATTTTTTGAACGAAACATACAATATTAGTGTTATATATATGTAGTGCTGGATTAAGTATAATGGCTACACTGAACTATTAACTATTTTAATTAAAATTTTGTACAGTGTAAAGTTACATTCCACATCTCCCACTTAACAACATCAGAGCATTTCGACTCGTTGAAGCTATGTGTCTTTATCTGTCCCTTTTCTCTGAGATTTCGGCTCTGAGGTTAGACAGCTGCTTGTGTTTGACTTAGAGGAGTTATGCTTTTTTGGATGGCGTGAGGCGTTCACTTCCTCGCATATATTTAGTGCAATTTTGTGCAATATAAGGCCGTGGTAGACTACAGGTTATGACCTCGACATTGTTTCGTGGAGTCTTGGACATGAATCCTGATGCCGCTAAAGATCCACCATGTAGTGGGAATGATGCACGTTAAATCGGGTCGAGATTCCAAGTCTTCTCAATGCTTGTGTAGAAATTTAGAGAGAGAAGGGCCAGAGCTCAGGTTGTAATGACTGCCCACTCCGGGTAGCTTCTTGTGCCATAGCTAAATTTAATGATTAAACACTAAGACGCAATAAGTCAAACTAAGAGACACTAGAACAATAATTACGCAATTTATTAACTTCTAGTTAATATAACAATCATAAATGCTCTCCCGGGCAAGGGTTTTTCTACCTTAACTCAACCCACCAATAATAATCTAACAGACTCTTACCACTAAGCCTTCCTCGAGTGCAACTCCGACTCTGGAACAATTGTTGAACACTGGAATAACTACACCTTTAATCCAATCGCCTATCTCAACCTCTCTTTCCACCTCTTTCAACTCCTCCTTCAACCTCTCTAATGCGACTTTCAGTCGGAGTTTATATATTTCCTAACTCTCCCTCTTCACTTCATTTCTACCTGCTTTCTATCTTCATATTCACGTTTCATTTTTGGTTGGGCAAAGGTTGTTTAGAAAAAGCAATCAATCTTAATTAAAAGTCCCCAAGGTTAGTGAAGAGAAATCGCGAATAGCCCAATGTCACAAGGTTACGTCCTCGTCACTGGACCATTTTTTAGGATCACGAGGTCCGTTGCCAATAACCCTGGTGTTGCTTCTTAGTACAATGCTGATAAACAATCAGTCATTGGTGTAATGCTAGAATATCCTGCCAGGATGAAAATTGTGTATTCTACTAATAATAAAAGAACGAAAATAAGTTCAAGCAATATATTAGCCCAACTTCAAAATTGGGCGATATAATGCATTTTGGGGAGGCATTTTAGCAATCAAACAATTATTATTTGTAATAGGCAATGCATAATTAATATATGTATTAATTTGATACACAACACATAATCATTTTTAAAACTCTTGTATTAATCCTCTTGGCGTTGTCATTGGCGCCCTTGCGTTCGAGTTCTCCGATTCGTGCTAAGCAAGTGTGTTCCCCAGTACTAAACTCGTTCATTTTTTGCTCTTAACTGCTCAGACTGTGTATTGCGATTTGTGTTATGAGTTATTATCAAACCACACTTTATTCTCATTGTCGTGTTTCAGATGTGCTCCGTTTGCTCAAATAAACTGTATCCTTTGCACGTGAACAAAGATAAGCCAATTCTGTACGCTTGGCTTGCTGCAATGATAAGTACATGTGATCAAAATTGGGTTTTTTGAACTCATTGATACACGCTAATCAGTATTTGTTTGTGTGTGTACACCGTCTGTTCAATTAGAATATAGTGACAGTGCATTGAATGTCGAGCTGCAAGTTTTGACTTTAAGAACTTGCACACGTTTTTGTCCATTGCTTGTGTGACCCTGGATTGTAATTATCATAATATGCTTATTGTTCTCGCTTGTCGGGGAAAGGAGTTTTGATATAGGAGGGCATGCACGTGGTGCTTGTACGAATCACTTATTCTCACGCGATTTGATTGGTTGATAATATAATACAGGAGAGCCGCCGCTATACGAGTACATGTTAATATATTCCACTTTAGGAGTTGGCAAACCGAAAATCTGAGTAAATAGCATTAAAAATTATGAAATACAAAATTTTATTTCTCGGGAAACACTTGAAATATTTCAGTACCTAGATTCTGTAAAACTTTTATTGTTGCATTTATTTTCGGCTTTTTGTGTACTTTTGCGTCAGGTTCCTATATATGAGAGAGAGAGATTTAGCCATTTTTCGCTTTTTTTTATGGCTTAAATAGTGTTTTTGCTTGCTTTAGTGCGAGGAAAGTTATTGGTTAAGAATTTCGTAGGTGATTAATAAGGCTTTCTTTAGGTGTGCTTATTTAATTTTCCTAAATTAGTTACAAAAAAATTAATTCCTTTTATAAAAAGTGGCTCAAATGCCCGGGATTTCAACCCGTACACGTAAAATTATGTTAAGTGTATGAAAGATAAATGAAAATGCTATTAGTGAAAGGAGTTTTAGTATAGATAAAGAAACTATCGGGAAAAATAAATAATAAATCAAAAACCGTATAAAGAATAAAATAATGGGGAAAATCCATGATTAAAAAATTACTTCTTTCATTTTTTTAAGTTATTTCGGGAAATGTAAAATAATTTGATGCCTAGAAGATTTCTTACGTGTTTTGAAATTTTAATCTTTTCCTAATCAAGGCCGCGGTAGCCTAGTGGTCAAGGCTTCGGATTCGTGGCCGACGGTTTTCGTTAAGTCGCGGTTTCGATCCTTGGCCGCAAAAGACCCGCCGTGTAGCCGGGGCTGATGCACGTTAAATCTGTCGGGGCCCAAAGTCCTCCCGTGGCGTGGTGTGGATGTTAGGAGAGGAGGGTGCCAGCTCAGGTGTCGTCGTCGTCCGCGTCACTTGACCGTGGTTCAAAATTACGAAGCCCGTCGCCAATATCCCCGTGTTGCTTCTAGGGCGACGTTAATAAGAACTAAACTAAAAATTGCCTAATCAGAATATTGATTTGAAATCTTTTGACTAAAATTAGTTTATTTAATTACATTTTGAAAGAAGTATTCGCGTGGCATTAGTAGAGATATATTCATGTACAAATCTAAAGAATTCTGTATGATTCACCTTTGGGAAGTAATATAAACATAGGAATTTATCTCTGTTATTTTTGTTACATTTCAACGAATGAATTTGTCTTCAAAAAACGGAAAAATTAATTTTTCTTGAACTTTTCAGAAATTTAACATTAGAAATGTATTATTGGTATTTAAAAATATGTGGTATTATTTTCCCTTTCTCTGGGTTTCTTTTAACTTTTTAACACTGAATAATTTTGCTGTAATGCTTTGATGGCAATGATTTATAAGACATATTTGATCATTGCTAGTAATTTGTGACAAACGTATTGCAGCAGATATAGAATTTTTTTCGCACACATTGAAAATTAAATAGTTCTTAAATGTTATTGTACATTTCACGACTGATGTATGAATCTCTTTGTTTTAAATTTTTTTTATCTTTCCCCCATTTTTTCCAATGTTTATATCACGTGTGTGTTTTATAGGTGCGTCATTACCAGATTTTGGCTCTTGCGCCATTAACACCAACTTCCATTCTCTCACACTAACTCTGCTTTAAAAATTTCTGACATGTGTTGAAACTTTTGTGTCATTTTGTTGACTACTAAGAAATTCGTCTACAATAATTACCTCAATGAGATTTTAGTTTTAAACATAAAATAATTATTAACTTTTAGATACTTTACTTATGTAATTTCATCAATCAACTCTATATACGATTAAGAATTCATTAAATTATAAATATTTTTATTAATTGAATATTTCTATTTAAATTTATTTTTAATTTTTAGTAATTTCCCTTGCAGTTTAACAGCAAAATATATTTTCAAATAATATGTATTTATTTCAACTTTGAAACTAAATCACGTATATATTTATCTTATCAGTAATGCTTATGATTGATTTTGTATTTAAAAACAAAAGCGTATGATTTATGTTTAGTATGATGTGTGACAAAATAATTATATACATGTATCCAATAGGATATATCTTTCTTTCAATTTTATTCAGTTTCATTATAATTGTTTTACAATAAATGTGTTTCTCATTTAAATTTGATTTATTTTCTATGTGTGAACGATAACTTGCTTAGTTTTATTTCTGTTGCTATCAATTCTTTGTGATAAGAAATGCTAATTAACTTATTGGACTTCTAGTTATGCTTCCAAACCCCATAAATAATTGTAAAAATAGTCTTATTAACTCGTTAAACAAATTTTTATTTTTAAAAAAATTCAACTGTCTTAGATTTCAGGGGGGATACAATTATCATGATTTTTATTTCCATATAACCTCCTACGTAGAACTGTCAAAATAAATCTTGATGCCAATATTTTACATTTGTCTGCCAGTAGGTTTGATAAATTATGAATAAAAATCCTCCAAGCATTCGCAGCCTTATCTTTTGCATCAAAAAACTGGATTACTCAGCATATTAATATTTGTTTTTCATATACATACTTTATGTACTTATGGAGTTTATATGTACGTGTTGTATTAAGTAGTGTTATTGGTAAGATTTCTTCGTTATTGTGTTGGATCAATTTTGATTTAACGGACTGATGGGTCTGCGTCAGTTCTCTTCAACAAGAATAGAAATTGAAAAACACCTATCAACTGACGATACGCAAAATTCATATGCTGCCTTGGTTGTTAAAGGCGTCAACCGTTAATCCAACCGGACAAGATATGTCCGGACCGTAAAAAGCGCAGTTCGAACCTGCTCCCTTCATCCAAAGTTAACTGACTTTCGCAATGAGGTAGAAAACATTTCCCTGAGTGGCAAAAGCATTAGACTGCCAAAGTTGGTGATCCAGGACTTGAAAGCTAGATGGCAGTCCCTAAAACTGTAGTTTACAAAAAAAAAAAAAAAAAACCTGATACAAACTTACTCCTGTGTAGCTAATTAAAATACCCATTCAAATCTCAGTTTATGACATACAGGCTACGGCGCATACGCCAAACAGACCCGCCATCTCAATTAGATTATGTCAATGGAAATTATCAAAAAAAAAAAAAAAAAACCCGAGGCTCCAATACAACAGGGAAGGGATGTATATCAATTGCAGACGATTGGAAAAACAACTTTTTTTAAAAAATATTGTTCTGGAAATCCCTTTCGTATCATGACGATGATACTGGTGAGTGACTGTGTCACCATTCTCTTGATCCTTGTCCACCAAAGACCTGCCGTGTAGCCGGGGCTGATGCACGTTAAATCTGTTCGGGGCCCAAAGTCCTCCCGTTGGCGTGGTGTGGATGTTAGGAGAGGGGGTGCCAGCTCAGGTGTCGTCTTCGTCACTTGACCGTGGTTCAAAATTACGAGGTCCGTCGCCAATAGCCCTCGTGTTGCTTCTAGTGCGACGTTAATAAAAACTAAACTAAATCGCCATTCTCTATAATAATTACAAAAAAAAAAGCTACTTGCTTTCTCGGTTGCTTAAGGCGCACTAAATGTGCACCGGACGAAATTTCGATCGGACACAATGATTGGAAATGAATTCAACCCCCATCTCTCAAACTTGACGGATCTCTTCGGCCACGAGATGAAAAAGCACATCCCTTAAAAGTGGCGAAAATATCTCTCGCCGAAGCTATTTAGAATCAGAATGAACTGAAAGAAAAAGAAAAAAAAAACTATAGATTCACAATAATACTATAATATATGCGAGTTCAGGAAACCTATAAGTTACTCATTCGATATAAATTTTATTTTATTTTTTGAAAGTATGATAGCAGATCGCATAGCGGTGAAAGCTTGGAAGAACTCTCTTTTCTAGTCGCTAACTCTACCATGAACTCAACAGACAGAGATGAGTTATTTTCCCAGACTCAAAATCAATTCTAGAGGTAATTGAAAATGGTGCGATTGTCATCACTCTCGCCATATGTGATCAACACCTCCACAATAAAGGAAAATCCTATGACCTTTGATAGATATTTGCACATGTCATCGTAGACTGCAATGAATGTGCAGACTTGAACGAAACTTCTATCGTTGCACTTGTTGATGTTCGTAATATATACTGACAGCACGAGCGTTCTGGAAACATTGAGACACTTGGACGTTTGCAGTCCTCCGGTTGTGATCGACATTGCAGAAATGGTTTGTATTCTGCATAGCAAGGGTTGTGTTATTAAATTCTGTTGGGTACCTAGTCATGTGGGTATTTTAGGCAATGAACATGCTGACTCGGCAGCACGTTCGGCATCGAACCCTCTGCAGCTCGCAGTCCCACTTGAGGACATTAAAGATTTATTTTAATGATTATTCATGTTTAAAGATTAAAAAAAATATGCCCGATAAAGACATATTTTAAAGATTATTCATCAGATATGGCAGGAATCATGGAATCTTCAATGCAATAACAAGCAACACTCGGTGAAGCCTGCCATTGAAGAATAGTCTGTTGTTCCAATGAGAAGAGCGGATGTCAGACTGACTCGTCTTCGCATTGGACATACTCGACTCACTCATTAACATCTTTTGTTTGGGGAGGGTGCTCCCGAGTGTCCTTGATCGTGGTTCAAAATTACGAAGTCCGTCGCCAATAGCCCTTGTGTTGCTTCTAGTGCAACGATAATATAAACTAAACTAAAAAATTAAACAAACCGAGTGTCCTTCTTGCCATGTCCTTTACACGATTCATCACATTTTAATTGACTATCCGGTCTTTCATCATCATCGTCAATTTTTTTTTTCGTTCTCCAGTTTTAAACCTATCTGACTTGGGGGAGGGGGGAACCTCACCATAACTTATTTGCTTTTTTAAAAAACATTGGTCTTTTACACCAAATTTGAAGTTTTAACTTAAGACCTTTTTCATTGCCTTGTGTGAGTTTCAAGTTTATAAAATCATATTTTTTTTTAACTATTTTAACAAATGTTTGGTGCAGCATAGCCTGCTTTGGATCTTGCGCCATAAAACTCCACAGTCACTCACTGCACTAGTTCATGATGATAAAAGCCCTAATTACAGTCCTTAATTGCTCCAGATCAGAAACTTCGGCGATAGCAAGATTCGGGAACAAATCACTACAAGGACAAGAAAACTCGTGACAACACAAGAATCTATATCAATTGCAGAAATTACTCACATGCTCCAGTTATACTAGAGCACGTTATTAACTTTCCAACTATTTAACCTAACCTTTTTAAGTGCACCAAAACACACATGCAAAGAATAGTGAAATGCTATATTTAAGTCTCCTTGTTTTTGTGACATATATTTTTTGAAATATGTGTAATTAGTAGAGCTTAGATTTGTGTGCGTGTGCTTAAACTATAAAAATAAATTTTTAGTCAAAAAGATTTTCTCTTCTCTTAGTTGATTAAGGATATGATTTTTGTGCTTTTTGGTACCATTTATAATATGTACTATACGGTTTCAATTTTTTATGTTATTTATAAATGACACCTGAGCGCATAGTGAACTAAAAATATTTTTTCTCAGAGTACTACCTAAATTTTTTGAAATATTTTTTTTGTGTGAAAAAAGGGAGGGAAATATCAAAATTACAAAATTTGAAATCTTTTTCTAAGAAGAATCAAAACAGTGATATCATTAAAAGTGTTGGTTCACTATTTTTCTGCATTATTTTATATATATTTTTTTGTATATTTGAGGAATACTTAGAAATAAAAATAGGACCTATTGAAAATATATGTCTCGAAAATTCTCATATTCAACTAAGAAGAAAAAACAACTTTTTGACTAAAAAACTACACGTTATAGTTATATAAAAGGATTAACCTCACAAAAAAAATCTAAGCTCTACTAATAAATTTAAAACAGATGCGATAAAACAAGGAACCTTAAATTCACTATATTACTATTCCTCTCATGTCATAATGCTCTTAAACTTGACTTAGCGCCTCACATAGATTTATCCTCAGAGGAATCTCTTTACATCCTGAAGGTACCTGATATGACAGCTCCTGTCACATATTCAGGACTTAAGATAGTTTAAAAATATACTTTGTGTGGACACGATAAAAACTACAACAACAGTAGCTAACTCAAGTAGATAAAACAGATAGCATTGCGTTAAACCGTTTTCGAATTCAGCCTGTTTTGTGATTAGGAGCCGAAGCAGTTTGTGTTTAGAATTGTTTTTTGTAAGCAAGTAGTCTGTAGTGGATGCTGAACATAGAAAAAAGAATTTAAGTACTCGTATTGGCTTAATTTTTGATATCCAAATTTTTCTCCTTTTCGATCCGAGTTTAAAATTATTTTAGAAAGTATTCTTTGCATTCAATGCATATTAGTAGATAAGTGCTGTTTATTTTTAGTTATAATTTGTCGTTGTAGTAATAGTTTAACATTCGGAAAGAATATGAACGTAACGTATGAATATAACTCGGTGATAATTTATTTCAGAACTGTAAGAGCAGAAAAAAATAATTTTTTTGATGTTATAGATTCGATTCTCTCAATAATAATGTTGTTACTAATCGCGAATATAATTTTTAAGCAAGTGAAAACTTTTTTATAACGAAGTATTTTACGTTCGAAACAATGTCACTGAAAATTTTATTTTGATTTAAGATTCTTGTAACATTCTATGAAGACCGTTTATATAACGATAGTACGTTCATCATGATCCCGAGGTACCCTAGTGATATTTTTCTTTCCAATGGGGTTTACTGTCTTTGGTAAACACTGGTGACGCGCCCCCGGGTTACCCTAGCGATCCATCTCTATTCTCGACCCTCCTTCTTGTCAACCAAATTTGTCTTTTCTTCAATTTCTCAACGTCTAGACCACAGTTAAATCTTGTTTGTCGCAGCATAGTCATATCTGGCTTTTGCGCCAATAACCTTAACATTCACTCACTCACTCGTATAACGAGAACGCAACACTAAATTTTATACTTCAGAAGGATTAGCATCTATCCCAAGCTGTTTCTATAAGAACTTGATTATGTAAATATATTATTACATGGATATAGTGTTATTGTGCTAGCTTATTGGTCCTGGTAGCGAAATCGCGACCGGCGTTGTTAACATCGAGTCGTGCCCCTCCCCCTTACCTTTTTCAGGTAGGTACGGGCATCATGACCCCCGAGGTACTCTGATCAGGGGATTGACTGTCTTCGGTAAACACGAGTGACTCGCCTCTGCGATACCCTTGCGAATCTTATCTATTTTCGACCTTCTTGTCAACCAGTACTTATTCCCCTCCCCCTAACTTCCGGACCACACATACACCATATTTGGCGTAGCATATCCAGGTTGGCACTTGCATCATAGACTTCAAATTTTCAATCTCACTGTCAAGTCTTGAGTTGGAGTCCTGGGGCCACTTAAGACCCGCCGAGTAGCCGGTACTGATGCAAGGTCCTCCTCATGAGGCTCAAAGTCCTCCCCTGTCTTTGGTAAACACGAGTTACCCTAGCGATCCTTCTCTATTTTCGACCCTCCTTCTTGTCAACCAATTTTCGTCTTTTTTCAGTTTTTTCACGTCCAGGCCACAGTTAAATCTTGTTTGGCGCCAATAAAATTTACATTCACTCACTCATTCACTCACTCACTCCAAGTCCTCCCGTTGGCGTGGTGTAGAAGTTAGGAAAGGGAGGTGCCATCTCAGGCATCGTCCTCGTCTCATGACAGAAGTTCAAAATTACGAGGTCCGTGCCAATATCCCTCGTGTTGCTTCTAGTGCGACACTAATGAAACAATCAGTTCATACTTACAATTGTGTTTGTATGGCAATTACAACACAAACAGCAAAATCGGAATTGAATCTGAACAAGTCATTCGAAATTAATGGGGAAAACGCTGCCATTCTGTTGAAAATTAGCCCCGAAAAAGGTTAACAGATATGAACTATAAATACGAGTCGTAAAAGAAAGCCCATGAATTCATCAACCAACGATGCGATCACTTGATATCGTTGACCAGAACAATGGCCTCAAGTAATATAAATTATTTCACGATGGGGTCATAATTCATTTCTTAGTACTTAAGCCCACTCTCGTTTAATGAGAAAAAGCTGTCATGTTGATGTGGCAACCGTCTTATCGCGCGTGATAATTGCATTACACTTAAGATATTGCGTGGGAGAAAATTTATCTAAAAGCGTCGCCTCGTCACGCTACTGTTTGTTGTGCTAATAACTTCCGTTCTGCAAAGCTGATAACGCTCCAGTCATTGACGAGACGTACACATTTTTTTTTTTGAGTTGGTCCACAAATTAATACATAATTTCGGTCAAATGTGTAAATGCAATGCCAGGTTCATACGATAAGTAATTCAGTAGTATTCTGCGTAATCTTAATTGAGGTATTGTCATTCGTTTTCATATATATCAATCGTTTTGATGACACCGGGTGTCCATGAATTATGTGTTAATTTTGAATATATTTATGTGTTATTTTGGTCACGTGATGAAAATAGTTTGTTGTTATCTGGTATAGTTTTGAGGCTATTCAAGTTGTTAAGATAATTTACGTACACTAGGTACTTGATGCGGTATAGCCGAGTTGTTCGAATCCTGACGTCATTAACGATCCGTCATGTAGAGGAATGATGCACATTAAATCTTTTGAGGTTCCATGTCCTCCCGTTGAGCCGTGTAGAAAATCAGTGAGTTAGGGTAGCTCTGGTGTTGCTCAAGTCACTCTATTATGAGATCCGTCATCAATAACCATCGTGTTGTTTTAAAGTTTATGATAATTTACATGATGATTAAGTTGATAGTTATCCTGTAAATAATTTACTGTCTTTGATAAACACAAAGGTCGCACCCCCGGGATACCTTGGCGATCTTCCTCTATTTTCGACCATCCTTGTGGACTATTTTTTTTCAATATTATACGCGTCTAGATCACAGCTTTACCTTGTTTGGCGCAGCATTGACACATCTGGCTTTTGCGCCTGTAAAAAGTGCTATCACTCATTTACTCACTCGCTTTCTGTTAATAAACAATAACCATTCCATTGGTCGTCGTAGAAGAAGGACGTTTGGGTCGAGTAAAGAGATATCCTCATCACTGACTTTGACTGAAAATTTAAAATACATTTTGCCTACAGGCCGTTTCATACCATCAATACAATATACTGTTAAAGTTTTTAAAGCTCTTCTAAAATAGTGAGCAAGTTCGAAAAGTAATGTACTGGCTCTAATGTCATTCTCAGCTTGCTCAAGTATCGCCCTCGTCACTTGATTTATGCTCAAAATTACGCGGGTCGTCGCCAGTAGATCACGTGTTACTTCTATGTTACAACATTAAAATATCAAACAATCTATCTTGGTAACACCCCCCGCAATTCCAAGAAACTTTTTGTAGTGGAATCGAGGGTTGGTGTTACTGCTGCCAAATTCCCAATTTTGTCGTAAGGATATCGCCAACAAATAATTGAAACGTCCGCCAATTTTTCCTGAAACAGCTAAAAACATTGAAAATAATTTCTATGTTGTAGGAATTGTGGCTTAATATTTCGAAGGTTAAGAATTCGTCCAATAGATCATTGTGTAGAATTCGGTATTATTAAAATCTTCATATGGCGTAGCATACAAAAGTTTTTAAAAAAAGTGAAGCATCAGTTTTTGCATGGGTTTTCCTGGAATCATGTTTCAAAATGAGTCTGAATACCTGATTCCGTAGCTATTGGTGCATTTCTAATGAAATTAATTTTTGATGTGTTTTAGTCGCTTTTTTGTTGTGCAAATAGTACAATCGGATGGAATAATTAAATGAATAAAAAGAAACGCGCTGAACTTGATTTTTAATCTCTTTACTCGTATTATTTAACTAATAAAGCCTTTTTATGGGCATTTGAAATCAATTAGATCCACTGAAAGCTAAAACATTTCAATATAACCTTGATCACTCACAAATTAACTAACAAAACTGGTATTCCATACCGCAAAAGGTTGCTGCTATTTGCTGCCTGCATATGCGCAAGCTAATACAAATTTGCAGAAGGCGGAACGTGGATATATTTGGTTAGTAAAAGATGACATTTTGAACTTTTCTTTCGAAAGAATTTGTTTAAATGAATTCAAAAGTAGTTATGCGACAGGATTTCTGAAGCATTTATTTGTCAAGGAAAATCTTCAAGCAAATGAGGCAGTTATAGCTGAATCGTAAAAGAATTGGCGACGATGAACAAGTCGATTTGCTAATCTCTATTCCTCGTTTCTCCCAAGATCCATTTGCTGAATGATGACGCTGCTACTTGTTATATCGATCGATTGCTATGAACGTTGCGTTTAGAAGCAACACGTGGGCTATTAGCAAGGGTCTTGTGATTTTAAACCCCGATTAAGTGATGAAGACGACACCTCAACTTGCATACTATAGCAGTGTAGGGACTATATTGAGTGAGTGAGTGAATGTAAAGTTTATTGGTGCAAGAGCCAGATGTGGCTATGCTGCGCCAAACAAGATTTAACTGTGATCTAGACGTGAAAGAATAAAAAAAGACAAAAATTGGTTGACTAGAAGGAGGGTCGAAAATAGAGGAGGGTCGCTAGGGTATCCCGGGAGAGCGTAACCCGTGTTTACCAAAGACAGTAAACCCCATGGAAAGAAAAAGATCATTCTGGTACCTCGGGGTCATGATGCCCGTACTTACCTAAAGAATGCAAGTCCCTGAGGTCCTCTGATATAATTCCCAGGGGCAGGGTGCCCGGCTATACCTCCAGACTCTTGGTACCATTTTAGTCGCCTTTTACGACATGCATGAGCTACAGTGGGACTATTCTGTCATTCCCAGTCACCACACGGGTCAGAGAATTTATGAAATGTATATTATTTTCGCTACATGTTCACCCCTCAAAGGGTGGTCGCAGTGGCCTTGTGGTCATGAACGCGGACTGGCGGCTGGCGTTGTTTCCTTCGAATCGTGGGTTCGAACTATAATGCTACTAAAGACCCGCCTTGTAGCGGTATTAGTGCACGTTAAATCGATATAATGTCTGAAGTCATATCGTTGGCTTGGTATGGAAGTTTGTAGAGAGAGATAGGTGCCAGCTCTGGTGTCGTCCTCGTCATTTGACCGAGATTTAGAGTTCCAAGATCCCTCGTTTGTAATAGTCCCCATGTTGCTTCTCAGTGCGACGTCGATGAACAATAACAATGTGCCTGCTCAGAAGCTTACCTTCTTTAGGCAAGTAAGAGAACCGGGACCCTCAGGTACTTTAGTGATATTTTCTTTCCCATGGGGTTTGTTGTCTTTGGTATACACGGGTGATGCTCGACAGGACACCCTCACGATCGTTCTCTATTTTCGACCTCCTTTTCAACTAGTTTTTACATTTTTCTGTCTACATTAGTTTTAAAAAAAGTTTCGCACAACTTTGCCAGATTTAACTTTTTCGCCCTGAACCCTAACTTTCACTCACTCGTTATATGTCGGGTCTTAGTAGAATGAGGACTCGGGCCCGGTATTCGATTTAAATAACGCTGGCTATGAGCAGGTGCGTTCCGCTACCGTGGCCGCGAGGAGTTGCGTAAAAGTCAGGAGAGTGAAGTATCGTTTTCATATTTTTTGAGCCCCGGGCTCAAAATCAAAATGTCCACCTCCAGTATCCTTTATGTAGCTGTGGATCTATGTTTATACAAACAACCCAAATTTTTAAGAGCTTATAACTATGCTGAACACAAGCTTGGGATCATAATCACTCGATTACCGCTTCTGCAAAGTCTTCATATAGCGTGATGTGGAAGTTTGGATAGGGGGTACCTGTTCAGATATCGTTCTCGTCACTTGATCGAGGTTGGAAATTGCGAGGTTCGTCAGCAACAGTCCTCGTATTGCTTCAAAGTGCGACGGTAATAAACAGTCAGTCAATCAAAAAAAGATTATATATTTTGAATCGACCTTCTTTAGGATTGCTCACACAAATCAAATTACTATTAAAAAATGTGAAAACAAAACGTCATAATGAAGCAATGTCTTATGAATTATTTAAAAATTTGAGGAATATTTAAAATTTTTATAACAGTACAAAAATTATAAGTTATCACATGCTAAAATGTATAATTTTATGAAATTTTATAGAGATATAAAGACTAGAAGAGAGATGGAGATGCACGCTTTATTGTATTTAAGGCTCCCGTCTACAGGTCATTTTGATTTCTTCAGCGTGATTGTTAATCCTATGGAATTTTGACTTTTCGTTCTCAAATATTTACTGTTTGATCTGTTTGAATGCAATAAAGTGCATCTGAAAGAGCAAAAAACTAAAGAAGACTTATGTGGAATTATTTTTTCCTCCGATTCTTAAAAATGTTTTAAAATATTTTTTAAAGACTGGAAAACTCACACAAGATTCATTAAAATAGGGGTAAAAATATTTTTAAAAGTCGGAGGGGGAAAGTAATTCAGCAGAAACATTCGTTATTTTTTGCTCTTTCAGATGCACTTTATTGCATTCAAATAGATCAAATAGTAAGGAAAAGTGGAAATACCATAGGATTAACATTACGTCTACGAAATCAAAATGGCGGGTAGACGGGAGCCTTAACAGTCAAATGACCCTTTAAGTCTTACTTTCAGACTACATCGAATTTAATAACGTATTGAATTTATATGTCTATTGTAACATTTGTTTTTAGTTTGTGTTTATCTCTTGATAACAAGACGTAACAATGCATGATTATTATCTGTTCGATAACCGAATCGCACGTTTCCATTGAACTAGCAAATCGTGACAAATTGAGAAAAACCGTGATGTTGGCGGCTATTTTGATACGAGGTGTGGAATTGGAAATCGTCTGAACAGTATCTAATGTATCTTTCTAAGCAGTAAACACTCGAAAAAATAAACAAATATACAAAGAGCGAACATTGTTTTGTTTCATTGAATTCTAAACACGTTTAAACGTTTCTAAAATTCGGACGTATCTATTCTTAAAAAACATCGAGCATATAAATTTTAAGCTTGGGGGAGGGTTGCAGTGGTGAGAAATATAAATATTATTTTCTTAAAAAAAGTTTTTGAAATAAATTTATTCATCAAGGATTAAATTTGTAGAAGAATTTATTTATATATATATGTATAATCAGTGGGGGATCCAGAGACAAAATAACACACGTCAGCAGGAAAAACCAACCAAATTGTCATAACCAAATTTAAAAATATTTATTTTTTTTGTTTTATTTCAAAGTTGTCGTGCCCACATCGTAGGGTCGAACTATCTGTGGTATAAGTTTTTAGAACTAAATTTAAATTTTATTCCTGTTTTTATATTTAGTTTATTTTTAGATTGAGCTTTGAATAAACGTGAATAATAAACGAAATAAACTGACACAGCTAAGTGTTTTGAACTTTTAAAAAAAAAAAAAAAAAAAAATGTGCTCCATTCTCCCTTTTTCATTTTTTTTTCCTGATATTTTTAGAATTGTTTTGTTAATTCTCATGCAGCATAAACATTAATCACTGTATTTCATTCTCTTTTGCACCAACAAAACAAATTAATATGTTTTTCATCAATTATTAAAAAAATTTCAAAATTCCAAGAATATATAAATGAAAAAAGAGGAGTTATTGTTCTGTCTAAGAGCACATGCACACAAATGAGCATACGTAAGTGGCAGGAAACAGATTACAAAAAAAAAATACATTAGTTATTTGAGGAGGCTATCGTGTTTCACTTGAAAGTAAACCATATTCTTTTACTCTTTTAATTATTCCAAGAAATAAAATCTGTTCAGGTTCTGGAGCAATGTTCTTTTTTTATATGCAATAGCAAATGAAATCTTTTTCTTAAAAAATCGCTATGTGGATTTGTTGGTTATGTATATAAATCCCTATAAAGTTTTTATGGTGCGAAAGCTTATGCACAGTGCGATCTATTCTATTTGAAATAGTTAAAACTGCTATGTTCTTTTTTTACAATCCATTGTGAAACTTTAATATATTTATTAATTAAATTAAATCAGTTCGTATGTAGAGGACCGTGAAACATCGGATTGGGAGGATAGGAATACGCAAATATCACTTGCGTGGTATCCTTGTCTAAATAAGATGAAAATGGATTTTCTCGAATTTTTATAGTTACACTGTGACCTTTGGTTTATTCGCGATTTTTTCTTCACTAACCTCGAGGGAATTCTTAGCAATTTGAATTGCATAAAATTACAATTTTTCCTTACTCAAATGGAAACGTGATTAGATAAATTAGATGAAGGTAAGAAGTGTAATGAATTGAATTAAGAATAAAGTGGTATATAAGCGAAATAGAAATGAAAGGAAGGGGAAGGGAGTTAAAGGATAACAACAAGCTGGTATGTAATTGTAGATTGGACTGAATAATCAAAATAAATCGTTTGGGTTGAAATGATTCCAAATTAAAATACAAATATTTGAATATTCTCATATCGAGAAATGATTGAATCAGAACGAGTGTTTTGGTATATATAAACTAAGATTTTATAATTAAAATATAAACTAAGGTTTTAACTGAATTAAGAGAGAATCAAAAGAGAGCGAGACCTTGCATAGTCTTTGTTAGTTTTTAAGTGTTTAGTCCAATTCTTACGTATCTTCATTTAGAGTTTTGAATTTATAGACTATTTAATTAGACTTAAAGGTGGTTCTAAAAATCAATAATGAAGGAAATATATGTAAATATATGAAATACCGTAAAGAAAAGATCAGAGAGGATGTTTATAAGCTTCAAATAAGAAAAGACTTGATCGTGATTACGAAAAGTTTCGGTGTAAGGAAACTGTGACGTACACATTATTTGATAAATTCATTTTAAGTTAAATATATCTATTTTGATATCTTTTCATAAACAATGACGAATTGTAATTTTTATTTCAATATCGGTTGGAGGGAGGAAAGTTTTTGTTTTTACTTTTATTTCATGTCATTATCAGACAATTTTCTTTTACGCCGAATAATTTAAAACATTAAATTTAACTTAATGTAATAGAATTTTAAGTTCGGTAATGAAAAAAAAAACATTTTCCAGACTGACAGCATGGAATATGTTTTCAATTCTTTCGCAGATTTAATGCTATGCAAAGGTTTTGTATGGAACGGAACGAATAATCGGAGAGAGAGAGGTACGGAAAAATAATCGCAGTATCAAAATCATATAGTCCAAAACATGTCAAAAAGAAAACCAAATTATGAATTGGTTTGAAGGTCTCGTAATATAAAATGGCTGCTTCGTAATTGTCTGTACATTTTTTAATGATTTTACCCTATTTTCAAATATTTCGTGGATTCCTGATTATGTATAAATTTAGATAATTCATTATGGAAGAAAAAATACTTAATTTTTACTTCAATTCATTAAGAATTTCGAGAGACATTTCTCATCCTTGTAATATATTTTTTTAAAAATTAAGTTTATTACTGATAAAAGCAGATATGAACGGTGATAAAACCTTTCTACTATAAATTTGATTTTTTTTTTTTGTACTTACTTTACCTTTTATCTATATTATCCTGGATTCTGCGATTGGGATTATACTTAATGTTTCACCTCGAACCGTCTTTAAAAGCTCACTATGAAACTTTAGTGTATGCTGCTAATTCAACAGATCCGATTGAAATGCAATGTTCAACAATTAATCATTTGCAGATCTGTAATCTAAAATCGTGATATTAACATTTTGTGTGATAAAAATACCCAAAAATCGTTTAGTTCATGGTAATGTGACTTCTTTCGTGCTAAACCAATTAACAGTCATTTTATAAGTATTTGAGCTATTTTATAAATATTTTTGCGTAGTTGATTGGTTTTCAGGTGCAAATTGTATGTATTTTGCACCTTCAAAATGCATTTTAAAGGCTTCCTGTCTCGTCTAAGGGCATTTAATTTTGTCTCCCAATTCGGCGACTAAATTTGTCACCAAGGTCACCTTACCAATTCAGCATTACTGTCTGGCATATTCTCTTCTTGACTGTTAAACACATTGTCCAGCCACAATAGTCGTTCTGCAGGGAAGACAACATAGTGCAGAACTTTCAGAACAACATGCTTGCAACACTGTCAGAATTTCATTGGAATTTTGTTTTTACAAAAACCTAATAAATGAATATATTGCTTAAGGCGTCAAGTTACGTTTGCATATTTGGTATTGTGTTCACTTTATTTATATCTTTTCTCTTCATATTGGCTATAAATTTGATTTTTAATTAAGGTTATATTTACGCCAAAGCTAAAATAATTAAAACGATTTCCCAAGATTTCTTTAGCTATAAAAGGCTTTTGTGGTATTATATCTTTTTAAATGGAAGTCCTTATTTTTTGCCTTAAAAATTTTCAGCTTTGAAACTTTCTGTCCTTGAATATATTTGCATTTAGATTCAATCTCTTTTATGGCTTTTTCTTGTACTTTTTTTTCACCCATTGTTACGCAAGCATCCTTCTGCATTTCATCCATCTAAAAATTTAATCTTTTTGCAGCTTTCGGCGCGATGCAGTGGACTTGCCATTGAAGCAAGATCTTTTAATTAACCGTATCCTTTGCTGTAAAGTTTTTATGTCCCAAGACGATAGATTCTTTTTTAACGTCGAATAAAGGTAATTTTTTTCACTCGGATGCTTCTTATTTCCGTCCTACCATAGAAGTGTTTTGTAGTCTTTTATATCTCTATGCTCATAGAGCATGTTTATTATATCCATTCTAAGGGATTATGTTAGGGAAAGTTTGAAAAGAGGCACGCTTCGTGATTTGATGTCTGGAAAACTGCGGTCTCCTTGAGATTTCTTACACAAGTGAATGTCATCTTAACATCAATGAGCAATCTACTCGTGCATATTTTCTTTAATAATAGTCAACGAGACGTGTTGATTCGTTAGCATTGTTGTTGGAAGGAATCTTTGCTTGCCCTTGTTTCGTAAGAACTTCTCTTGCATGCAGAGATGAAGGTTTTTCTTTAAACCTCTTTTTTTTATATGTTTTGTCGGTTATTAATATTTTTTGGAGTATTTCCCCCCTTTTGTTTGTGCCAAATAAACCTACTGCGTTTTTCAATAAGTCTCTTAGAGTCTTCTTTTAAAATGTTCGTTTTGCATTAGTGTACGTCATGTTATACATTGAAATCTACCTTCTTTTTTCTGTTGTGCAATACAGTGGGAATTTGAAATGTATAAATTTTTATTTCATATTTTTTGCAATGAATGATACCTGACATACTTCTTGAGGTGCTTGGTTTTATATTCAAGGTCTTTTTTATTTTTATCTAAAACATTTAAGGCGCTTTTATCGTATTCAGCCTTAGTTAGATGACTGGCATAATTTTATTCATTGAAATTGCAAATCTTGGGAGTTTTCACATAATACAATAAAAAAAATGCAATCTGCAGAATATGTAGCGAAACACAAAACCCAAATTCTTTTTTCTGTTTCCAATTTCCTTAACAATTTTAATTGTGATTACGAAAATTAGATGAGTACAAAACGATTATTTAATACTAATTTATATTGAAATAGTTTATCTATTCATTATCCTCTAAATATATTTAAGATTCTTTAAAAAAAATTTACATTTTTTTTTGTATGAAATTTCAGTAGTCCTGTGACGTTGGGCTATTCGCGATTTTCTCTTCACTAACCTTGGGGACTTTAATTGAGATTGATTACATAAATTAAGCAATTTCTTTCCCAAACTCAAATGAAACTTGATTGTTCTAATTAGAGCCTGGTAGAAATAAAGTTTGAGGGAAAGTTTGAAGATAGAGGTCGAGTGTCACTAGCGGTGAGTATATGCCTTACAAGCAGTAGAGGATATCAAGAGTTGCTCCGGGTGGTAGTGATTGCAGTGGAGTCAATAAATTAAGTCAATCTCAACTGGGGAGATTTTGATAAGGCGCTATTAATTCGGTATTAGTTGAATGGGTGAATCTGTCTAATGTGTTATCTAGGAGAGCACGTATCCATCAAACATTATATTGTGAGGCTATTGAATAAATAGTTGTGTGAAATTTGTCTAGTGTCTGTCTTTGTAGGTTATTGACTTTTTTAGTGTTAGTTATATTTGATTGAGTTAGGGCACAAGAGTCGGGTTGAAGAAGTGATTCGCCACAGTCTTACGAACAACTATAAAATAAGAAGTAAATTTTTATCGTCTGTCTGTCTTGTCTTGTCTTTATATAACTCTACCGCCAGCAATATATAATCATTAAACAGAACATATATATCTTAGTGTATTAAATTATATTAGCATTAATTTAATTTAATAAAATGTAATTTTTATGTAATTAACATATGTGAAAATCATCTGGAATTTAATTACAATATTTTGTAATATAGTGTATCCTATTTTTTACACCATTACATAATTTCTAAAGTAATGCATACAACTATTATAATTAAATATATACAGTTAACTAGTAATAATTATTAGTAAAAAATGTTACTGAATTATTGTATGGTAATTTTCTGGCTATATATGTGCATTCCTCTAACTTTGATGAATTATAAAAATTATTCCAATTATTAGATAATTGGTTATAGTTTGGAAATATACGTCTCATCTTTCTTACTTACAACACATTTTTAATAAAATTAAGCAAAATTAAACATTTCCACATTCTAAGGTAATTGTTAATTATGAGTAAAACTTTTATTCTGTGTAATTATCATTAATTAGGTACAAATAATGTTTCTTTTCCAACCCAAAATATGTTTTGCGGAACTTGAATTTTGAATATTATTTTTGTCCGTATTTTAAAAAAATCATAGCGATATTCTGGTTTGTCGGAAAAATGGAAAAATATTGTAATTTCCTGCTTAATCATTACAGAAGCTCTAAATTTAAATTCGAAGCTTAAGTATTTAATTAGAACAGGGTTGCGTTGAGCAATATCTTTTACTGAAGTTGCTTAATTCTCATTAAAGGAATGCTAACTTTCCGAAGTAATAGTCTCCAATTAGTAATCGGAATAAACTAGAGAAAATCTCGCTATCTTAATTAGATGTAAACAGAAGTTTGAAAACTTTATAAAATTAAGAATTAATGGACCTAGATAAAAATGTTTGAATAATTAATTGTTTGATATACATTACTAGCAGTTTTGGTTTGTTACCAGCTTCAGTATTGTGTATTTATTTACATTTATTGAGAAAAATATTCTGGTTAATTGTACATTTTCGTGTTTTCGAAATTTTGCTATGGGAATTTATATTGCTATTTTGAATTAAATTTGGTGAAATAACTATTAAAGAGTGTTTTTTTTTTTTCTTTTACATCAATACTGTTCAATTTTTCTTATGAAATTTAGTTTAGTGTTTGTTAAATCACGTTTTTTAATGAATTGACTAAGTATAGCATTCTTTATTATTAGGCATATAGCGTTTAAACTTATTAACAAAAACATTATCACATTTTTTGGCTTGGGATATTATTTGCAATTACCAAGTAAAAAAAAACTAAATAATTTATCTCAAAATATCACAATTATATTTTTCTCTCCAATAAATATTCCGACATCGAGTTGAATTTTAATCTATCCAAAAAGTTGATAGAAATTTTATTTTAAAAGCAAAAACTTTTTATAAGAAATATACTTCATTTTTTTTTTCGGGTTAATCTGCTGTGGAGCCATCTTCCATATGAGAAATTTTTTTAAAAAAAAAATCTGTAAAATTAAAAAGAACAAAATATTTTTTCCTCGATTCGATTTAGAGTTCGTATAACCAAATAAAGAACACCAAACTTCCTACATCAAATCGCACACGAGCCGAAATGAAATAGCCCGCGGATAATTTCCCGTGAAAATCTATCCAAAAATCTTGGGATAAAAAAAAAGCTACTCACTTACGTGTGAAAGTCACGTATAGAATGCGATCAAGCATCCTCTGGGAGGAAAAACAGTTTGGAATTTTTCGTTGCAGAGATACTCTCGTATCTGGCAACGCGTGACTGTTTATAAGAACTAGTTTTCACCTCAGCTGAAGAAGACAGTCAGTGTGTAAATCGGCTAATTATGCAATTGGTGACTCGTGGTATTTTTGGCTTCACGTGTCGATTTAGTTTGGAAATTTTAGAAAACTTTTAATGGAACTAAGAAATTTTTAACAAGGAGAATGATATGTAATACATAAAAAAAAAACTGTGGAAGTTTTGTAATGTGAACAATAGATGACCCTTGTGTGTTTTTCGTGCAACTATTTCACGAAAGATGTTTCAAAAGCTTTCACGGATCTACCTCGCAGTTGGTTCGATCGCAATGGACCAGATGACTTAACGTTACACGGCTGGCTACCTAAGTCAACTCATATGGCGCTATGCGATTTCTTCGATTGGGGGTTTGAAATTTGATTGGAAGCAGGAATTTACATATCGAATTGACATTATACTATAATTGAAGAAAGTTATATCGAACACTTGTAAAAGAAACTTGTATATTTTCCTTTTGTATTCATGTATTACTTATCATTCTGTGTCGTTTATTTATGAAAATAGGAAATTTTGAAATTGAAGGAATCATTTCAAATTATGCTATTTTTACAATGTGATGTGTACATGTGTATCTATGTAAAGAAAACCGCATAAATATGTATAAATAATTATGTATAAGGAATTGAAAATCTATAGCTCTGTATTTTCATTTCTAAATAATATACTTACCATTAGGTGAGTGTTATATAAATTCCATTGCATTTATAACTTTGAAAATTTGCAGAATACTTGTAAACATAATGTCCTATATATTCAATATTACTATAATTTCAAACTTTAATAAAATTAAAAAAATAAATTTAATTTACTAATTAAATTTCCTTTAATTTGTAAACAAATTCTGCGCAATATTTAAAATTTGTCAGTGTTTATTCGAAAAAAAAAATTACGTTCACTGTTTAGATTTAGAGTAAAGTAGATTTAGAGAGAAATGTATACCGTATCCTTAAAAAAGACCATTTTGAGAAGAACGCAAATACGGATATTTCTCTGTGGCGTAGTACATTTGTTTACTATTTTAAAATTCTATTCATTAGCGTTCAATTTATCAAATTCTTACAAATAATAGATCTACGGAATTGGTGAAGTGCCTTTAATTTTTAATGGAAAAAATAGTAAAACTTGAAGCATTATAAGGTCTTGGTTACTTTTAAGTTTTAAAGTTCTCCTGTTGGCGGGACGTGTAATTTTGGAGAAAGAGGTGCCAGCTGAACTGTCGTCCTCGTCACTTGGCCGAGGTTCAAAATGTCGAGTTCCATCACTAGTAGTGAGTTTTTTTTTTTTTTTTTTTTTTTGGACTGGGAGTGCTGGTGATCAACTTGTAATACCGAAATTCCAGTCCAATCTTATTTTTCTAGACCCAATTAAAAATTTTATTCCAATTCTGTTTTATTACACTCTTAACTGGTCATGGCCCTTTAGTTAATTAAATCGTTTTAATTTGAAAAATACAATTTTATTACTTGTAATTAAGTATTACAAGTATTAATTATGTTACAAGTATTAATTAAAATACTTGTGGCTCTGTTGGAGGTGCTGATCATTACATTTTCTCTTGCCCTTGTACCACAAGTTTTCATTTGAAGTAATGTCGAAGCAAAGTCTATTTGATTGAAGTCCGTGTGTGAAAATCCCAGTTTGCATTTCAAGCTAAAATCCTGTATTCTTACGATTCGTAAATTACTCAACAAATTTCCTACTTGTTTTGATTTTTGATTACTTTATCTGAATATTTCAATTTTCTTTATTCTTTTAATTGTATGCTTTATATTTTATATCTTTGTCTAATGCTTCCTTTTTTAGTTCACGACTTTGTGGACGTTTTTTTTTTTTTTTTTTTTTTTTTTTTTTTTTTTTTTTTTTTTTTTTGTTTTTTTTTTTGTATTGTGCCATTTAATCTGTTATACGTCGCCTGTTATACATCCTATTACTGCGGGAAAATTTCGCTGTTAATTTTTCTAACCATGTCTCGTGCATTTCCTGTTCGGTAAAATACATTGTACACTTTTATTTTCTTTTTTATTTTACTATTATGCAATCTCTTATGTTATTTGTTCCAACAAGTACTGTTATATACTACCTTTTATTGTTGAAAGTTTTTCTTTGTTGATTAATGCTGAGTGCGGGGGTGAGTGTCTCTTGGGAGGCCGATTTGTAGCTCTGAACCCTTTGGGGTCACTTCGGTTCCCTCGGGCATTCTGCCATCAGCCCTCGTGTTGCTTCTAAGTGTGACATTAATAAACAATCAATCAACAGTACGTTTTGTTCGTCTTCACTGATGATCTGCTCCAACAGATGTGTAAAATTTTAAAAATGTTTTATAAAAAAAGTTACCCATCTGTTGCAAGTTTGTTCGTTGTTATTGATTTGTATTCCCTTAAAAAATAGACCGGAAAAGTTGTAGTTATACCTAGAAATTAGATTTTTTTTTTAAGGCGAAAAAAATGTTTTTATTAAAAATTAATAAAACTCTATATAAAACCAATGAATGTTTCAAAATTAGATTCTAAAATTAGGTATTAAAATTGTAAAGTAACTATTGAGAAGAAAAAAAAAGTTTTAATGGCATGTTTTATCTATAGAAATTATTGTGGGCAGCGGTCATTTTAGATGAATTTCAAGGTTATAAATGATATTGATTTCCTTTTTTAAAAACTTAGTTATACATTAATGAGATTGCTACTCATATTGCACTTCTATCAAATGAAATGCAAATGAAATACGGATTCCTACGGTTTTTGTTCCATCGAATCGTCTGCTTCCAAGGTGGTATCCATCCTCTTTCTCAAATATATTTCCTCTTTTACGGGTCCTTTCCATTATGAATGTGTGTAATAAACATTTCTGCATTAAATAGAATTACGATAGAAATTTGCTAGCTACATTTTAATACAATTATCCTTTTAAAAATACATGATATGATACTATCATAAAGTTACTTTCATAGCATATTAAATAGCAATGTATTAAAAATTAGTTCGAATCTTTAACAATAAATGCTTTAAGTGTATAAGATATTTTAAATAAATCTTCTTTAACTATGTATCTATTCGAAGGCTATTGTTATATTTATATCTTGAACAAGAATATGAAACTTCAATTTATCTTTCTTAATGACATCGAACCGATATCATTTATTTCATGCAAATGGAAGATCTAATTAGTTGCCAATGAAAATAAAAATAATTAGCTTTTTTTTCTCTTCCGAGTTCACGAACATCTTCAAATACTTCCGTGATTCCCTCGGCTATTGATGAAAATAAAATTTGAATTGTATTATTCCGATAAATAGTTTTGTTTACTATAACGTTGTTATCATTAAAAATGTCTCCAGATATTCTAATTTATGTACTAAGAAATGTTCCTCAATCGAAAGATTTTTATAATTCTTGCTTTAGATTGGAATGGAGTGGAATGAATTATCGTAATTTATCGTTTATATTGATAGAAGTTGAAAGTGACCCTTGATTAGAATAATAGGAGTAGAATTTGCAATAATCGAGAAGTGTTTGAATCGGGATGAGTAATTTAGTAAGTTATGACTTTATTATTTGAACATAAATTAAGATTAACCGAGTTAAGACGGGTATAGAGAAAGAGTGATCTTGCACATTCCTTGATAAACAATAAAGTGTGTTGTCCTCCTTTTTCTATCTTCAATTGGAGTTTTGAACTTGTTGACTTTTTAATTAGGTTTTAAGATGGCTGTAGAGTTACAAACAATGAAGGAAGGCAGCCACAATATCCATTGCATCTTCAAAAAATTCCATTAGAAGTCTATTTCACTGTTTGCATGCCAAGTGGATATCCATAGGAAGTATTGTGGATGTATAAGGCATATACAGGGTCTTCTCGGAACAATTCGCTAGCTGACCTAGTAGTAAATCAAAATTTATATTTTTCAACACCATTTTCTTGCAAACGGATAGTAAAAATTGTGAGTAAAACACAAATATTCGATCAATATATGTTACACATTATGTATTTTGCTTTGAATATAAAGTAAAAAATACATAATGGATACTCTGTTGAATGCACAGTAAACAATGCTCAGCATCTTGAATGACACGTTCAACCTTGCAAAGCATTTGACATTAGGATCCAAACAGATGGGTGTCTAGTTTCTGTAGCGCTATGAACAACAGTTTCGAAGGGTCTTTTTGACTCTATTAATTGTAGTTAACTTCTCAATCAAATGTTATAGCCCGTCTGCAAAGGATACTTTGTAAGGAATGAGTGAAAAGATGTTTGCTTACACAATACCCCATTGAAAGAGAAAGGTTAGAGATATCTGTAATTCATCGCAGGTAACGCATGCGCTGAAAGTAAATTGCGGTGCTCACCGATATAGTACGACAAAAGTATGTTAGAATAAAAGTTAATTACAATTGTTAATTGCATTCCTTTCCTTTGTCTGAAATTTATAAACAAAAAGAGTAATCAAAAGTCAAAGTAAGGTTGAAAGTCGAATAATAAATAAAAGTA
This sequence comes from Nephila pilipes, assembly GCA_019974015.1. Taxonomy (NCBI): domain Eukaryota; kingdom Metazoa; phylum Arthropoda; class Arachnida; order Araneae; family Nephilidae; genus Nephila; species Nephila pilipes. Next base: position 63,509 of record BMAW01002217.1, on the reverse strand, counting down.
AAGTGATTAAATTATTAGCTAAGAAAGCGAAAAAGATGTTTATAAATCAGAAGTGAAAAGAATGGTGTGCATTGAGATGCAAGTAGTAAAAAAAGAAAAGTGTGCATTGAGATGCAAGTAGTAAAAAGAAAAGTGTGCATTGAGTTTTCTACAGCAGAATGTAGTTATCTTTACTTACTATTTTTATTTACTTGTTAAATAAGTTTGCGGTCGAAATTGCGAATAAGAATATGCCGAGGATAAGGTGCAACAATTTATCACACTGTTTCTTTAACGTATCAAAAGGCAGTTCAAACAGTACCTAAGTTAAGAATGTTTTAACTCACTTAAGAGCTATTCATTGACCGTTTTCCCTTTTCTGAGAAATCAATGAGGACGACGCCCTTCGCATCCCAAAAAATTGTCGGCAGAACTTTTTCGGTGGATGAGACCGCCTTCACCTTCTTTGGAGAAGATTCACTAGAAGTTTACGGTTTTTAAATCCTGGACTCATCGACGGCTACAACTCGAAGCGGTAGCCACCAAAACTAATCAATTAAGCAATGTCAAATTTATTTTGGCGCCGTTTAACAGATGGAATGGTAATACCAACTTGCTTTAGCAGCGCCATCTATCTTCAAAAGCAATTTTTTTTGAGCCACCATCGAAAAGTATAGAAGATTAATTTAAAATATATTTTATTCGTCAAAAAAGGGACCGATTGAAATAAAAATGAACAGTGTATTGAAATTATATATCCCTGCGCTAAGTAAGTTTGATTATGATATTAGTATTCGAATTTTTTTGAGTGAAAGTTCCAGTTAATTTATCTTTTTCTTTAACATTTTTAAAAACTTCCAGAATTTTTCAAAGGAAGTACATGTTCCTATCACGATCACACTCAGAATCGATGAGCTGAAATTATCTGCAATTGCCACCGGTAACAGCGAAAAAGGAGAAGAAATGAACTGCCCTCAATTACTGACGATTAACAGAATTTTCGGGATCAACTGAATTTTGGAAGAATTTCATCGACTGGTTTCAGCTGATCTATCATTAAACTGCTGTTCAGAGAGAGAAATTCATCCGGTAGCCCGATATTTTTAGAACTATGACCTCAAAACTAGAGTTCGATATTGAATGAGCAATAATAAAAATGAAAAAATTATAGAGGTTAATAAAGGATATGTGAGATACGTTGAACTTCTCTTATTTTTATTATTAAGAATTTAATTTTACTTACATACTAAACTGAGTAAAAAAAATTGCAGACGTTAATTAAAAGTTTTAGATTTGGAATATAATTGTTTTTAAATATTATTATTCTATAACAGCATTAAAAGTTGTTTAATTTAATGCTTGAAATTTTACGGCCAAATGTGGAAAATAATAATTAATCCAATTTATAATCTATCGTCTTGTTATTCTTTATCTCCTTTCTATTTCCTTTCTTCGCTGAAAAATCACTATTCTTTTAATTCAATTCATTACTCTTCTTATATTTATCTAATTTACCTAATAGCGTATCATTTGATTGGCAAGGTATGGTAATTATATGCAGTTCAAACTATCAAAACGTTTCCGAGGTTAGTGAAGAGACAATCGGCAGTAGTCAATGTCACAATATTCATAGGAAATATGTGTTACATTTCAAGTTATGATCAAGCAAATTTAGGATTTTGTTTATCTATTTGAAAATGTGTTCCAAATTTGAGTTTATTTCTTTAACTTTGGACTCTCTCTCTCTCTGTGTGTGTGTGTGAGGGAGAGAGAGAGAGAGAGAGAGAGAGAGAGAGAGTAATGAACATTGACATTTTTTTCCCCGTACAATAACTTAAACTTCTCAATTATATCCATCCCACCGACGAAAATTTCATATCCTTCATATACGGTAGATTTCGAGTAGAAATATGTGTTTGTGTGATTTCTATTCGTGAAATTGTGTGTTGTTTAGTTATTTTCTAAATTTAACTTCATTCTTTTGATTTGAGTTTAGAACGATTAAATATAAATTATCTAATTCATTTCGCAGACGCTGTAGGTATCGGGTAGAAGTATATCAGGTTCTTTCTTTAAATTACATTGTATGTTGGAGTTAACAGACTTTTCATTCAAATTAAACTTCAGTCTTTTCATTCGCAATTGATTTGGATTTAGAACGACTAAAAACAAATTATCTGATCCAGTTAACCGTTTAATACAGAGATGAAGAACCTTTTCCAGCTGAAAGGCCGCTCTAAGTTATTTATTATTTAATGAGGGTGCACTTTCAAAAAACATCAATTAAATACACTAAAAAAATGTATGTCGTTTTATTGAATCAGCTTTTGTTCTAATATGGAAGGAATTTTTTTTTTTTTCCCGACAGAAAATCGCACTGATAGTAGTCTAGGGAAGTTAATGTAATTTTAGGAAGCCTTATTTTTCGAGCTTTTATGCATTTTAGTATTAACAAAAAATAATTCCGTTATAAAATATGTTCTTTTCTCGACAAGTTTTCCATGGCATGTATAAGTAGGCTTAAAATATGTTGTAAATTGAATTCATCTAAGAAGTGGGTATTTTATTGTTTATCAATGTGCACAGTGAGATAAATGTATGTTTGTAATCTATCGAAAATTTTATCGTAACAAAAGATTTCTCTATTTCGCTCGAAAATTGTAATGAGTAGGATTTGGGGAAAAAATATTTTATCTTCTTATAAAAATATTATCTATTAAAGGAAAAAATAATATAAAAACAACTTTCAAATGAACAACATCAATAAATTGTATTTAAAAAACAGTTACTATGTTTTATAATTCAGTTAAAAAGTGTTGAAGATCATCCCTTCAATGGATGTGTTGTGTTCTAATTTTAATGAGGAAAAGCCCTGGTATTGGGAATGTCTTTTCAGTTTTTGTGTGAGAAAAAAAATTTATTTTCTTACTTAAAAAATTATTCGGTAGTATATTCTAACTTAATAAAATAATTTTTTAATTGAACGCGAAACACGTAAAAGTAAAGTTTTTAAGTGATATTTCAAGATTTCTCCTCTGAAAGTAAGAATCTTTAATAAATTTTCCGGGAAAAGTAAGAAAGAAAAAAAATTCTCCAATCAAAGTTTTGCAAAAAACAGATTTAGCCACCAAAGGTGCTAACTGTTTTAAAAATAATTATTAAATTAAATACTAGGATTAAAGAAAAACAATAATGGGGGGAGGGGGAAACGGAATAGAAATTTCATTTATTCATTTATTCATTCAATCATTTCGCTCATTTATTCACTCACCAGAAAAAATAAACTAAAAACATCCCCCCTCCCCGAAAAATGATCGGCGGACCATTTTGTTGTTTACTAAAACAACAACCCGTTGTAGTGGATAGTAAAAAAATCTCTATTTTAAAATCTTTTTTTCCTAAAGAACCGCTTGTAGAATCGCGTTGGAAAAATCCTAGTACACGGTTATACTGAGCAACAAAAATAAATAAATAAATATTCGTGAAGGTATTGAATTTAAACAAATTGATATTTAACTGAAATTTGTAGACCCTAGTAAACTTAATTCTATGAAACAAAAAGTAAACTTTTTAATGAATCTTATAAGTATGAATGTTTGAGTATATAGAATATAGAAGAAAAACTAGATCCGGTAACAATATAAAAATCTGTGTGAAATGAACAATCCCAAACTTAAAATGTAACCAAAAATATAGCAGGGATTGCATTTGCAAAAGAGAGGGAAGATGAATTTTCTCTTCTTTTAAGTTTAAATAGAAGGGAGACTCCTTCAAGCTTGTTGACGTGATGTTTCGGTAATTATCTGTGCTACTAGCCCCTGGAGATTATATCAGGGCACCTCAGGGACTTGCTTTCTTGAGGTAAGTACGGGCATCATGACCCCGAGGAACCCTTGTGATCTTTTTTTTTCCTTTTGGGTTTTCTGTCTTTGGTAAACATGGGTGACGCACCCTCGGGTAGCCCTAGCGATCCTTCTCTATTTTCAACCCTCCTTCTTGTCAACCAATTTTTGTCTTTTTTTTTCAATTTTTTCACATTGAAACCACAGTTAAATCTTGTTTGGTGCATCATAGCCACATCTGGCTCTTGTGCCAATAACCTCCACATTCACTCATTCGCTCACTATCTGTACTACTAAATTATTTGCTTGTAAACTTTCATGAATTAGGCATTGGAAACTAATGTGCTCCTCGTTTTTCTTTCAGGGTGGATTCGCTCGAGTTCACGAGTGGACAGATCTCACCACTGGCCAAGTGTACGCTTGCAAGATCATTCCCAAAAGTAGGCTTACAAAGCCCCACCAAAAAGAAAAGGTAATACATACATTCTCTTGCATTTTTAATTGAAATAAATTATTATAAGACGAATAGTAATGTTTCGGTCGGAAACATGATTCATGTACTCCCATTTTTGATACTTTTCAGAATTTGATTTTGTTACAAAGATATTTATTGTTTTTACACTGCTTGGTTGAATCTATTCTCTACATATCTTAAATTTACCTAATTTGGGTAACCATGTTTCGTTCAGTTGGAAAGGAGCTGGAAACTTAATATAAAGTGAGAAACAAACTCCAGATGTTAGTTAAGAGTTGTTTTGCGAATATCCCATGTTGTAGTTAGTTGTAAATAAATATATTTTAAAACTTTTTGGGGAAACATATGCTTTGGAAAAAAAGATTTTTCAATCAATTTTTATGTTATGGATGGCTGAATTATTAAACATTTAGACAGGAACAAAAGTATAAAAACTGTTTTTTACTCGTCTATTTTAGAAAACCTCGAACGCATTTATAGGCAAAAAATTGTTCCCATTTTTGTATCAGTTTCCGACTTTGTAACACATACATCCGTAAGTGATGCAATATTCTTAAAATTTAGGAACATTTCCCGCAAATATGTAAAATTTAAAGGTATTCAGCATTACAATAAACAATACGAGACGAAAAATGTCACACATTTTACACTGAAAAAAAACGAGGTTCATTTGAATAGAAATGAGAAATACTATAAAATATGCTGTTTAAAGTATAGCGATGTCAGAATATAAAATTAATGTCCGAAAACGCTTTTTTTTTTTCATCAGAAAAAGTGTTTCAATTTCGGATTCTATTCTTTAACATTACGTGAAGATAGCCTTAACCCTCTTAACTTTTATTTTGTCTAACATGAAACCAATTGACTTGCGTTTTTCATTGAGGTTTGTGATGAATTTTTGTATCCTCAACTGCTGCATTTTCGCATCAAGTCTTCATATTATTTCAAACTTCATTGAAAGTTATGTCATTTTTCAAATCTTTTCCATCTATGATGGATTAAAATTGTCCTAGTTTTATTATTTTTTTTTTAATATTCAAATTGTAGAGTTTAGCTTTCGCGGTTAAACTTCAAGGTTCCAGGGATTGCCTCAGATTCATATAAAGCATAAAAATTTAATTACTTAATTTTATTAAGCGTATCTTGAGAGGACTTATAAATATAAGTCTCTACTTGAAGAAAACGGAAGACATCTAAATATTAATAAGAGTGGTGAATATGTAACATGGGATATATTTACGAATTTCGCTTCGATTAACTTCTGGAGTTTCGAATTTTGTATTTAAATTTCCTACTTCTTCCCAGTGAAATGAAACGTGATGATGCGAATGAAGAAGAGTGAATTAATGTAATCAAATTGTATAAAAGCGAAAGAGAATTGAACTAATAATGTTATGCTAAACGAATGATATAGAGTGGTGTGCGTGTGAGTCTTTTAGCGTGTATCGCTGATTTAGTTTACTTACGACCTTACGTTATCGGATGCTTTGAATATTTGAGGGAGGTAGTCGCATTGTATTCCGGTAAGCTTGTTCTTTAATAGATTACAGAATTTGTTAGTACTCGCGGCAAGGGACTTAACTGTCGGGAGCATCCCCTTTATTATGGGATTGATAAACAATATTTTGGAAGATGATTGACTGTTTTAATTATACTTTTTATGTGCCTGAACTTAAGTTGATATTTAGATCTTGTGGCTAGGGTAAACTTTAAAATGACAGACGATTCGGTTAATTCCGTCACAAATATTCAAATTTCAACGAGAGAGTCAATCGATGTCTAAACCTCAATTTCTTACTCTTCATGTCATTATCTGCATTAGCGATTATATTATAGGGTTGCAATTCTCTAAACTCAACTGGATTTATCTTAGAAAAATCTTCTTCTTCCCTTTCCTCTAGACAATTCTGGTAAGAATCATATGTGGGTAAATAAAAAGCTATATATCATCGAAGATCATTTCAATTCGTTATCTGTTTGCATACACTTTGGGAAATGAACGTAATTGGTTATAATATCTGGCACTGAACATTCTTGGCGTATAATGTGCCAAACACAAGGTCAAAAAGAACGTGGATTCGTTTTAAAATATAGGATTAATAGAACTGAGTAAAGTAATACAAAAAAATGAGGTAATAAAAAAGAACTATCCTCACAAAATAATTTTCAAATCAATGATTCAACTTTAGTTACTTTTCATGAATGTTTTCTATATTATAATTTTTTTCCTCTTATTTCAAAAACAATTTAATGCAGGTTGCCTAAGTCGCATTCATTTCCAAGAAATATGCGAAACATTCATATATTTATTTGTGAAAAATAAGGAGACTCAGTTCTCTAAAGAAACACTTCAGTGTTAGGGAACTGTTTAGTTGTTGTCTGAGTCCTGCAACCAATTAGTGAGTATAAGAAGCGTAAAGAAAAATCATGTCGTCATCCTGATTAGATTCTATATTGCCCTTGTATATCTCTCAGTAATTGTTGTTATTTTTAGATCCTTCGGGAAATCGATCTTCATCAGAAGTTGCAGCATAAGAATATAGTCCGTTTCCACCATTTCTTCGAAGATGAACACAACGTCTATATCATCCTGGAAAATTGCTCCAGAAAAGTAAGATTATTTTCTCTATCCATCCATCTTTGTCAAATATTTTATCCTACCTCTTTTATATTGATGGGGTTTTATTGTACTCTTAAGAGTAATTTGATGTTGGTTATATGATTTTTTTAATATGAAGAGTGATGTATATGTTATTTTATCACTAGGAGAGTGCATTATTTTATCACTAAACACAAAGAATTTTTTTTTCCTCGAAAATTTCAATCATAGAAAAGTTCTTACGAGACTGAAAAATTAAATTCTCATGTTTTTCAATTATGTAGAGTTTCGCCGCAGAATGTGATGTATTGCCTTAGTTCGAATAGCCAGTGGCGTGCCAAGAGGGAAGAGTGATATGGGGGTTGGGATAAATATTTCTATATGCTAAAATTTTAAAACTGAAACTTTCTAATGTAAAATTTTTTATTATATCGTAAGAAAAAGATTAACATTCAAAATCCTGTACTCTACATTAACATCCTCTTCAGCTTGAAAATAAAAAATGAAATTTAGAATTAATTTTGTGATACGAGTTGAAGAGTGGTCTAAAAAAAGTGGTCCTCTTGAAAAGTTCCTTGAAAAGTAACTTGATTCTGAATTCTTCAGAAGACAAAACTCGCGCGACAGAGTAAAAGCTAAAAGTGTGACCCCGGCAATTCGCAGTTTTCTGTTCTCTAACCACGGAGACTTTTTGTTATTTGAATTGTTTAAAATTACAACTTCTTGCCAACCAAATGAAACGTGATCAGGTAAATAAGATGAAGATAAGTGTACTGAATTGAATTAGGGATAGTGATTTATAAATGAAATAGAACTGAAAGGAGAAAGAAGAGACTGAGGTGTGAGACAACTATAAGCTGATAGATTTTTTGTAAATCGGAATGAATAATTGGAATTGATTATTGGTAGTAAAATTGATTGGAAGTGACTCTCGATAAGAATAATTGAAGTTGAAGTTGTTATAATCAAGAATTGTCTCAGTCGGTGCGAGTGAGTTAGTAAGCTAAGAATTTATTGCTTAATTTTAAGCTAGGATAAAAGTGAGTTAAGTGAGATTCGTGAGAGTTACTTACGTATTCTGTTAAAGTAGGTAATAAACTATGTTTCCCTTTTTCTGGCGTCTCTTCAATCGGATTTGTGAACTTATTGATTATTTAATTAAGCTTTAAGATGTCTGTGGAGTGCGATAATGAAAGCCCTTTTATTTTACTAAACAAAATATTTCTTTTTATTTGATTAAATATTTCCAGATTCTGAGCTGGAAATGAAAGACAGAAATAAACCTCGGATTAAGAAAAATGAAACAATTTAATTTTAAAAGATAAGCTATGCGAGTTGCATCTGAATAATTCACGAAGCTTAATATTATCCCAAGTTTAAGTCGTTAAATTCTGATTTAAATCTTCGAACAGTTTTTGTGGCTGAAACTCTTTAGGAAGCAGCGTTATTCAAAATATCAATATCTCCTCTCGATTGCGTTTAAATACGCCCTTATATACTAAACTAAAAACGCAGTTCACCTCAGCTCTTGCATATTTGTATAAAGAACTGTAGGACATGAAAGTGGGTCGCAGAAAGAAGCAAAATCTATGGAACAAAATAAATCACGTATGAAATGAAATAACTAAAGTTAGAGTGAATTCACAAGTGTATATAATTTTCAATATAAAGTGATTTTTTAAAGAATATTTTCTGAAAATCAGTCATTAAAGTAAAAATGGATCTTAATTTAATTGAAGAATAGTAAAGTTATATATAAACAAATGGAAAGATTTTAAAACTTCATGTAAAAATATATCGAATTGTTTTAATTTTGATTGGATTAAAATGTCACTATTTTATTGTTTTAGAAATTTAATTTATTACTTATGTTAACACTTTTCCATTCTGGGGGAGGGAGGACACGCATAATACCCTTGTAAAAATAATCAGAAAATCTTTTATGGAATTCAGAGTCTACTGCATTAATTTCATTTTATGCATTCTTTTATTGCATGTATGAAATAAAATAAAAATATTAGACTGTAATGAGATAAGAGCTTTCACTGTTACAATATCTGGTTATGTTAAGTGAAAAAAATGATGTGTTTATAGATATATTCTTTATTGAAATATGTATTTTTATTGGTGTATAATATTCAATTTAGGAAGAAATATATATATAGCTTCTAAGCTTAATGTTTATGTGTTCGATTAACAAATTCAAAGTGTTAAAGTGATAATATGAAATATAGTTTTTAGGGAATAAGAGTTCTCTTTAATGACCAATGTTACCTTATTTATTCTGCTTAAAAAATTTTAATATTTTTTTTTTATTATATAACACCGCTTTATACATTTCTTATCTTTTAAGATAAATTATTATCAACTTATAGGAGCAAAAAATAAGGTGAAAAACGAGATGGTGCCTGTAAAAATTTATCTCAACTATTGCTGGAATAAATTTTCGTTAAGCGTTATTTACGACTTGCGTGTCTGTGTTTATAAGAAAAGAATTTTTTCGTTTTTCTGAGTTTTATCTTTATATTTTTTTTTAAAAAAAGAAAGCTTTATTTTTTAAACAAAAATATAATCATATTTAAAAGCGAATGCTGTATGTTAGGAGGGAATTAAAAAAGGATCAATCATATTAAAATATTTTTCTTTAAGATATTAGCTGATATTTTTTTTCCAAATTAAATAGGTGAAATGTTTGAAGTTTTGCATTTTTAAAATACTTTAATAGTTCTTATTAAAGAAATTTTTAAGACTTGAAATGAATAAATAAAAAGATGAATCTTTAAATTATACTTTGCATTATACAAATTGAAGAGAAAGAATAAATAATATTATTTGTTTTTCTAGAATTCTATTAATGTGTCTTACGAGTAAAGTGCATTTTTTTTTTTTTTTTTTTTTTTTTGAGATTTAAAATGAAATAATAATTGCCATGTAACAATATCGTATCGAAAATATAAATACGAAACTTCTGTTGTTTTTTCTTTAACCGAATATCTTTACTTTTATTTTTGATAAAATACTATGCAAAAGAATGATGCATTACATAATCTTTTTTTTCCGGCCAATTTAATATTGCATCAAAAAATTGAAACCTTTTCTTATAATAATGAAACTATTCCAATATTTTGCTTCAGGCTTCTGTAAATAAATATTTTCCAAAATTTAACTTTGCTTCGCTTTTGTTTGAGAAAAATAACAACCTTCAAATTTGAATCGTTTGCGTTGAGAATAAATGATTCAGTAGCGAGAGAAAAGAAACTAAAGTGTTTTTCTAAAAATGTTCTTTAATAAGTGAACAAATTTAAACAAAAAAGCTTCTATTTTTATTGAATAAATATAATCATTTTGATTTATTTTAACTGCTTGAACACGTAAATTTACTTTAATGATATGTACAGTATTCAATTGTAGAGTGAAACATAAATACCATATACCCGTATGTATGTAAATGGCGGAATATATATTTAGATTGCTTCTTTTATTATTTTCTTAGTGTGAAATATATTTGTGTTTTGTATTTGAAAGCTGTTATAAAAAGTTTCTTATTTCTCGTTTTTCTGAATCAAACTTTCGAAAACGGTCTTTGATTTTATTAACTCCGTTTTAAAGAACTACATAATTAATATTATTGCTGTGGGAATCCTGAAATGTGTGTTTTTTATTGAAAATTTAGGCTATTGTAACTTGCTCTTGATTTTACGATGGTTTTGAACTATCTATATCTCAAGCCGTATACTTATTTTTTTTCCCTTTCTTTCCGACTTTATAATATAAAGTCGTTGGTAAATATTTAATATTACATTATGGTTTGTTTGCTTACATTTGTGATTATTTTTTGGCTTAATTGATATTACTTTTTTCAGTTAAGCCTTTTAATTGATGTTACAATATTTTAGATAATTAGTTAAGTGCAAATTGGTATTTTGTAGAGTAATTGAATATGTTTTACCTTTTCCTTTCTTTTTTTTTGTGGTTGAATTTTTGAATTTCAGGTTTTGGGTCTGTTACCAGCATTTTGTAATTTAATTCACAAAAGTGTGATAGTTTGATCAGTAATTACCTGTATAAACACACATTATTCCATTCCAAAGTATGGAACAGTTTTAATTACACTATTTCCATTTTTCTGCATTTCTTTTTTCAATTACTTTGCTTTGTTTTAAATATTTTGCTTCTTTAATAGCGTGTTCTGAATTTTCAGGTTTTTAGGGTTTTAAATTTCAGATTGTTTGACTATTTAAATAAATTTTTATCTCTTAATTGTTTTGCTTTAGTTCTGAATATTCTTAGGAGCATTTTATGTTTGTTACAAGTACTATTTGTATTTCGTTTATACACATATTGTGCAAACCGGAAAGTTATGTCTGCTTGTACAATGAAAGAAAGTAATACATTCTTCACACATTAATATTTTTTTGTACAATGTAATTTCCCTCGTTACTTATGACCCGTTGTCAGTATGATGGTCATTTCTAAATACCATTTTTGAGAAATGCCTTGTTTTTAAACATGAAGAACTCAATTTGTGTTTGTTTGACATCTGTATCAGTTTTAACTTTTTTCCTTCAAAAAATTTTTGTAGGGTGCTAGATCTGGAAAGTATGGTGGATGCAACAGAACTCCCCAATCTAGTTCTACGATTTTCTGAAGCGTCGCCAAAGCAGTATGGATTCAGGCATTTTCCTGACCCAGCATGATGTGCTCCCTTTAAATCATTCTTTATCTGACAGTTTCTCTCCGAACTGAGCTTTTCGATAGGTTTCAAAAGGTCGTAATGTTTTGATCCTTGAAAATCCCTCCTTATACACTGCGTTCTCTTATTCAAGTTCAAGCTTCATATAGAGGTGGAGAAGGCAGCTTGTCCAAATTCACGCTAAGCTCTTTTCTTTACACTGTGTTCGTAGGGAATCCCATTTCATCACATAATTATTATTTGATCCTAACAGGATTCGTTTTTGCTCCAAACAAGCATAGATGTGCATATGATGTCTCAATAAAGCAATTTTTTCTAACTTAATTCATGAGGAATCCATTTGGAATATTAATACAATTATATTGTATAATACATATTATTAAATGTTGAATGAAAAGTGAATTATTGGCTTTCACTTCTTGAACATTATAAATATATAAAGTATGGTACGAGCATTGTAACAGTCAGGTAATCTATAAAAAAAAAACAAATATGGTGATAAATTTTTCGAAATATACAATATAATGATACATTAACAATGCACAAAAAAAAATTCAAAAATATTCTGGGTAAATTTTTAAAATGTTTATGTTTGAAAATGAATGTTGAGCGTTAACACACATCATAAATGTACGTATCGAATGGAATTTTTTTTTAACTTTACAGTAATGCATATTATTATTATTATTTTCAATATTTAAAACCCATCGTGTAGCTAAAGAAAACTGAATACAAAACTAAAGACTCGTCGTGTAGCGGGACTGCTACACAATAAATCTGAAGGTTGTCAGTCTAGGTCAACATATTCCCGAATCCACGCGAAAAATTCGAAAGCGAACTGCTCGATTGGTGCCGGATTTAAGTGATCTTACTGGAAATGCAATTATACCCCCCCCCTCCCTATTAAATATCACTTACTTGAATATTCTTTTATCGTATTATTTTCATTTCTTACGATCAATTAAACATTTTGAATATTTATTGGAATATGAAAGAATCTAAGAATATTTTTCATATTCTGTAATATATTTATCAATGCAGTTTTTTTAATAATTGTATTTTCAAGATAGTTATCTTTTTTATCAATTTCTATAGTAAAACTGTCTTTTTGTACCATTTTCTCTTGTATTTTTATATTACTGCATATATGTCAAAATTTATCATACTATCTGTTTCACGTATTCACGTTTCATTTGCATAAAAAAAATTAAACTAGAATGATTGATTGTATTCACAGAAACAATGGAAATAAAATATAAATATTTCCAGTTAGCAGTGTACATATTCAAACAGTGCAATGAAGCAAAATTAAAAAATTTAAATTTATTCCGTCTTTCAATATGATGCTCTGTTAACAAAACGTTAGAAAATACTATTTAAAGAATAACGATTAAAAGATCACAATCGGATTAGAGTCAAAAAATAAACATTTTATTAAATTTAATTTCTCGAAAAAATTTTAAGATGTATTCAGATTAAAATAATGTGCTCTTAGCACAATGCAATTTTAATATTCTTTCGGTCTATTTTATATAATAAAAGAAGTGAAGAAACATTAATAACAAGCGAACATTAATTTATCATGTGATTTGACAAAATTTACTTAAAAGAAAAAAATAATCGTCTGCCAATAAATCTCCATTGTTATATTTATGGGAAAATTAGTAATTTTGTAAACCAAGTTTAATTTTTCTGATAAATTAGAAACGCTTTACATTTTTCTAAATTCACAATTTTTTTTCTTCATTATTTTAATACTTAAGTTAAAAACTCGTGAGAACAAGGAAATTTTATTTTGTTTTATGCAGAATGATTAAGTAAAAACTGATCGATAATCATCGTCATGCGAACAATTAGCTATTCGTGTTATTAGCTTTTTAAGTCTCTCATAGGAAATTCTTTTTCTTCTCCTAGCAATTATTCGATCTGGCACTCTTTATTTTGTCACATGAATACGCCTAATTTGTTTCTTAGAAAGTAAAGGATTATTGGTGATTTGTGTTTCCCAGACCATTTATTAATCGTGTTATTCAATCAGAAAGTTTTTTTTTCGCGTGAATTCTCAGTTCTTTCGTTTTCATTTGTGATCTTTGTAGGTTAATCGACATCCATATGACATCGATTCGAAAGATTAGTTTGTGAGTGAACTTAGAATTTGTATCGATTACAATAAGATGCCTTATACTCCCATATTATTAAATCTTCTTTTAATGTTCTTAATTCAATTTTGAGTTGAGAATTTCGAATTAGAAAGTGATCCCATTTAACCTGAATATTTTGATCTTAATATTTCATATTAAAATTAAAATGTTTCTCTCTCCCTTTCTTCATAGTTTTAAATTTATTTTAGCGATGGAGTTTTCATTTGAGTTTTTTGGCGTGTGTACGTTTATAGCTATTTAAGATTGTTCGTTAACTGTACTCTGTCTTTTAGTTATAGTTTTACATAGTTTAGAGAAGTCTTTCCTGAAAAATCTGTTTTATATTATATTCAAAATTTTAAATTGTTTATAGGTACTATTTGAAAATGAAATAAATGTTATAGAAATTTACAGGAAAGTTATAACAAAGATTGTTGTCAACGTTAATGTACTGTTACAATTTACGAAATCTCACTGAAATTGGAAATTTAAAAAAAAAAATATTAAGTTAAAAAAGAAAATGATTTCCTCAAAAACTTTGAATTTAATTCACTTGTTACTTGCGAAAAGTAAAAAAACTGTACTAATATTTATATTCTTTCAAAAGTTTTCTTTAAAAAAAATAAATTTTCATTCAAATTTTGGATTTGTCTGGATATTAAATGATTATGAATGTTATTTAAAATATATTTTAGAATAAATATCAAATCTATTTAAGTTTACCTCTTACTAGTGAATTTCTGAATTGATAATTAACCGTTTTGTATTTTTATTTACACAAGACACAAACTATTGTATTGATTATGATTGCTGTAAAATGCAACCGTAAAAGAGGGGGGGGAGTCTATTTGTTTATTTTTCCCCCGAATCTAGAAAGTATTAAATTTTAATGATCTAAAACCCCTCCCATTTGCCCTAACAGCAGAAAAAATAAACAGATAGAAATCATCTCTTCTATCTGCCAAATCTACAGTAATTAAACCTGTTACAATTTTTCTGGGCATGCCTTAAAATAAAATGTAATTGAGTTAGAATCACGTTATGTGCGCCTTACATTTGAAATTATGCATGAACAGCCATCTTAATTTTTCTAAATCCAGCTAAAAATTACTATTGCTGTTGTTTTTTAAAACGTTTTTCTGTATTTCACTTGGTGTGTGTGTATCATCAAATTTTCGATCGTTAATTTAACCAACTTTCCATTAAGTTAGAGCTCTGAAACTTTGGAAATCGTTCTTACTTGCCTAACAATGCAATATTTAGACATTTGCGACAAGTTTTAACTAATGTTTCAATAATTTTTTAATAACGTAATTTGTGTAGTAACCTGGCGCCATCTATGTAAGATATATTGAGAGAGAGTGATCTTAAGAGAGTGATCTAAAAAACGGGAGAGATATGAGGTTTTTTTTACAAAGCTTTAACTAATATTTCAATATTTTTTTTATTAAACTTTGCCACCATTTAAAAACGTTGTTTTAAAAAATGTTGGTTTTTTTTATCTCAAATTATATTTTTGAATAATTGCACATCCTTGTTACTAAACGATCCTTGAAAGATGGTAAGTAGTAAATGTATTGATGATTATAACACAGTCTGCTTGAAAACTTTTGGAAAATTTTATTTTAACTTGAAAACAAATTAATCTGTTTGTCTAATAAATAGAATGTTTGTTTCTTTCGAAATTATCCTCCATCGTCTCCACTGACCCTTAATCAAAATTTAGAGCCACAGAAACTAATTATTAACTAATCCATTAGACCATTTAGTATTTGCTCGAATAAAAAGTGTATATATTTAGAATTTCATGACAATAAACATCTGAAGAGGCGAAAATAAACAATGCCTGGCCTAAATCCAGTGAAGTTTGATTTTAAGTATAGTTAATCAAGATCATTCTACTGTGGGAGAAAAAGTATTGGTAGCTTGTTTTTATGTTTCGTGAACTCAAAAATCCTATGTGAAGTAAATACATCTCTAACGCTGGTCCTTTTGTCCTTAATACATATTTTAGTAGGTAATTTCTTTCAACTAACGATTTTAAGTATTTCTCACTTAAGTGACAAAGAAACAGTATTTCTCTACTAAACTGAACTCCACGCTCATTTTTAAGGTTCAAGGTCAAATTGCTTTAAGGGGAGATGAAATTATTTATGAATGGAATCAGGCGCAGCTGTGTCTTGCAACTTGTTTTGACTGACCCAGGAGGTTCCTTTTTTTTTTTTTTTTTTTTGATAAAGGCCTATTTTGGTAGAATGGCAGATGTGGTAGGCTGAGCCGGCTATTTTGATTTTTATTTTCTACTTTTCTATGCTTTTCTCTTCTTCGTTCAGCCCCCACAAGCGCCCCTGATTATAGCTTTTGGGGTTGAGGGCTACTCTAGTAAGATCTTCGTTTCGGCATTTAAGGGAATCTGCTTGTACGAATAGTATTTAGAAAAAACCATTAGTGTTGTATTAGAGTAGAGGATTATAGGGTTTTTTTATTATTATTATTGTCCTCTTTAAATATATGGTATGTATTGCTTTTTCCAACCTGGAGGCACTTAGAATTCTGTTAATAGCAGCATTTCAATGAATGGAATGCGACATGTTCCGATTCATTCTTTTGGAACAGGAAAGTATATTTGAGAGGGACATAAACTTCTAGGGGAAGATTTTTTTTTTTTTTATCTCGGTGAATTTAGTTGGAGTTCTGCTTAGCAAGATTCTCAACATCAAATACTTTTAAATATCTACAGGTATTTAAAAATGAAAATTTTATTTATTTATTTACTTTTTGTTGTTGTCTCACAAGAAAAATTTTGAAAAAGCTTTCTGTACTGAAGTTTTTTTCATTGCAATTGAGATTTTTCTTTTTAAAATTTGCTGTGTCGTTAAATATCAGAGTTTTTCAAATGTGTCCCGATGGCCGTGGTAACCTATTGGTTATGGTCGCGGAGTTGCGGCCGGAGTAGTTTTCGCCAAGTCGTGGCTCCACGAAAGGCCTGTAACGAGACTGATGAACGTTAAATCTGGTCTATGTCGCAATTCTTCTCGTTGGCGTGGTGTGTAAGTTTGGAGAAGGTGGTGTCAGCTCAGGAGTCACCCTCATCAATTTAACCGAGGCTCAAAATTGCGAGGTCCGTCGCCAAAAGCCCTCGTGTTGCTTCTCAGTGCGACGTTAATAAAAAAAAAATGTTCATTCATTCTAAAATATCCGGTAGTTACGAAAATTAGGCAAATCTGTTCTTTCAAGTTATGTTTAACACATTTCTCTTTTGGGCCCTTAATTTTGGTGATTTTTTTGAATACTGTATGTATAGAAAAGACTTGGATACTGTGGTAGATCTATGTAAAATGTAATGAGCATCATTTTGCTTTCAATTATTGCATCTTAAAGATTTGAAATTATAATGTAATTCATGACTGTATAATGAAGAATGTACTCATGAATCTATGTGTTTATGTGCAATATGTAATATTAGAACTTATTTTTAAGAAAACCTAAGTTTCTATATTTAGAAGTCCGATTTTTTTAAAAATAAGTTTAGTTTAGTTTTTATTAACGTCGCACTAGAAACAACACGAGGACTATTGGTGACAGGCCTCGTAATTTTGAACTACGGTCAAGTGACGAGGACGACACCTGAGCTGGCACCCACTTTCCTAACATCCACACTATTCCAACGGGAGGACTTTGGGCCCCGACAGATTTAACGTGCATCAGCCTCGGCTACACAGCGGGTCTTTGGCGGCCAAGGATCGAACCCGCGGCTTAACGAAAACCGCTGGCCACGAATTCGAAACCATGACCACTAGGCTACCGTGGCATTAAAAATAAGTAATTAGGATGGTAGGTAGATTTGAACCTTGTTATTAATGCTATCAGAGATTGAGAACACAAGAACAAGCAACATCTTTTCCATAACGTCTCAAAATTTATCCAAAAAAATTTCATTTTAATTACCGATTATGTGTCAGCATAAATATATTTTCATATTATTAAAAAATTTCATATTATTATTTTTTATAAAATTGTTATATAATACTTATCATTGAAATATGAAGCAGTTACTAACTTGTTCGTTGGTATTCATCTAAAAAGCTTTACCATAATTCAATACATTTTTTTTAAAAAATCAAACGAGGTTTTATAAATGTTACCAAATTATGTAAACATTTTATTTTATTGTTTACTTGCATCCTTGCAATTATTTTCATTTTAAGTATTTTCTGTAATATCCATATTTCTGACTTTGCGCCAAATTTGGCAAGATTTTTTTATCCCCGTAAAAAATTTTGTATTATCATTATCTTCGTTAAGATTTTAGGTGGAGGCAAAGTACTAAATGTCGTTCATCACTTTTCTTCTTCGTGTAATTGGTCTGTATCGTGCCGTCATCAATTTAAAAATGTTTCTTCCCGCATTTCGTACACGGGTGACGCACTCCCGGTATACCCTAGCGATCCTTCTCTATTTTCGACCCTCTTTCTTGTCAACCATTTTTACCTTTTTTTCAACTTCACGTCTAGACCACAGTTTAATCTTGTTTGGCGCAGCATAGCCATATCTGGCTCTTGCACCAATAAACTTTACATTCACTCACTCACTCACATTCCCGCATTTCGTAATTCAAAAATTTCCGTTAAAATGGTCAACTTATTTAAAACATCTTTGGGCGGATAATTTCTATACTTTCCTTATTAACCGTTTGATGTTGAATAAACATTTTTTATTTTACTGTTTTATTTACTTACATTGTCTTGCGATTATTTTCATTTTATGCATTTTCTATACTATCCAAATTTAAGATTATACGCCAAATTTGGCAAGGTTTATTACATTTGTTGAAAGAATCGTTTCCTTTTTCTGTTTCTGTAACTGATTTGTAACATAGAATTGCTGAAAACTAATTATACTGTTGTTCAAATTTTGTCTTTAGAACACTCTTTGTTTTGAGAACATTCTGTATCATTGAAATAATGTTAGAGGTTAATTGTAATGTTGGGTTATTTCAGTTTTCTCAGCTAAGATTTACAATATTTTAGAACAATAACAACATAATTAATCTTACAATTTAAATGGAAGAAACATGTTCATTTAATGTAGTATCGTTGGCAATTTATTTCTCTTCGACGAAAAAAAAAAAATCGATTAGTGTTTCTGAATACTTGTAGAACTGGCCATTGGAGGGGGAAGTATTGCTAAGAATTTACATATATAAGATTTTTCTTAATTTATCTGAATTTTATTCCCTAAATTATTCCGTTAAAAGTTATCCTTTTTCTCGTGGAATTACAATAAAACGTACCTCATTTATTCCTGTTTCAAAACAAATCAAGGCTGGAAGAAAACGAGGGAAAATGTTCCAATTTTTAGTCTGTATCATAAACAGAATACAACTATGGAAAAAAAAAATAATGGGAAATGGTGACTAATTAAATACGATGTTTCTAAACTGAATGACCTTTATCCAGGTAATGCGCATTCGAAAATAGGTTGATAATCCTCTCTCGCATGGTTTCTTTTCTCCCTTTTTTTCCCTATTTATTTTTTTTATTTTCCATCAAACATAGCCGTATAATTTAAATATAATATTTTCAAAATAATTTTCTTTTAAAATATTTTGTATTTAAACAGAGAATGCGAATTAATTTAGTTTAAAGAAGAACGAAATTAATTCCAATATAATTGGAAGTTCATTGAATCAGAATCAGCAATAACTAGTAATTGGAATTTATGAATTTGGTGGTACTTAGATGTGTTTTTCGTTTCTTTTTAATAACTGTTCTTCTCTTTTGTTTTATAATTGCTTTTTTTTTAAAAAAATTTAATTAGATAGCTTTGTATTGTAATGAACAGACAAAGCTGTCGATCGTTTCTTAGATATCGTTTGCTTTTCGAATAATAATAAATGAAAATGACCCAGAATGTTTCGATTGAATTGAAATGGAATTTTGATTTAAAAGAAAATATTTTGTTTGTAATTAAAATTCAGTTTTTAGTAAAGATAATTTCTTCTTTAATGAAGTTATTGAAATTCAATAAATGTTTTGCGGAGAAATTAGGAAGAAATGAAATTAAGGGAAGTGAGGAAATGAGCAATTGAACAAACAAAAAATTTGTGCTCTAACGAATTTAATTCTGTTTCATATAAATTGAATTCAGTAAAATTCCAATATTTGTCTGATCAGAACAAAACAATATGTAAAATCAATACGTTTTACATTCTAATGATTTTAGAAAGTAAAATGTATTGATAAAAACAAAAAAAAGTTTATTGCATTTTTTTAGCTTGAATTCTTGTGCGTCATTATGAAAGAGTAGAATAAGTTTCAATTGCAGTTTTATGTAAAAGGGAGGGGGGAGGAAAATTCGAAAACTGAAAATAAAATTGCCTTTTTTTTTTTATAAAAATTGCTACGTTGATAGGGTGGTTTAAATACTCATATTGCTATTCAACGTTATTTTTTTTTTTATTTTTTTTTTTTTAATTTTTCATTCGTTTTGATTAAAAATTAAGAAATTTATTGATCTTGCAGTCGGTTTCAGTTTTTTTATTTGATGAATTTCTAGACAGGAAAATCTCAGATTGAATTAAATTACTTTCGTTTGATTCTTTGAATTCTTTTATTGGATCTTTTCGCCTTCTTTTATTCTTCCTTAGACATTTCTACTTTAAACTTTTATTTTATTGGGAAGTAATTCTCAAAAGAGTATCTGTTTTATTGATTTAATTAAATTGCACCTTAAATTGTAATTAAATTTCACTTTAAATTGTAATTAAATTTCACTTTAAATTGTAATTAAAGGGCACCTTAAATTGTAATTAAATTTCACTTTAAATTTTAATTAAATGGCACCTTAAATTGTAATTAAATTTCACTTTAAATTGTAGTTAAATGGCACCTTAAACTTGTTGTAAAGATAATAAAAGCCAATCACCAGGATTTAATTTTCAGTTTTAATACAAAATGCATACTTGATGAAAATGAGTACAGTATATTTTTGCCACCTATTGGCTATTGTATATATGGCTATTGTTTTAGGTGAGGTGTTTTGGCTTACCAGATCGCTTTTCAATTTTTCATCGTTTGCTTCAATTTTAATTACATTTAGCTTAAATATGTTCAATTTAATAATTTATCGTTTCCTTTAATTTTAATTTTGGAAAAGTTTACTGTGGTCCATTTCTCGATATTTCATTGTTTACTTTAATTCTTATTTTTAATTGAGTAATTTTAATAACCATTATAAAAAAAAAGTGCACCTTGGGTGGCTAAATCTGTTCTTCGCAAAGCTTTGCATAGAACTTTTTACATTTTATTTTCCTTAATTTTGTGTATTTTTAGCCTTTGGAATAAGTGTAATGAAATATATTTTTATTAACTGAAATACAATGATTTATTGTGTTTTTATCGTTTTGGACCTAAATATAATATTTATTTTCTGCATTGTAGGTTACTTTATGTACTTATGCTTGAGCATAGTTCCTCTGCATCTGAATCTTTGTTTATTATTTCTATTCTTGCATTTTGTGTAATTGAAATGGTAGTAGTTAACATTTAAAAAAAATATATATTATTCAGTTTTTCCACATTTTGTAATATTGATGTGAGGATTTATAATTAGTGAATTTATAATGAGTTAAAGATCGTATATTTCAAATATTTTGGGATATATCCTGAAATTTTGTACGAAAAAAATAAAAATAGTTTCTTTCCCTTTAATCTTGTTAAACTGTAAAATATCTTACATTAAAATGAATTAATTAAATTCATATAAGCTAAGAATTGAATAGAAAATTCAAGTTTTCAAAGTTAAAATATTTTATTATTTAGTGTTTATTTCTTATATGTTTGATTTTAAAGAAAAGAAAAGTTATGTTAATATTAAAGTTAAATATTCATTGAAATCTCAGATGTAAAACTGTTTGTTTTTTTCTGCAGAACTTTAATATAATATTGTAATTTTGCTCTTTAAATAAAGTTTTTGTGCACTTTTATTTCACAGATTTTCTATGGGAAAACTGTTATTTATTTTTGGCTATAATTTACAGAATTCTTTTTCTCTAGTGAATAAGAACCAGTGCTAAATTTTAAATTGCTTAAATTAAACAATATTGTAGAGCTCTAAAAAAAGATTTGGGTATTTTATGAATTGAT
The DNA here is from genome assembly GCA_019974015.1 of Nephila pilipes. Taxonomy (NCBI): domain Eukaryota; kingdom Metazoa; phylum Arthropoda; class Arachnida; order Araneae; family Nephilidae; genus Nephila; species Nephila pilipes. The sequence goes on along the minus strand of BMAW01002217.1, from coordinate 41,633 downwards.
TAATTCGATAACATTTTCTAAATTTAGTTATCATAAAGATTTCATTCTTGGCGAAGAAAAGTTTATTTTGAATAAGATATAAAACTCATCTCACCCCCCCCCACCTTTTTTTTTTTTCTTTCATGACCATTTACTTAATATTTTAGTGGACAGCTAGCAATATCCTCAATTATTCTTTAACTTATAAATTTTATTAATTGCTATTACAGTTATAAAATTAAATTCATTTCAAGTTTTTTTTTCCCCCGCTACAACGTGATATTATTAAATTTAAATTCCCATTCTTTCTTTAAATGATCTAATTTATGATATGCATAATATATTACGTCAAATATTTCCGTGATATATTTTGTTCACTTTTACCCCCTATCCCCACAACAGAAATCAAATTCAAAATTATTCTTCATAGAAATTACGTCGAATCCATATGATGCGACGAATAATTTTTAGAATATAATATATTCTGCTGTTTTTCTTTTCGCTCGATTCCTATTTATTTGAATCATAATCGTCATCAAGCGCATCTAACACATTTTTCACACAAAAATTTAAATACTTTACATAAAATAAATTGAGTAATTATATGGAAGGTGGTCACAAACAAATGAAAAAAAATTTCTAGTAAATTTTCGAAGTAATCTTTGAAATTCGAGAAAATAATCAGAAAGAAAGGGGAAGGAATCAATATTTTAATTTGTTTATGCGTTGGTTTTATAATACTAAGATGCTTTACGCTTAGTTTTCTTTAAAAAAAAAATGTCCATAAATTCTACTCAGCTATAAAATGAATTAATCCGAATGCACTTCTTTTCGTGGCGACATCTGTTGTTAGAGTAAGGAAATAATGTTAAATCCGAGGTCTCGAATTTTAGCTATATGCGTAACATAGACACTAAATTTTTAGTTTCAAACGTAATTAATTATGTTTAGTATGCATTATGGTTATTGTTTTTATCTGATATCTGTCATTGAAATTATCTTAAACTAAATGGTAAAATTTGTTCAAATAACTTCAAATTAAAAATATACTGAAAAGAAAGTAAAAGTTTCCGTTCAAAATGAACTATGCATTCTTAAGAATTACAAGTTTCACCATTTAGTTACGTCGCAAATGTAATTTGTACGGTTGTGTTTTTGTTGAACAATGTTAATTTCTTATTATTTAAGATTTAAAATTTTATTTTAAGTTCTGAAATTAATTTCCTTTAAAACCGAACAAAATACTTTTAGCACAAACATTATTTGAAAATGAATGCTTTTAATTAATTTATTTTTTTACCTAACAAAGACAAAATTCGAGTTTCTCTTAAAATAAAAGCTGTTGTATTTTACTTTTCGGTGTTTGGGAAATTAATTTTAAAAATTCGGCTGATCTTTAAAAAAAGTATTATTACTCTAGTTTTTTATTCTTATTTTTATTTTATTTTTTGTTCCTTAGGACAGGAATTCGAATAATAATTCAGTCTTCAAATAATTTTATAAGAAAATCTGGAGTACTTCTACAAAACAATATTAGCTTCCTGTCATAATTAAATTTAGATTACTTAGAATCGTTTTATTTTACAACGTTTTTCTGAATTTCACTTGGTGTGTGAGTGTGTGTGTGTGTGTGTGTCATCAAATTTTCGATCGCTAATTTAACCAACTTCCCATCAAGCTAGAGCTTTGAAATTTTGGGAATCGTTCTTACTCGCCTAACAATGCAATATTTAGACGTTTGCGACAAGTTTTAACTAATATTTCAATAATTTTAATAAGTCAAAATATTCTTTCCTCTAGGCGCTTTTAGGGTTGAGGAAAAAACTTCTTTCCCCCTCTGGGAACACCGGGCACTCCCCACACCACATGAGGCCTCGTAAAACTATTGTACTCACAAAGGGGAGATACTATCTCCCCTTTACTATCTCCGAGATAGTAAGGGTTGCTGACTTTTAGTCAATAATCATGAGCAAGAAAGAAAGTTTCCAATATTTGATGCCGTGTCTTATCACAATAATTTTTTCTGAATTCTGGTTCCCATTTTTTTTTTTTTTTAATAGAATGGCTTACAAACTTTCAAATGCATGTTTTGATTTTATGAGTATTATAAATTTTTTAATACTCTCACAAATGTCTTTTTTTAAGTAAATTTTAAAGTTAAAAATAACTAACAGTTTTAACTAATATTTCAATAATTTTCTCTAATAAACTTTGCCACCATATAAAAACGTTGTTTTTAAAAACGTTGGTTTTTATATAGAATTATTATTTATATTTAATTTATATACTCATGGTGTTGTTTTCTTTCTCTAGTCTTTAGTTCATATTTTGAGAAATCGAAGGATTTTGACTGAAGCCGAGGTACGTTACTTCATGCTGCAGTTGGCAGAAGGAGTGCAATACACTCACTCTCAAGGCGTAATCCATCGAGATCTCAAATTAGGAAATATGCTGCTATCCGAAGAAATGGAGGTGAAAATAGGAGACTTTGGACTAGCGACACATGTGTCTAATGTGGATAAATGTGGTAAAAAATTGTAAGTTCAATCTATTTTTACAAAATCGGTATTAGATATTTTTTTTAATTAGAAAGCAAAATCTGAATGCATTTAAACTGTATGTTATAATTTTTTTTAAAAAAAATCTAGTCCATTATTTACTATCAACATTCCATTTTTTACTATCCACATTCCATTATTTACTATCCACATTAAAGTATTTCGAAAAGAATGATTTTATATTTCATACTTATTTATGAAATTTGCTTATTTATTATTTTTTATTCATGCAATAACACTCATATTAAAGGTTCATTCTCGCCTATTTTACAATAAAGCAGCTATAACATGAAATGTTTTTAGTGCATCATATCTTCCTTTTATTTTGTTTTCTTTGTGGAATATTATTACAATTATTTCTTTTTTGTTTTAACTTCGATAATGTGGTGAAAAATTTAGTACTTTTCATCTGGATTTTTCCACTACTGTTTAAAATTTTTCAAATTGTATATGTGTAGCTATTTCATAATCATTTTTATTTATTTAGGGAATAGTTTCAGCCTTTCTAAATGTACCATGAGCTCCTTTTGTGGCCAAATATCTTATGTAATTTAAAAATAAATTTGTGCTAATTTAATTTAAAGAGCAAATGTTTTTGAGATCTCTAACAAATTTAAATGAGAATTTAAGTTTGTATTTTTGCTGTCTAAAAATAAAAGATATTAATTTTAGGCGTTATTAAAAAAAATTAAGATTTAAGTTTGTAAGAAATAAATGTATCTTTTGTGTGAATGCCAGCCTTTTAAAAGAAACTACTGATCTTTCTATTTGTCGTGATACATGTATCTATATGACAATAAACATGTAGATAAATGTTTTTAAGAACATGCATGTCATTTTGCTTGAAATATATTTACAAATTTGTTGTTCTAATTCTCAGAGTATTGTTTAGAGTTTTGTGAAACTGCAATTTAAATTAAATATATTTTCAATTTTTTTTGTTTAGCACTGTTTGTGGTACTCCAAATTATATTGCTCCAGAAGTACTGAATATGCAAGGACATAGTTTCTCAGCCGATGTATGGGCCATGGGGTGCATTATGTGAGTTTTATTTCATTGTACAATTTATTTTTAATTCACTTTTATCTTAAGAACAATTTCCTTCATTTATATATATATATATATATATGTGTGTGTGTGTGTGTGTGTTATGTGTGTGTATGTATGTGTGTGTATGTATGTGTGTGTATTGTATGTATGTATGTATGTGTGTATGTAATAAACTAATTATATAGTTAATATTGTACTTTAATTCCTTAATATTTTATAAATTTTAATTTGATTATTCTAATATTGACCAATTTTAGTCTTTGAATTTATGAATATCTATTTGCACATCGAACTTATGACGTATTTTATTAACTCCAAATGTTACAGTTTTTTTACATTCATTTAAAAAAAAAAAATTATATTCAAGCTTTTATAAATGATAATCTTTCTTCATCCAATAAAACTTGCTGTTAAGATTCAAGTTTCAATGTAATAAGCATTTTGAAATATTTCCATTCAGTATTTTTATGAAAAGATTCAAGAGTGAGAGAGAGCTCTTGTTTTCTCATGCATTAAAAGGAACAAGCATGAACTAAAATTTTAATGTAAAATCCATGTATACAAGAATAATTAATCCACCCAAACAAAGTTCATTTGCCTGTTATATTATTGTTTATGAAACTTAATATTCTATTTTACTTATATGCTTATTGTTATGTTAATGTAATTTTGTTTCAGGTATGCCATGCTTGTGGGGCAACCACCTTTCGAAACTTCCACTTTGAACGAAACTTATTATCGTATTACGACGAACAAATATAACATTCCAAGTTCCATATCAGAGCCTGCTCGTCATCTTATTGTCAGAATGCTGCAGTGCAAACCATCTGACAGACCATCTCTAGAAGAAATATTAAATCATAAATTCTTCCACTCTGGTTATTTGCCTGTGTCTTTACCAACCACCTGTTGTGTTACTGTTCCTAAACTTCCTATTGGAGCATTGAGAAGGTTTGTTTTTAATATTTTTTGGTACTTCATTTTAAAAGAAAGCAATTTTGTTTTTATACATTAATGTATGCCATATAATCAGATACATGTTGCCTACCATTAATATGAGTGGACATGAGATTTATATTCCATCATAATTAAGGTGACCAACCATCCTCCTTTTGTAGGTTCTGTTGGTTATTTTAATCTTAATAAAAAAATATCTTATGACTGAATTTTCAATGATTTTTCATGTAAATAATCTGTTATAGGTTCTTATGCACATTTTGCATTAACTAAAGCCCTAAAGAACTAGGCTTTCCTATTTTCGACCCCCCCTTCCTTCTTCTCAACCCATTTTTCTTTTTATCACTTTTCAAATGTCTAGATCATAGTTACACCTTGTTTGGTGCCGCATAACCATATCTGGCTCTTGCTCCATTAAGCTCTACCATCACTCACATTCCCTTTAACTAACCTTTGCAGCTACTTTACCACATTATTTGAATTAAGAGTTTCGATTTGTGAAACTGTGACTTATGTACATTAACATTACATTGTACATATACGACTGGAGTTATTATAGAGAGCAATAGTAGGAGATAGGGAAGATAGGAGACTGAAGGTATTATAAAAAATGATAATAGAAGATAAAGAATTAGCATGATTCTTTAGCATTTTATGTTGGTATGACCAAGTACGAAATTATATTCTAAGAATTTTTTTCTGACTCAGATCCAGTAATTAGAAGTCTTTTGAAATCAAATTCTGTTTATTTGGTGTTATTAAAATTGGTGGAATTCTTAGTTATAATATTTGGTTGAGCGATGTTATTAAGATAATGCTCCACATTAGTATATTATTTTGATTTAGAACATTGTAAAACAGAATAAAATTGGTTAAAGATTTATTGACTGATTTTTTTTACTGCATTTCAATGACTCCAATGTTAACAATGATCCTAATTCATTTCAAGTCTATTATTTTTAATGTGAGATGTAATGAGATAAACACTGTTTATTTTTAATAGAAAGTTCTAAATAGTGAAATTTATTTAGAAATTAGCATCTTTTTTTTAAATCTAATCATTGTACATAGTCAATTCTAAAGTTAGTTTTTTATTCATTATTCTTATGATTTAGAGCATCAAGTGAACAAGACTTAGAAAAAATTGCCAATGGAGTTATTAATCTTCAGCTTAGTCCCAAAACAGAAGTACCAAAGGTAAGTATGAACAATAATTTTATTTGTGTATACTCTAATATTTTATTTTTTAATGCTATGCGAAATAGTTGGGCAGTAATTTTTTTTTATTGAAAAACATATATTTTATAATTTCATTTATGGTATTCTAATGCATAGATTTTAGAAAACTAAACTGAAGGCTATGTGTGTCAATTTTCAAAGAATAGGATCCAAATTTGGAATTCTTAATTAGTATAAAAATATCTTATGTTAATAAACATTTTTATAGTTATGACACTATGTACCTAATTATGAAAATTTTTAAAATTTAGAAACATTCCATAAATATGCAACTTTTTGCTGTAATACAAAATACGTCTTCAATTTTGTATTTAAATTATTAGAAAAGAAATAAGAAATATATTTTGTTCTAGAAAAATTGATTCATTCTTATAGAAATTAGTAGTATATTTGTATGTTAAAATTTACGACATTCTATGCAGTTTTGAAGTCAACTTAAACAATGTATAGAGAATATAATATTAATGCTGTAGTTACTTAATGGAAACTACAATTATTTAATGTATATTTTGCATTCCAATTGTATCCCATTCTTTGAGATAGACAACCTTGGGGTGATATTTCCTTCATGTGTTTAATTTGAAATAGCTGTGGTTTAAACGTGTATTGTGTACAATTTTCAATGCAACATTCATTAAAAAAATAGTTTGTATGAAAGAAAAAAATTATTAAATTCAATTAGTGCTTAATTTTGTCTATTTCATATACTTTGTTTTAATAATTTTGCTAATTATTATTTTTTCATATTTAGATCCATGTAAAATCTGAAGAAAACTCACCTAGGAAGGATAATTGTTTTCCTACAAGTTTCAGACAAAAACTAACCAATGTTCTTTGTCCAGATAAAAGTAATAATTGATGTGCTTGTTTGAAAATTTTTATTAGCTATCAAAACTTTATTTAAAAGTTATATCTAGTGATAAAACAAAATATAGAACATTTATTTAAGTGGTTATATCAAATCCTGATTGTTTAATATAAATTTCTAATGAATGAAATAACTTTGATATATTGATACTTAAATAATGAAGATTAAATTTTACAACTTAAAATATTAAAGGACAAAATAAAACTTTAGGATATAATTAGAACGTTCTTTCTTTCAAGAGATAACTTCTTTAAACAGAACCATTTCTAGAAATTTGAAACATTGAAGAACTGTTTGTCTTTGAACCATTTATTAAAAAAAGATATGATTATTTTGTAAGAATAAACTAATATTTTATTTTTAATTAGCAAAATTTATTTTTAAATTTAAAAAGAAATGCTTAAATTTTACAATTATTATTATTTGTACCCATTCATATCTCATACAAAAAGGAAGAAAAATAAATGTGTGTTTCAAATTTTAAAATTGTGAAAATGCTTAGAAAATTGTTCAAAGAAACATAAATAACTTACATGTTGCCTAAAAAACCAAATCTCAAAAAATTGCTTCCAATTTTTGCTTTATCACAGTAGATAATGTAGCATATTTTTTTATAAAAAAAACTTATGTTATTAAAAGTTTTATGTAGTATATGTATTGCTTGCTCACTTTTTCCCTTTTAAGTTCCTGTGTGTTGTTATAAGACAGTTAGAATATGAACTGAATCAAACAACTATTATGCTATTTAACCTTTGCTTATTTTATTTTATTACTTCTTGAAAATTGTAACACAATTAGAATGTATTCAAATAAATTAATTCATTAAAAAATATGCTTAACTTTAAACAAGTGTATATTATTTTTATCTAAATATTTGATGATAAAAATATAGTTGTTTTATTAATTTTTGTTATAAAGAATTTTTTAATAAGTATCTAAATTTAATTTGTCTTTGAATATTTAATTTTCAGGTATAACTCATTTTTTATTTAATATAATATTATAGTATAATGGATTTGTTTAATTTAATTAATTTTTTTTTCATAAATGTTTCCTGGGGCTAGAGTCAAAAAATTAATGCATTAATTGTAGCAACAATTCTTTATCCATTAAATAAATTAATGATTAATTTCCTTTCAAATGATGTTATAGATTAGTTGTTCTATGTAGATATTGTTAACACAAGAGTAAGTTAAGACTGAAATGAATTTTATTTTCACCTATTAAAATATTTCGTTTGTATATATATAAGAATTTTGGGAATAATACTTTAAAAACAAAGAAAATAAATGTGAAATTTATATTTGTATTAGATATGGGCCTTTTTAATAAATTATTATATAGTGATTTGCCATTTTGGATCATAAATAAAAATTACAAACATATTATCCATTGCTGATTTCCTTTTTTTTTTAAATTTCAGTTGTTAAGAAAACAAAAGAAACGTGTGGTACCTCTACATTATTTCACATGTTACAAAATGTTTTGGAAACAATGCATGAAAGTAAGAATATTTTTAATAAATGTTGTAAAATATTAAGGATCAAAATATAAAATATTGGTAACATTTTTATTATTTTTATGTGCACATTTCGGATTTATTTGATTTTCCACCTAGAGTTTAAAATTGCATGTAGACATTTCTTGTATATTTTTATTTGGATTCCTTAAAAAATTTCAGTACAGAGTTCCGGGAGTTTTTTTAATAAAATTTTTACAGCAGAAAAATTTGTGACATATTTAATGATTTTGAAAATGTGTGGCATATTTAATGATTTGTTAAAATACTCTTACATTTATATGATATATTTTTATTGTGAGCTCATGTCTCTTTGCACATAGCTTCTGTTAATGTAAATTTCACAGAAGGTAGGTTTAAAGAGATAATTTTGAATATTTTTATTCTGAAAATGCCATAAAAAGAATCTTATGTTTATGCATCCTTTTTAGGTTGCACTTTTGTCTTAAAAATTGCATTAATAACACCATGGGTTGTTGTTTTTTTATAAGTATTTCAATACATATTTTTATTTAATTCATATTAAACATTAACAAGATACATGCATCCTATATTAATGTTATTTTGATTCATATAGGAACATAAAGTTTTCTTTTAAATCATTATTATATAAAAACTGATATAAATGACACTTTGTAAACATTTAAGTATTTGAACTCTAAAAACTTGAGGAAAGTTTTCTTTTCATGTTTATTATTATTTACTACTTATTTAAAGTTAAACTTTTTTCATTACTTGTTAAAGCTGTTAAATTTTTAAACTATATTTTAGATATATCTGAAGAATGTATTTTTTCTCAGTTTGAAATTATTTCAGTGATTGATATTTTCTATTTTGTTTACAGCTACTGAAACTAATCCTCCTCCTTTGAATTATAATGTGAACCCTTTCATATCTAAATGGGTTGATTATTCCAATAAATATGGATTTGCATTCCAACTTTCAGACCAGAGCTTTGGTGTCATGTTCAATGATTCCTCTAGAATGAGCATGTCAGCCAACAGAGGGTAAATTGATTTCTATCACACATTTTTTTTATATAAATTTTCAGTGATGAGCTAAAATCTATTTACAATTTTTTTTTTTTTTTTGCAATATATGAAGTTAAATATTTAGTGTTTTAGGTTAATATGCTAAATCATTATTTATTATATGCTTTTTTTATTTGTTGTATTTTTTTTAAAAAAATGATACATGTTAATGTTTTGAGCTCTCAAATGCAACAAATTTATGATTATTTTATAATATTATTACTGATTCTAAAAAAAATAGTTTTAAAATCATCTTCATTATTGATATGTATGTCACTTTATCTGTGTTAGACAAAGTACATTTATAAAACGAATCTGATAAAAATATAGTTACTTTATAAATACACCAGAAAATCACAATTTATTTAAAGTACTTAGGTTTCACTACATAACTGTGATTTCATGTTCTTTTTCAAAAAAACATCTCATAAATAATCAATTACATTTGATATAAATATTTTTATTTTGGATATATACTGTAAGGTAATGATTGCGAAATTTATGTAGCATTAAAAAAAATTCTGTTTTTGTAACTTTAAATATAATTATTATTACATAAATAGTCATTTTGATTTACATAACATAGCTCACATTTTGATTAATATATCTTGCTAGTTTATTCTCATTTATATAAAATGCAGATTCTTTCAAAATATTTCAGTTTTTTAATTGGAATCAAATAGCTATTTCTATCACTCTGACTTTTCCCTTTGTAATTTAATTATAATTTATTTATTTTTCATTTTTGTAGAAGAATAGAATTCCATGATACCAATGGAAAGAGTACTTCTTACAGTCATTCCAACATTCCCAGTCACTTAGAAGCAAAATGTACTTTATTCCAGTATTTTGCAACATATATGGATGAAAACCTCAGTGATGTATGAAACACTTTTGATTTTTTACTTTTTAAAATATTCTAAATTACTGTTAAACCTGTATAATATGCCTCATTTCCTTTCACATTTCTAAATCCCTTTCAACTTATAAAATTAGATTGTAATTCAAATCAGGTATAAATATATTTTTGGAAACTATTACCATTAAAATTTAAGAAAATGTAATTTTATTACAAAAGATAAGTTGCACACAGTTATACACATAATTTTTAAATAAACAAAGGAAATAAAGAACCATGACAAGTACATTCACTCAGGTCCTCGGTCTGTGCTAACTCATTCCTCATTTGTTGCTGGTCATCAGAGAACACTTGCAATCTGGGAAGTCAGTTTACAATTTATAACAAGATAAAAACCAAGGTTTTTAAAAACAACGTTTTTATATGGTGGCAAAGTTTATTAAAAAAAATATTTAAAAATTAGTTAAAACTTTGTAAAAAACCTCATATCTCTCTCGTCTTTAAGATCACTCTCTCTGCGAAATTCAATATATCTCCCATAGATGGCGCCAGGTTACTACACAAATTACGTTACTAAAAAAATTATTGAAATAATAGTTAAAACTTGTCGCAAATGTCTAAATATTGCATTGTTAGGCGAATAAGAACGATTCCCAAAGTTCCAGAGCTGTAGCTTAATGGGAAGTAAGTTAAATTAACGATCGAAAATTTGATGACACACACACCAAGTGAAATTCAGAAAAACGTTTTAAAATAAGAGTAGTTGTTACAATTATGTTTCAATTTGGAGGAGTGATTATTCTCAAAGGAAACAAACATGCTGTTAGAAGTCCAACAGTAGAATATAATTCCAAGATAAGTGAAACTAAATTAATATTAAATGACTGTTATCAATATATATTTTACTAATAAGTATTTAACTTTCAATAAAATTAATTGTAGTATGCAGTTTATTTTAAATCAATACTGTCAAGAAATTACTGCCTTTTACTTAATATATAAGTCTGGTATTGTTAAATTAAACAGTAAGTATCTTTTTCACATTGACAGAACTTTTTCTTTTTTGAAAATAATTTGTTCATTTTCAATATTTTGATGTTTTTATTTGAGTGTATAAAAAATGGTTTATTTTTATTTAATTTATGGTTAATTGAATTTGTTCTTCTAGTTACAATTTTTTTTTTTTTTTTTGTCTTTCTACATAGGGGGGAGAATTGCAGTATCACGATCTAGTCCGTAAAAAAATTCCATACATGAAAAGATGGCTGCGAACTGCTAATGCTGTAGTCATGCAGCTAAGTTCTGGAACCTTGCAGGTAAAAATTACATAGTTTTATCATATTTTAAAATAGTTGTATGTCCATTTTATAAAAACATGTAGTTATTTTGATTGATTACTTTTAAATTTGTTTATAACTTAATTTCGATTTTCTTTGAGTATAAATGGACAATTTGCTTCAATAGGATTGAAAAATTGCATATTCTTATAACTGATTTAAATTAAATTTGGTGTATTCAGTTGATGATTTTGGGGGGGGGGGGGGGGGGGGGGGGGCCCCCCCCCCTTAAAGCTTCAAATTCATTTATGTAGTGTAAAGTTAGAATTTTTTTAATTGGATAATTTCAAAGGAATTAACTTTTAAATAATAGCAAAATTATGTTTCAAATATATGCAAATGTATTTTTATATTTTTTTTAAAAAAAATTTGAAATTACATCAACACATTTGAAGAATCAAGAGTATTTTAACCTTTAAATTTGCTCTTAATTTTCTGAAGCAATTGCAAAGGCTTTTGATCTGAAATAAAATGCTAACTTTATATATTTGGATAATTTTTTTTTCTTCTTAGAAAGATTGACAGTTAAACATGAAGTTAGCTTGTAAATAACTGTATTTTTAATTCCAATATGAAAGTTTTTAGTTTATAAGGATAAATTAAATTTTATGAAAAATAAAAATTGTGATGTTGGTCTAAAAGTTAGAGTGGAAGCATTTTTTACAGATCTCAATATTTCTCCCCATACTCCAAATAATTTTGAATTTATGTATTTAAATTACTTCTCATTTTAAAAATTATTTACTCATACATGAATAAAATAATCCCTATTTTCATCCTGAAGAAATTATTTCTATCAGTAGCATAAATAATTTTTTGCAATTGTAACACCTATAATTATTCTTGCAATATTTTTAGCTCTAAAGAGCTAAAAATATTGCGAAGTAAGCTTCATTGTGATTACTCTTCAATTCATAAAATCTACAACAAATTTGAAAATCTTGTATAGTTCATTAGCTGAAGCTCATAATTTTTTTATGATTGCAAAACAGTGAATTTATTCGAAATATTTATTATATTTTCATTATGTTTGGAATTTATATTGCTCTTGAAAGTAAAGTTATTTATAGTAACAGATGCAAAAAAAAAAAATTCTGTTGGAGCTAGCATAAATAATTTATTTATTCACATCTGCTTTTATATTCTGTTAACCTAAATGATTTAACATATCTTTTCTTTTAGTATAATTGTATTTCATTTTCCCCAGTAATCTGTAGTGGGAAAAAGGGGCAGGAAGTTTTTGTGTTTTCTTTCCCCTCCATTTTTTTCAAAATTCCTAATGCTGTCAAGCTGATAATTTATTTTTTAACCTTGAATTAAGAGAAGAATAATAGATTCTTCTTTATAAATCATATTTGTAAATCTGACACAGTCCATTTCATGTTATTTAAAATCGAAAACTTCAAGCATTGAACATAAATTTGTTAGAATATAATTTTTTAAATGTAAAGTTGAATAAAGCTGTCATTAAAAAAAATTCTTTATTGCTTTTGAATATATTAGGATTCATATATATTCACTATACAGATAAAAAAAAATGTAATTAAAAGTTTCGAATATAAATTTTTTCAAGTTTTATCAAAAGATAATATTTAGTAATTGTTGAAATTCTATTTAAAATAATAAATGATGTGAAAATTGAATGTCATTAAGTATATAATCTTCATTATTGTTTTCAATTTTTAAATAGTACTCACATAAAGAGATATAATTTGTAACATGTTTTTAGCTTGTCTTTACCAAATATGAGAGAAAGGGGCCCATAAGAGATGCATTTTTAAGTAAAAAAAAATATGCTCCAATATTTATTTCAGCTCGTATCACTGTGTCATATTTACCATGCAATGATTTAACTTTAAAATATAGAGTTATTCTATAACTATGCAATTTGTAACTTATTGAAAAATGAATTACAGAATTTATGACATTCAAAGAAAGTAGTAAGTATGAATAATAAGTTAAGAAATATATTATATTGAGAAAAAAATAATAAAATGATTTAATTAAAAATTAATAGTTTATATTCAAATATACTGCTTTCTCTGTCTTTGTTCTTTTAAGAAGTCATAATTATTTGGTGTAATATTAAAGCATTTTTCTATTTGAAAAGTGTTACCAGTTTGATGGTGTTTCTTTATATTAGATAAATGCAACTTTAAGTATTATACATCTGGATTACTTTGATTTTAACTCATCTTAACCTTATATATTGTTTTTCAGATCAATTTCTTCAAAGACCATACGAAGATTGTGATAAGTGGGGACGGAACAGTCATGTACATTGACGAAGAGAGGCATTCTTCAACTTTCTCCTTCTCCTCCATCTGTCAGCATGGCTGTACTGCCAGTCTGCTCAACCGCCTCCAGTATGCATCCTCCGTGCTGCAAGACTTTGCTCGACTGGAAGGCGACTCTATTTAATTCCTCTCTTCCTTTGTGTTAAAAACTTGTACATTTTGTAGTTTTTGTTGATTTTAAGGAACAAAATTCCTGGCAATCGATAATTGTAATTCTAAATTATGCATATCTGATTTTAATTTTGTTTGATTGTTTTATATCTGAAAAACTCCTACCCTTATAAGAAATTTTCTCATTCCACTATGATTTTTGTTTTCAATTAGTGGACTTTGTTTCATTTTTAATTCAAATGTTATGTTGTTGTCTTTCTCCCTCCCTCAAATGAATAACTAAAAATGTTTAATCATCATAATCTTTTAAGTCTTCCATATTTTTTTTTTATTATCATATTAACATTCTTTTCTCATATACACATATACAAATATCTGAACAAAATCTAATGTTTTTCTAGATATTTTTAAAAAAATATTTATCCTTTTACTTCCATAATGTTCCATGATATTCTTAATGATATACATGTGCTTGAAATTTCTGATGTTATCCAATATATATCTGCATTTTAAACTGTTCATAATTTCAATTCAGTCGTGCTTTCTTTTATTTAAAACAAGCTATATTGTGTCTTATCAATGTATTAGATTTCTGAGAACTTTTAAACCTCTTTTTTTTTATTCATGTCTTATAAACCTGAATTAACATGAGCCAGTATTCTTGGCCATGTTATGTTCTTCCATTTTAGAGCTACTCTGTGCCAAATGTGATCCAGTTATTCCATTTTTCGTATTTTCCTCCAGTATTGAGGAAAATATTTTTATATAGTAATGTCATGTCATATCTGTGTAATATAAAGACTGTCACACTTGGCTTCTTAATTTAATTTGATTCTTAAAAGTATTCTTTGAAAGACTGATGTATGTTTTTTTTTCTCGTTTAACGGTTGTACAATGATTCGATTCTTTTTTCAAAAGATCAAAGTGTCTGATTAATAAATGTTAGTTTGTGATTGGCTTTTAATGTGTTTCATCAACAAAAGTGCATTCTCGTGAAGTGGTTGTAATTTTTCAGTGTTAATAAACGTTTGATGTGAAATAATGTTGTTTTTATTATTGAGTTGTTAAATGCATTAATGGTATATTTTCTATAGACAAGATTTCAGACAAAATTACTTAAGAGTACATCTGAATTAAACTTGTAATTATATATATATATATATATATATATAATTTCTTATTATGTTATTATACAGAAACCAATTGCTTATATTTAAAAATTAATGTATTTTAATTTATTGGTTCTCTGAATTATATATTTTTTAATTTAAGGTTAACATTATTTTACCATTTTTATTTATTATAAATGAACTTGACTTGTTCTTTCAATTTCGCTCCTGGGACATGTTTTTATCAAAAAGAACCCAAACAAAGCTGGAATAAGATTACTGTAACAAAAATTTCCAAAAAAAATAATGGGGGATTAATTTTATTATGTATTATGTACGCCTCTACACATCCATCTACAATATACTCATAATTTTGACTATGATAATAATATTTAGATTATAATTTTCCAAATTCTACAATATTTGCTTAAAAATAATTTTTCTGTATTATATTTAAATTTCGTTTGTTTTAAAGGTTATTTTGGCATTAATTTCTACCTTGATGTCTGCAGAAAATTCTTTCTCAGGGTTTGAAAATAACAATACTATTTAAATTCAACATTACTCAAGAGCAATCTTCTTCCTTAACACTTCTGCACATAATTGGCTCAGAAACCAATATTGTATGGATCAATTAACGAATTCACTACAACTAATAATAAAAAAAAAATGAAGAAATTAAAATATAAAGTATGTGTTAATTAATTAATTTGTGGAAATTTATTTTGAATTATCCTATTGACTCACAGTTCATAAGAATACAAAACATTTTCCCTTTTTTGTAACATTATATATGTAAGTATATTTGACAAATTTCAATTCAGTTTTAATAAAAATTATTAATAATTTGCTAGCACCATACAATTTAATGTACTCATATTATAATGAAGTAGCTAAATGTATTGAACATAAAATGTTTGTTTGAAAATTCTCTTTTCTTTTCAAATGTTATTGAAAGCTTTCCCTGTGCAACAACAACAATGAATCCCACTTTTTATCATGCCAATCTCATATACTACATTAAAAACTATTGAGTGCAATCTTCAATAGAATTTTGAAGTCCTGCTGGTGAAGAAAGTTTTATTTTGATTAATAAGTAATTATTCTTTTTTGATTTCACGAATAAGGATAAAGCTTTTAATTCACCAACTTAAATGAACTGTATATCAAATAACTGCTATCAAGGTTTTTTTTAGTTGACATATTAATAAAATTGACTGTAGCTGTGTGTGCAGAGAGAGAGAGAAATATGTACTAAATGTATATAATGTACATTTCTATATTCTTTTGAAATTAATTAATATAGTTGTAAGATTTTTATGATGTAAGATAGAACCATTGAAGAAAAATCATTCTGGTCAATATATAAAATTGAATCTATTGTTAAAATTTTTATACAGTCATCTGATTAATAGGGTATCTCATTTTCTCTCAAATAGCTTGGAAATATATATCCACATTGTAAAAACATACCAAAACCACATATACTATATAATTCATATTTAGAGCATGTATTATCTTCTTGTAACTTATGTATTAACTTTGAAAGCGAAAGTTTATTTTTATAGACAAGGAATAAGTGCATTGAAATCCTGCTATATTACACACTACTACTCTGTTGGTTTTTTTTCCCAAAGTAAATAATTTTCTCTGAATCATCAGACATTCTAATTCATTAAAATTTTTAACTAAGTCAGGGATTATTTTATGCTTTTTAGTGCTCATTTTCTAATTATATTTGTTTTTGATGACTGCAAGATTAACTGATAATCCAGGCAAGTCCTTTACATCGATTTTTTTTTTTAAAAAAAAATTGTGGAGGGCAATAGTCACTAAACTTAATGTGACATGTGTCAATAAAATAATTTGAGAAGAACTAACAAGATAAAAGAATAAATTTATAGAATTAAAGAAAAAGGTCGACATCCTCTTTCCTTTGGAGTGGAATTGATCAATTAATAGAAGTTAAAATAATGTGTGTAATTATTCATATGTGGTCACTATAAACAAATTTATCTTCCATTGGATATAATGTATTGCATACACAAGTTCTACAATAAAATAAACTGTGAAACTTAATTCAGTATTTAAGTTCGTATAGTTAACACTGTTCTTCTTGCGAATACACTAATTTCATCAAGGTTTTAATAGTAATTATGCATCAAATAATTATGTTGCAAAGTGTCTTTTTCCTACTCCTTTTCAACATACATTAAAATAATCATGCTTTTTTTTTATTTTATTTTTTTTTTTTGGCTGCCACAGCAGCCGAGTGGTCAAGGTCGTGAACTCGCAGTCGGCATTCTTTCCGTCGAGTCGTGGGTTCGAGTCTCGATAACACTAAAAACCAATTGTTCAGAGGGTCAGATACACTTTAAATCGGTCGAGGCTCCTAATCGTCGCGCTCGATGGTGTAGAAATTTGGACAAGGAGTGCCAGCTGAGGTGTCATCCTCGTCACTTGACTGAGGTTCAAAATTACGATGTCTGCAGCCTTCCTGTTGCTTCTGTGAGTGTTGTTAATAAATAATCAATCATTTCTTGTTTGGGACTCAAAATAGTATTAATCGTGAATTGTGTAAATTTTAGATCCATTATTGATGGGTTATTTATTAATATCGCAACCACAAGCTACTTGAAAGGTATTGGAAACAGATCGAGTAATGATTCTCAATATAAAATCTATAACTATAATCAAGTGTTGAGGATACCTGAGCTGACATCCCACTCCTGATTTCCACACCGTGTCAATGCGAGAATTTTGAGATCAGGGGGATTTGAAGTATATCATTCCGCTGCTCAACGAGTGTTTAGTGGAATCAGGGTTCTAACACTCGGTTCGACTGAAACATTACCTGCTAAGAACTCGCAATTTGCCATTGAAAAACAACTATAGGGGATAATTATTCCTATTTTGTCTATAGTTTTATAACACGTAGGTTTTGTGCACAGCACAACATTTAGAAGACAGAAAAGTTCGTCTTTTGTTTCATCTGGCACATTGCCTTAGCGTGCGTGAGTCTGGTTTCTTCAAACCACTGAGAGCTTCGCGAGAGATAAAACACTCCATTTGTACTTCGTGGTCGATGACATTTGACAGACAACACCGATGTAGTAATTGGAATGACAAGATTTGGCACACAACTCCAGGGCTGTATCAAAGAGTTTTTTTTCTTTCGTGCGTGTGTCGCAGTTCTATGTGATGTGTTTCTCCGTGTTTGGATCTTATGAATGGTTGTAGCAAATAGATAAAAGAACTCTGAGTCTGTCGTCTTTCAAGATGAAGTTTATTTAAAGTTACAGAAACGTCGGAACTTGCTTTAGTGGACGATATAAAAAACATTCTCTGATTTCTAAACGAGTCTTAGTTTTGTCTTTTTTACAACGTTTTTCTGAATTTCACTTGGTGTGTGTGTGTGTGTCATCAAATTTTCGATCGTTAATTTAACCAACTTCCCATCAAGCTAGAGCTTTGAAATTTTGGGAATCGTTCGTACTGGCCTAACAATGCAATGTTTAGACGTTTGCGACAAGTTTTAACTAATATTTCAATAGTTTTAATAAGTCAAAATATTCTTTCCTCTCGGCGATTTTAGGATTGAGGAAAAAATTTCTTTCCCCCTCTGGGAACACCGGGCACTCCCCACGCCACATGAGGTATCGTAAAACTATTGTACTCACAAAGGGGAGATATCTCCCCTTTACTATCTCCGAGATAGTAAGGGTTGTTGACTTTTAGACAGTAATCATTCGCAAGAAAGAAAGTTTCCAATATTTGGCGCCATGTCTTATCGCAATAATTTTTTCTGATTTCTGGTTCCCATTTTTTTTTAATAGAATGACTTACAAATTTTCAAATGCATGTTTTGATTTTATGAGTGTTATGAATTTTTTAATACGGTCACATATATCTCTTTTTTAGTAAATTTTAAAGTTAAAAATAACCAACAGTTTTAACTAATATTTCAATAATTTTCTTTAATAAACTTTGCCACCATATAAAAACCTTGTTTTTAAAAACGTTGGTTTTTATATCGAATTATCTAATGTTAAGAAACGGGACCCAAACTCGAAACCCTTTTGTGTTGTGTGTGTGTGTTTCGGAAAACTCTCCAATGCTATTATTATATTCTGATTTCTCTAGACCATTGATAGTACATTTTGTTGAACTACTCATGTTTTTCTGTTCGAATCGCAGTGTAGTTTACCCTCTTATAATCGTAGATTTCGAACTATTACCACCAAGGCACGTGACAAACCTGGCTGGACCAGATTTGGCTTTTGCGCTTTAAACTGTAACTGTCCCTCATGTATTCGAGAAAACATAACAAAAAATTAATTTTTGATTAATGGTTTCGTAATAATTCTTTCAGGGTAAAATCGTACAAAAGAAACGAAACTCAAATTTCTTTCTTTAACATTCTACAGATAATTGGAGCAAATCCTAAGATTCACGATTTTCTCTTCCCTAACCTCGGGGACTGTATAATAATTTGAATTGCTTAAAATTACAGTCTCTTCTCAACCCAAATGAAACGTGATTTGGTAAATTGAAGGTAAAAGTAAATTGAACTGAATTAGAAATAATGATATATAAAAGAAACATAATTGAAGGAAAAGTGAAAATATATAGAGTATAATGTCAAGCTTTTAGTTATGAAATTGGATTGAGATATCGTAACAAATACTTTGGATTTAAGCATTTTTTTTTATTTAAGTACTAAGCTACTATAAATGAGAATTATTGAAATCAGAACGAATGATTTGGTAAGCTCAGATTTCATATTTAAACCATATATCTACGTTTGTTCAGTTAATTGGGTTTCGTGAGAGAGCGACCTTACCTTATTCATGATTCATTGACAAAGTATTTTATTTTGTTCTTGTGTGTCTTCAAGTAGAGTTTAATAATTATTAACTATTTAATTAGAAGGAAAATTGCCATTGGAGTAGAACAATGAAGAACAGACATTACGCACATTTGTAAGAAATTGTAACTAAAATAACTTATTTACTTAAGAGTATCAAGACATCCGTGGAATTCTGGAACATTAAATCTAAGACTTCTTATTTTTATGATGTATATCTTTGCAAATTATTAGTAGAGCTTATATTTTTTGTGTGCCAAATAATGATATTTCAGTCTTTCTATCGAACTATAAAAGTAATTTTTTCGCCTTAAAGATTTTTTTTCCCCACTCTTATTTGACAATTTTTTGCGAGATATATTTGCATTTAGGTACCATTTTCAAAAATAATATTCAATAATTATACAAAATATTTTACACCTCATTTAGAAAATAAAACCTAACCTAATCAACCTACTGAATCTAATTTTTAAATGATATTACTGTATATTTTCTTTCAAAAAATGATAGAACTTCGTAATTTTAATTTTTTTTTCTCATTTTTCATGTACAAAATTATTTCTTAAAAATTAAGTATTATTTAGAGAAAGAATATTTTAGGTTCACTATATGCCTAACTTCCTTACATAGAAGCATAAAAAATATGGAACCATATTGTGTAATAGTTTTCTTTAAAATGGTACCTAAGTGCAGATATATCTCGCAAAATATGTCCATATTCAAATGAGAAGGGAAAAAAAATTTTGACGGAAAAATTACTATTATAGTTTGATAGAAAGATTGAAATATTATAAAGCACACAAAAAAATCTAAGCTCTACAATAATTTGCAAAGATATATGTCTCAAAAATAAGGAGTCTTAGATTTAATGTTCCAGAATTAGGTGGATGTCCTGGTATCATGAAGAAGTTAATTCGAGATTAAAAAAAAAAAAAACGCATTTAAATGTTGGCAAAATTTATTTAAAAAAATTTATTGAAATATTAGTTACAACTTTGTAAAAAACCTCATATCTCTCTCGTCTTTAAGATCACTCTCTGTGCGTAATTCAATATATCCTCCATAGACGGCACCAGGGTACTACACGAATTACGTTATTAAAAAAAAATTATTGAAATATTAGTTAAAACTTGTTGAAAATGTCTAAATATTGCATTGTTAGGCGAATAAGAACGATTCCCAAAGTTTCAGAGCTCTAGCTTGATGGGAATTTGGTTAAATTAACAATCGAAAATTTGATGACACACACACACCAAGTGAAATACATAAAAACGTTTTTAAAAAAATGGCTTCTATCTCGATATATATTTCACGACAACTAATTCCTAAAAAAACTAATCGTACTATTTCTTTTCTTTTGGATATGTTTTTTTGCATACCAAGTCAACTGCAGTTATTTGCTAACTTTGAATATTGTCACTGAAATTTACTTTTTGGATACGTATTCTCGTGCTACAATATTCAAAATCCGAATCTTTAAACGAAGTTTAAAGATTCAGTTTAGTCATCTGAATGTAACCTCCACCTACTTTGGACCTCGAATCAAACTAACGTGCCGCCGATGCGCTAGGCGGCCCTAGAAATGATGAAGAAAGTGACGGAGGGAAGCAGAAAATATTGCATTCGCTTTGCAGTTATGCGAAAATGGAGCAATTTATCGGACTCCAGAAGGACATGATCGTTGACTTCTTGGCCGTAGGTGACAGCGTTTCCGAGACGATTGATGTTCTTACTGTTCAAGTGCTGCCATAGTTAGAGTGTACTGTGCGTAACAAAATGTCTTTATCCAAAATGAGTGACTTTGCAAGTGTGATTCCCCACAGGTCACAGATGACGGGGGTGAAAGACGACTGCAGAGATGCGTTTGGGCGAATAGTCACGCAAACGATGACCAACCAACCAATCGGGGCTACCAAGAGTTCGTCCGCAACGACGGCTCAGCAAACGTTCCTGCGTATTGAGCAAAGCAGTAGAATTTGTTCGGTGACGAAGGTCGGAAATTGCACGCAAGTACCATAACTTGACGACCCTTGAGTGGCGGCAAGTTGCTTTTAAAAAAAAATCACATTTATGCTCCATAGATAGGTGAACGTAGACGTCGTGTAAGGTCAGAAAACAAATACCCTGCTACAATTGCTGTCCAAGGTGGAAGAAGTAGCGTTATGGACTGGGGAACGTTTTTGCGGAATTCCCTAACACATACACTCCGAATTTTGCACATCTACACAAATTCGTCACTGGGGAAGGCACAATGGAAGAATGCTGACCGTATCTACCTCTACATGCGGGTTGTTTTCCTCAACACGATGGCATACTTCAGCCGAATAATATGACGTGTTATACACTTTACTATAGTAGCATGTAGGTGGGGTGAACAGCTCCAAGATAAGTTTATCGTATTACCCAAGAATTCGATCGGATTGTTCACCTAACCAAAGAACTGGAGTTGGCATAGCTTCACATCCCTGTTAAGTTAATTTACAGTCTGTCCGGTCCTAAGAAATCCCATCAAGTGGTACCCTTCTCCGTTTCTATAGCCTTTGGGCCTGGGGTACTAATGATTAGCTTATATCAAGACCGAGTGGCTAGCCCGATGCTGGATCCACAGTTACTCTTTCATCCGATCTTAGAACGTTTATTGATCCCGGAGAGATGATGGGCTGAGATTCCTCTGACGATCTACCCAAACCATAGCCATAGGGAATCGAATGTGGGTCAGCAATGCTCGCTATCCACTAAACCACCGCCGTAATTCACTTTCCTATGATATCTTTTAAGACCTCACTGAATCTCTCTGCGAACTCTTCCTGTTCGTCTCGCAGAGGTCAACGCTTCGAAAAGTGGTTATTCTTGTTTTTGACATGGTCACAGTGATGTAATTAGATTGTATACACACAATCATGCACACACACATGTATATATATATATATATATATATATATATATATATATATATATTAAAAAACTCACTTTAGATACAAAATTTTTATATTTACCATTTTGAAATTCGTCTCCTTGTGATTTCTCACATTTTTTTTCCAACAATTCTGCCACTGTCAAAAAGAGCCTCTTTTGAAATAGTGAGCAACTGATCTATCTTGACAGAAATTTGGTCCCTTTGCACTCGGTTCGATAGTTTGAAAATTGTCAAGCCTGACAAAATGTAATACAGTGTTTAAATTGTTCAATTTTTTCTGTCATTTCCTCAAACACGAATGCCCATCGGTACTTCTTACACTTTCTCATACATCCGTAGTCTACTGGCCACTGTGACAGCTTTTGAAGACAGTAAAAAATTCAGCCATTTCCATTAGAAACTCTTATATATTGTGCACCAAACGATTTCTCTTTAGCTTCGTTTGTATATGCATCAAAAATTGTGAGAAATATGAAACATTCAAAAACTGCGCATTCATTAAAGGTTTCTAAATTTGAAAGAAAATTGGACAACTTAACGTATGTGTTATCAGCACGCGAATTTGTATTAATATTAGAATATTTTAGTATCTGAAAAAGGTGTTCATCAATTACGTCGTCTTAAAGTCAAAAAGTACAAAACAAATTTTTATTTTGGGAGTTATCGTTGCAAAAGAAATAAAAAAATTGAGTTTTTCTTCATTGATTTTTGCACATTATTTCCAAATACAGTCTGTAGTCCAGAGCTAATTTCGAAAGATGCTCTCGTTTCCTAAATGATGTATTCCTAGCTTCGAGTTTCTGTACTATGAAAGACATTGTGGAGAATAATGGGAGATGTTGCATGTTAAATCTTCGACACGATATGGAATTCGCCACTTTGGGAAACTGTTTTTCACCTCGTGGTGGACAGCGATTCGAACCCTTGATTAGTCAGCCAGCAGAATCTCGTGCTGCCATCTTTCCATCTCCTTAGAAAACCAAAACGAAAAGGTACCTAAATTTCTTTGCGATCTAGAGGAATCTGAATCTTGGCTTAGAAGTTCCAAAAATTATCAGCATATACACTGAAATATACGTTAAACATTGTTTCTTTTCTCCTTACTGGAACGCGACTTTTAGCTTTCCTCAACAAATCTTCCAGGTGAAAAAATGCTCAAGGTTAGATTTCGCTGTAATATATGTTTTTCGTTTTTCGCAATAATGAAATGTTTACTGAAGAGGCAGAGCAATGGCTTTTCTGATTGTGGTCGATCCATTGTTAACGTCGAACAACCTAATGTACCCTCCCAAATAAGGCTCTTGATGGATTTATTCTTTCCCATCGGTCCTGTGTTTTTGCGACTTCAGATAGTGAATATAGCATAGACTTAATTTAATTAGGTTGCGTGTTGTAAAAAGAAATTGAGATTACTCCTTAACCAGTTCAGGATCATTATGGAATTTTATTTGCCTGAGACCAGATACACGGCAACAGGTTTGAAAGCTACAAGCAGAGTGGTTCAATCACCCCGTTTTTATCTAAATATAACAGTTCGTTTTACAGTTAAAAGTATAATCACAATTTAACCAAAAATATTAATATACAAAAATACAGAAATAAAATTAACAACTAAAGTTTAGGAATTAACAATGATTATTTACATTACTGTTGTGTATCCATTGTATTTATTATTATACAATAACTAATTAATATTAATTTCGAAATATTTTCGATCACTTTCTTAACTGTCTACAACCAAGTATGGCGAGACTCATGCACCCATCTAGTGAGGGAAAACTCAACTAATGCTGTCCTCCCAGATTTATCCTAAAAACATAATTTTTTTTTTGTTTCCCTCAGTATTAAAGATAAAACATATTTATTATATTCTTTGATTCAAAAGGTTGTAAACTATTGAGATTATAATCAATCACTACCCCCAATAGAATAAATCATGTAATTTAACAATATTCAGAGCCGCTAGAGTTTTATCTGAGATTTTGTTCTCATGCAAAAGCTCAAAACAAAATACTAATATTTTATTTTACATATAGATTGTTCGTAAAACAAGAATTTCTTAAAGTATCATTCAATTTTAATTCCAAAGTACTATGAATATAAAACATAACTTCGTAACAAGAGGCTCAAATCATAACTTTAAGCACTGAATAACAAAATACTTTAAAAGTGAAACGAAATTATTTATTTATTTCTAATATAAATAGCTGATAAATACAGGTGAACAAAAATGTAAATTGATAATATATATATATATATATATATATATATATATATATATATATATATACATACTTTTGATTATATTTACTATTTGACAAATTTACAATATTTTTCGAGCAAATACTCTGTCATCAATATATCATCTCTCTCGTGAGAGGTAATTATTATTTAATTAAACAAACTTAAATTAATTTTAATCCATCTGTTTTATAATTTCCAAAATAATTGTACATTTTTCAGTAATAAAAGTTGCTGTTTCCATTTCTCAATCCATGAATCCTTTTTAATTAAAACACGAAGTCTTCATTCAATGAATTTTATTTTAAAAAGTGAAATACTTAAATTAGTATATAAATGCAATTTTGTAGGGTACAATTATTCGAAGAAAAATTTGAAACATAAACACCATGAGCAAGGAAAACATTTTATTAAACGTTCAGATGCTGTTATAATGATACATACTTTCTCATCGTATAAATAATCAGATATACAAGTTAAAAGCAGAAAACAGATGATAGAAATTCTGAATGTGGTAAAAATTATAAAAGTCACAAGTTTTTAGAATCTGACAAAACTCTACCTCACATACATCTTCACATTTAAGAGTTCCACAATACCACTCAAATTCATCTTCATCATTTGAAAATTAATACTGAAATATAACTTCATACATTCTCTTCCTTTGTACACATAGATTATTACCTCTACAACTATCTTTTGAAAGATGTTTTTTTTTAAAAAAAACTTCATTGGATGAGTAATTGTATATAGGGAGCTTTGAAGTCGAATGGTTATCAAATTTTATTTTAAAAAATGCATAAAATAAGTCAACGCTATGAATTTTAAACGTAATATTTTGCATAAAATTCATAAAATGATACCAGTATTATCAAAGAAATTGGTTATACATTGTCATAAAAGAAATTCTGAGGCAAAAAACTTTATAATGAATATACGGAATATACTAAATATTATCAAAAAAAGATCAGCAATACATTGATTGGTTCAAAGAAAATAGAGGTAATTTGTTTGAAAAGATGTTTCTCAAAAAAAAAAAAAAAAAAAAAAAGATATCAGTAATCCATTAGAGTAATGAACACAAGAACTAAAATTTTGTAACCGTAGCAAAACTCCATTATCGAATGCAGTAATTGTACGTTGATAAACATTATTATCACTATTTGTTAAGTTACGGGACAGAAAAATGCTTGATTTAAATAAAAATTTAATACATCGGCTTAGTAAGAATTAATTTTGTTTACGTACGTAACTTTTTTTTGAACCAAAATTTAAAATACGCCATTATTTACATATTATTTCTGACACCTGAGCTCAAAAGATATAGAAACTCCTGTATTAATTATATAATATGACACTGCTGTTGTTTCTATAGGCTTCAAAACCAACATAAAATTTCTTATGTTACAATTTCTTCTTTATTTATATAAATACAAGTTTTTAAGGTAGTTTTACAATTTAAAAATAAATAAATAAAATAACTAAAAAGTCAGAATATTCTCATTTTATCTCATTACAAAACCACTCAAAGAAATAAATACACACACTGTAAAATTTCTTATCTAGAATTTTTATTTTCAACACAACCAATTACTTTTTCAAAGAAGTAAACAAAAAAAAAAAATGTAGTATTTTCAATTTGACTATATATACATTATTTAAGCAGATTTATTGAGATACAATGCCAAATCACTGTTATAAATTAAACAAAAATGAATGATAAAAAGTGTATTTATATAAAATAACTAATACAAATTTATATACAACTAACGTATCTTTACAGATAAATACCAAACCTTACTTTATATACATGTTCTGATTTTAAAAATACTACAAAAAACAGCTAGATTAATCAGGGCCGGCCCGAACAAAAGTAGGGCCCAGTACAAAGTTACCTTGAAAGAGATTCCGTACAGTAAAATAATTATTTATTTCATTTTGCCATGTATTATATGTACAAATTGGTACATAGTAAGGGGTGAAGGAAATAAAGATAAACAATAAAATTATCTATTATCTCCCGACCATATTTTCGTAGGTATAATACAGAGCTGGTTACATTTCCGAAAAGCAAGCAATTTTAACAAAATATGTTAATGAAAACATTACAGGTCATTTGTCCCATTGTCTCCATAATACGTATATTTCTAGTTAAATTATTCAATATATTTGAATAATATATTACACAAAATGCTTGTATTTCTTTTAAATTTGAATATTTCCTTTAATTTTACACCCGAAAAAAATCAGTTGTTACAGCAAATTATATGGTTTTTAATCTTTTCGTTATTTCGTGCTAGCTATTTGTAATTATATGGATTGACTCAAAGCTCATAACCAAGTCTTTGATTGGTCGATGCGAAATCTACGGTAATTGTGTGTACTGTATGCGTGCAAATGTATGTATATTCAAAAATTAATGGAAAATGAAACCATTTTGATTTTGCAAAACGAGTCCGCAGTGAGAGCCTTATGCCCTTTCACCACCTGGCATTTCAAAACCCCTCGAGCCGGCCCGGATGTTAATTATATCTTACAAATGAGATATATCTTAGCATTTACAGTTTATACATAATGTAATACTTCACAAACTTTTACCTCCAATTTTTTGCCTGCCCTTCTAAGTATTTGTACTTTTGAAATTGGGAAAAACAAATTCCGCTTCTGAAAAGAATCATTTTAAAAAATAATACGTAATATATTACAGAAGGATCACGACAAGAAATGAGCCCCGGTTTCGCTCCTGTCATGTGACATCACACGATTCTATCATCTCGTTTTCGGTAAGCATCTTGTTATCACCAATTGGATTACATAGTTAACCATCTGTCAGCCGATCGCACATTTCAATTCCATTATTACATTGCCGGTTGTGAAAAAGATTGAGGAGCTATAGCATTTTTGTGATTTCTTCTTTCGTCTACAGATGGCGCTATGTTATGGGCCATTAGAAAACTGAGATATATATCTATTGAATGGTGTATAACACATTCGATTTATCTCAATAGATCACGAGTTACATGCAATTGTTTTTAGTGATTTCTCCAACCACGCAATAGTAAAAATGGCACATCGTAAGAAATACCTCTCCGATTAAGAATTTAGATTCTTTTTATTTTAATTTTCTTAAAATTCAGTAATAAACATAGGGAAAATATTAATAATGACAGGGAAAATATTAGTTAGCCAATCAGTTAATAGGTTACTACAGTGCAAATCATCCTCCCCCTGGACTAATGTCATAAAAATAAAAATTCATTTTCATATATCTGGTTAGTGAAAAAAACGTCAGTTAATTTTATAATCGTTTGATACTGTAATTTAATTTACATTACCCTTATAACTGTGTGTTCAATGTTAAAATAAATTCTCTCCGCTTCTTCTTGTGATGAAATGAAATCATTTATTGATGCTTCAGAACCATGGTTTATCTTGTCGTGATCGATCTGTACGTTGTGTATCCTGTTATCAGTGCATTGATAATATCGAATTACTTAAAATATTAAAGTAATAATGGTAATGTTCATGCAAAGGTCCAAGAAAGTAAAAACTCACAAGAAGTTAAAGACTTACAGTCTATATATTTGTTTCATCTTCAGTGAAAGAAACTTTCAATTACAAT
Organism: Nephila pilipes; assembly: GCA_019974015.1. NCBI lineage: Eukaryota > Metazoa > Arthropoda > Arachnida > Araneae > Nephilidae > Nephila > Nephila pilipes. The sequence goes on along the minus strand of BMAW01002217.1, from coordinate 13,071 downwards.
ACGCTTCACTAATTTCCAAGATTACTTTCGGCTCAGTGACAATTTCGGGAATTTTTCATTCATGCAGCATCAGTTCTCAAGAAGCTCTCATTTTATTTATAAAAAGCCATAACACAAAGAGCTCAAAAACTTAAGCTGTGTTTCTTTGTACTTTATGAAACTTGGTGACCAGGAGAATAAAAATTCAAATTCCTCGTAATCCTGCAAATAGACTGGCTTTAAAGGATGAATTTGATTATTGATGAAATGTTTTTTTGCATATACTATTGATTTACTAAATATATATTTATAATCTTGCCTAGTCTCTTACAATTTCGATACTTTTCCATTTCGCCGGCGCAAATCTAGCCAAGCAGACTTTATTGGCGACAACACAGAGTAAAGACATATTCCGTTTGGTGTCGGTTGTATTACTTTTGGCGACTTTATCGCCTGCGCAGGCGAAATTGAAAAGTACCACAATTTCTTAAATATTAGAGTAAGATCTATTTTCATATGAATATTTAGCTTTATATTATTTGCATGATCTTAACTAATGTAAATTTTAGAATATTTTTTATTTCTTGTAAGTGACTGCGCTGCCGGAATTATTCTTTTTATCAAATTAGAAATAACAATAAATTTCCAATCAGCCTTATATTAAATGCTGCCAGGACACTAAATGTTTATCCTTTTTCGCTTCTTTCGAGTACTAGACGAAAAAGTTACATAAAAGTAATTGATTGTGTGTCTATGTCGCGAAAAAAAAAGGTAATAAGAAGGAAAAAATCGATGGGCCTTAATTTTTTTGTAGATTCCTAATTTCAGTTACGTCAGTTTAATGGAATTATCAGTCACTATTTTCAACCATTTATTAATCGTTATTCCATAATTTCATATTTTAATTTTAGTTTTTCAAAGATTCTATAATTTCAAGCAACACACAGAAGTTCGTATTGTTGTAAAATTAATACTTTTAGTATATAATACAACTATTATTTTTTGGAGGGAGAATAAAGGAGGGAAATATAGATAAATACATACATATTATATAACCATTTAAAAATAACTTACAATTAAATTGTAAAGTGAGTTGAAATCAAATATGTTTTAAATGATTTAGGTCTTTTAATATAATTTTTTTTAAAAAGATATTACAAGATCTTTCATTTTTTCTTAAAATTCCTATAGAAATGAATCAGAATTCTGTAAAAAGGAGAAAAATTTGTTCTGCTAAAAGAAGTCGCGTTTGGTAACACAAGTTCGACAAAGGACAAATTCTCACAATCTATTACAGTAGTTTTAATTTTTTTTTTTTTTTTTTTTTTTACAAATAAATACTTCACATTTTTAGTCTCTTCTCTTGTACGTTTTTCAAATCCAAAGTTCTAGCCTGCGTTCAATGCACTGGCTCCACAATAATGTCCCAATGAGTAACCAAACAAGTTGATCCACTATCAAAGTAGCAGCCTTATTTCTGGAAGAAGCAGAATACCATGAGTTTAATCGTTTCCTAGAATTTTTGAGCATTGAGTCTGAGAGACTATCGAAATTTTCACTGGCAGACCTGCAAAAGAGAAAACTAAAGTTAAAGTCAAAGTGTAGTTCGAAAAGTTTTTATAACCAACATGAAAAATACTCAAGAATGATTTTCCTGCTTACAGCTGCCTTAGTCTAATGTGAGAGAGCAAGACTCTAAACTGAAACAATTTCCCAACGGAAAGAATTACTCTAACTAGGTTGTGAGTTTCGTTCTTATTTTTATTTATTTACTTCTTTACTTTATTTTCTTTACTTATTTACTTTAGAGTATATAACTATATGTATGTATATTTAAATCATGCTGTAGTTGAAAACAATTTTTACTCAATGACGAATGCGAGTCATATTCAAATTCATGGAGGTGATTTTATTTGTTATTCATTATGAAGACGCTGCGCAAAGTCGGCCGCCTGGCTGAAGAAAAAAAGAAATTTTTTGAGCAGTTTAACCGCAGTACAGGTTACATGACGAGACGATAAATTATTTAAAAGAAATTTTCGATTTTTTCCATATAAAAGGGCAATCACAAAACTAGGCTTCAGTTATATCGATACTTGACCTACCTGAACTTCTTATTTAGAGCTTGAATAATTTCGTAACACTTAACATTCGGTAAACAAAATTCTTACATATTTTGGGGAAGGTATGCTTTCCTTTAAACTTTGTAAAATAGTTTGAACCTTAAAAAGATTTTTATTAAATCGTGAATTCTTCTCATTTTGAGTAAATTCTTGTCTAAGTTTTTATTGATGTTTAAGAAATTCGCTTAAAAAATCACTTATGCAATGGAAATAATTTTTATGGGAATGTTATCGAAAGAATGAATGCAATAGCGTTTTCAAAATGGAATGAATCCTTCGCAGGCTGCTCTTACAGATGGCAAATGAATTTTTCATTTCTTCAAGGTCAAAATCAGTCAATCTACGATGATCTTCTAAAAATAATAAAAACTCTGTAGAACAAATCAAATTTCGACTTAATCCTTCAGATGTTTTTCTATAACAATTACATCTTAGAATGTTTAGAAATAGTTGAAATAAAACTGTTGCCATTCCTCGCTTAGCTTTTAAGCGATGTAAATTCAAACAATTATTTTCTAAGAAGAGCTCAGAAAATGAGATAAAAAAAAATTTACAAGCAGAGTTTGGACTTTCAGAGTTTGTTTTCGCTGGGTATTAGAAATTACAAATAAAAGGAATAACTCTGCAGATTTGTGATTGCGACTGTTTTTCAACGTCGCGCTGAGAAGCAACGAGAGGACTATTGGAGACGGACCTATCCTTGGTCAAGTGACGAGGACGATACCTGTGTTGGCACTCCCTCTCCTAATTTCCACACCATGGCAGCGGAAAGTTTTGTGACCTCGCTGAAACACACTTCATTTTTAATGGAAAATCTGTTTCGGCAACTTTTGAAGGTTCCATGTCCAGTCAAAATGTGATTAGTGGAAAAGTCTCTTTTAGAATGGATAACTGGTAAAACCATACAGATGAACGTGTTACTGCTGATCCAAGATGTGACATTCTTTTTATTCAACTGCTATCTAATTATCGATTTCAGTCTCAACTTTAAGAAAAGCTATTCTAAGCACGCAAGTACCAAAGCGATTGTCTTACTTGTCTTGGTTGTCCAGCTTGACCCAGAGATCGTTGAATTGTCTGGGATGGTGTTGTCTGCCTCTTTGAGGCGTGGGAGTAGAAACACTTCTCAACAGTTGCACCCCATGGTGATGGTGATGGCCTCTTTTTCTGTATCGCCGCCTGTGGTTGTTCTCCCAGGGCTGGGTAGGACCTAGGTTTGGCACAAAGGGCTGATGACCGCCTCTCTGTCGTGAATGATGATGGTGAGGTCGTCGGAAACTGGGGGAAAAAAGAAATAAACATTATAATCAGGATTTTAAACAAACAAACAAACATAAAGCTCTATAGAGATTTCAAAACACTTTATAAACATTCAAGGCAATAAAGAAGCTATCCTCAGATAAGAAAATTACAGATACTCTACTTAAAAAAGTACATGGAATTAATCTCTGAAAACTAGTCAATATAGAGCTACGAAGTAATATCACTTTCAGAAAACTTTTGATCAAAGCAATGATTAATTTTAAAAAAAGTATTTCTCGCAGTAGATGAAATACTTTGATAATTATGCATTAAAACAAAAGAATATTTTAAAGAGGATATTAAATATTTTGTTGTTCAGCGTAGCCCTAGCTACTCGACCTGGACACAACTAGTAATTAGAGCTCTAGGCCTAAAGCCTAGTTTAATCCAGTGAATTTATTATATTAGTGGGTATTATCTCCGTTTTTCAATCTATTGAAAATGCAGCCCTTCAAATTGCTTGGCGAATCAGGGTCGCTTGTTTTGTACCCTCACGACATTTTCGGTATTCTAATTGATCCAATGGAATTCCAATTCTAATGATTTGGAATAGTATTCTAGTGATTATGTAATTCCAATTTCATAAAACACACACATACACACTTTGCTATTAGCTAATGTTAACAAATTCTGAATGAATAAAATTATTAACGTATATGCAAAACTATAAATTTTGGAATAACACCATATGTTTTGTTTTAAGTGTTATAAAGTACGCTTGTTTGCATTCGAGAAGAAACGAGTTTTGTTATAAAATGAACGCAACTGAAATTTGCAAGCAAAACTATCATTAACACACATTTTCTTTTTTTTTTTGAAAAATTAGAAACAAAAAGTTACTCTCTAGAAAACTTCGTAGGAAAAAAAACTTATTTCCTCTTCAGATTAAACTATCAATTAGATTAAACCATCATAAACTTAATAACCATTACAGATTTCTTAGTAAGTGATGGTAGAAAAGCCAGATGTGACCATGTTGCGCCAAAAAAAAAAAAAAAAAAAAAAAAAAAAAAAACAAAAAAATGTGAAAAAGACGTTTGAAAAAAAAAGGGGGAAAGTTAAAAATCGTTGACAAAAAGGAGGGTCGAGAATAAAGGAGGATTGCTAGGGTATTCCCCGGGGCATGTCACCCGTATTTTACCAAAGACAGTAAGCCTCATGGGAAAGAAAAAGATTACTAGGTACCTCGGGGTCAGAACACTGATACCTATCTTAAGAAGGTAAGCCCCTGAGGGCATTATAGATCTGTAAATAATATTAGTTTGTGTTTTGTTATGGATGTTAGCTTTCATGCATGTAGATTGAAATCATATAGATAATTAAAATTTAAATAAATGTAACAGCAAGGTTTGATTGATTGAGTTATGAGGAATGCAATCAACAACGGTTATTATTCATTCACAGCAAAATTTGAATATTTTAAGCACTGCGAAAAAATCCTTAGGAAAATCTCTCTATATATAATTAGTTTATTGTAATTAGCGTTTCTCTTTGTATATTTCTACTCAACACAAATGTCCGCAGACAAGGCACCTCGTAATTTTGATCAGATGAAGAAGCAGACACCGGAGCTGGCGTCTCAAACTCGCATCCCTCCCTCTAAAGGGAGCATATACTCATATACCTCCGAAGGGATTTAACATGCATCAGCCACGTTACATAACAGGTCTGTAGCGGAATCAGGATTCGAACACGTGGCTCAACTGAAACATTGGTCACAAGATCACGACCATGACAGCTTGATTTTCATTTTTATTGTTTACTTTGATGAATATGACTTACCATGTCAGATGAATTGTGACATAGATTGTTGGCAAGTGCTAAGCCTAAACAAGAACGAGAAATCTTGGCATAGTGTGCATGTGAAGAAATAGGGCGTCAATCTTGTCATCTGACAGTTGTTCAAAATTACTATGCGTATTGGCTGTGGTTAGCGGATCTTGTGTCGGGAAGAACTATATAGCTAGGAAATGTTCCATAAATGAACAAATTCAGGACCAGATGCAGTATATGCTCGGATTAACTCCAATTTGTATTTTTAAGTGATTAGGGTCTTCATGACAAATTTCGTGCACTCCGATTGCCAAATTAGACTTAAATGCCCCACAATTAATCCATTGGCTTATACAGCCAGCTGGCAGTCGGCCACATATTTAAAGACCATTATTACGTTGCCGACTGTGAGACTGACTGAGGCTATGCAGCTTCTAAGCGTTTCCTTCTTTCCGTCGATAGATGGCGACATGTTATTGCCCTTTGGAAAGCTAGGAAATACATCTATCGAAAGACATATAGCATTCGTTTTATCTCAATGGATCACGAGTTAGTAGCAATTGTTTTTGGTGATTTCTCCAACTACGCAGAAGTAAAAATAGCGCACCCGAAGAAATATCTCTCTGATAGAGAATTTAGATTCTTTTTCTTCTAACTCTTCTAGTTTTCTTGAAACTGATTTACTTAAAATTAAATAGTAGATGTAGGGTCCACAATGCGGGAAAATATTAGTAAGCCAATGGGTTCAGTTGTCGAAAAGAAACTGAGCTTAGAGTTCTTGGCGTATACTACATCTTAGTCCAAATTTGGATGATTTCCTTTTGAAGTAAAAAATAAATAATTATTGAAAAACGTAATTTAATATACGCTATGCTTTTCAAAAAAAAAAAAAAGAAATCTTTAATGTATAAAAAAAACTGACTTTAATTTTAAGTTTGTGTTTACTATAATAAAATTACTCTCACGAGCTCAGTTAATAATTTATATTTTGACAAATAAGCTAACTCTGTATTGAAAATTTAAATAAATAAAATTAAACATGACGCATAAAAAAACGTTAGAACAAAACTACTGAGGGAAAAAAAAAAGACGCAGTGTATTTTAATTATTAATATATATATATATATATATATATATATATATATATATTTTATAAATGCTTTCAAAAACCCGAACTCTGTTTTTGAGATTCGAGATATTTAATAACATCATCACACATTTATGACCGATCAAAGATCAATAATAACTTCTTGACCTCAGGAATGTAAATAATTCCTTGAACCCATGAATGAAAGGAATTGTGCGGGAAACTTCATAGAATACTACAGTGGCGCCCTTAGCACTAAAAAAAATATGAAAAGAGAAAAGATAAGGTTATCTGAAGTGCATTTAAACTGTCTATGAACAAGAGTATAAGGCCTACACAGAACTGTGAAATCAAAGATTTCAGTCTATAGAAACCTAGCAATCAATAATTCAAATTACATCGTTGAGAGAAGGTATTCAATTTGCGCCAGAATGATCTTGGGAAAATGGTACATAGAAATCGGGTTCTGAGAATCGAGAAGAACGCTTTTATGTAGAATACCTAAAAGCGTTCTTAGAATGCGCTATCTGTACATGTGAAGGGGGGGGGGATGTGGAAAAGACTTTATAAAATGAAAGGTCTTGACATTTATCAGGAAAGGCTTTTTTTTCTACCAACAATTCTAAATTCCCGAATGCGAAGTTAACCATGTAGGATTCAAAATAATTCTTTCAAATTCAGACAATTAATTATATTTATTTGATAATAATTCATCCAAAAAAGAGAAGAAAAAAAAAATTACCGACTATTCACTTTTTAAAAATAAATTCTAAATACCATTTTTAAGATTTTTTGAAAGATTGAAAAATTGTTATCGAATCATTGCAATGGTGACTGAATTGTTTATAAAAAAATTATTATAGAATTATTTAATTTAATTATAAAATGCAGTCTCATTTTTAAAACGAAATTATTACTGTCGATTATTCACATTTTTACACTAACAAACGATGATTATTTTATGTACCCTTTATCGAGTAATTTAGTTTAGTTTTTATTAACGTCGCACTAGAAGCAACACGAGGGCTATTGGCGACGGACCTCATAATTCTGAGCCTCGTTCAAGTGACGAGGACGACACCTCAGCTGGCACCCCCTCTCCTAACTTCCACACTACGCTCGGCTACACGGCTTTATCGTGCAAATAAAACCGAGTGTTGAGCGTGTGTGTGTGTGAATATACACTACATCTTCTTGTGCCCAACGCAGATAATATGTCAAAAACTCCAAAAATATTTAACTCTATTTTTCTTTATTTGAAGAGCATTTCAATTTCTAATTCAAATCGGACTTAAAAAAATAATAATACAGAACATTTTTAGCTGATTCACTCGCACTCATGTATTTCCTTTGTACTATCAAATTCAGTATTTTTTCTCTAAACAAAAATAGCTAAACAGTACGAATATTCCAAATAATTATTTAGAATTTTTGAATGTGGTATTTATTCCGCACTTTTAGAAGTATTTTTTACTGTTCAGAAAGAGTTTTCATGAACAAGTACTCCTATCAAGTACTATCTAGTATTTATTTTACATTGTTTTCACAAAAATAAAAAACATTGACCGATGCATCTTTTAAAAATGTATATAATATATTTCTTCTTAATTGGAAAGTCACGTTTCCCACCGCTTTCTTCACATAATAAATGCGTCAATCTCCAAAACTTGCGTTGGGTATAGAAATTACAGACGAGCAGGTGGATTTTCCAATCCAACCTTGCGTTTGTTTCATAATTATTCGAAAGCAGCTGAATGGAATCAGTAATTATAACTCCCACAGCATATCATTTTGCAGTCATAGAATATTTTTTTTTCAGTTTGTGAAGGAAAAAAGAAAGAAGAAAACTAAAGAACAGTAAATATGTTTTTCTTTCACTTACAGAAAAAAAAAAAATTCTTACGCAATTGAGGAAACTTGCCGTTAAAAGTGTCTTTGCCTAGTGACCGAGCTGTACCCAAATTCGAAACACATTTCCAAATAAAAAAAAAAAAAAAAAATTCCAGTGTGTGAATAATTTTGTATAGCTATATATAACACGTATATTCCTTTAGAATATTATGACCTTTTTTTTTTTTTTTTTTTTTTTTATTTTTTTTTTTTTTTTTTTTTAAATGAGCCATTTTTCACTTTAAAAACGAAAAGTAAATAATTCGAGATAAAAACCAACATTTTTAAAAACAATGTTTTCATATGGTGGCAAAGTTTATTAAAAAAATTATTGAAATGTTAGTTAAAACTGGTCGCAAATAACTAAATATTGCATTGTTAGGCAAGTAAGAACGGTTCCCAAAATTTCAAAGCTCTAGCTTGATGGGAAGTTTGTTAAATTAACGACCGAAAATTTGATGACACACACCTATACACACACACCAAGTGAAATACATAAAACCGTTTTAAAAAATATCTTTTCGTGAAGGCGGTTCAAAATGTACTCGTATTAGAAAAGAGAAACATGGTATTAAGAATAGGAAAAGGAGTATCAAAAATAAGAAAAAGAGTACTAGAGGAATAAGAAATAGGGTATCAGAAAAGAGAAAAAGGGTATTAGGAATAGGAAAAGGGGATTAGCAATGGAAAAAGAGATAACTCACTGCATTATTGATTACTGACCACTGTTTCAATGGTCGTTTTTCATTTTTCTAAGAAGTTAATGATTATGACATCCTTTGCATTTCAATAAATCGTCACCATAACTTTAGCGGCCAACTACATTGTCTTCGCTTTCTTTAGAGTATTTTCACTGGAAGTAAATCCATGGTTTGGATTGCTGCTTGGTTTTTGATGTATAATGATGGATCAAAAGGATTGTATCAATTTGCCTTAGGAACGCTATCTGTTGTTAAAAAAGGTACCTTATGAACTACTCTCGTGTACCTATTTATTTTACTGAAATTATATTTGAAAAAAAAAATCCATTCATTTTACCTGAAATTTACTATTTTATATATTTCATTTTAAATTTTAGAAAATTTTACAGGTGCTTCATTTTACACTTTGACACGCAAAAAGAAACATAATTTTAAGATTACGATATAGGAGATAAAATGTAGAACATATCTTAAACAAGAAGCGGTGGGGTGGTGGTGGAAAGGGTTAAGAATTGATTCAAACAGAGAAATGAATAATAAAATATACTGCTCTCCATATATAAGATAGCGATGCTAGAACGTAATTATAGTGATGGAGCATTTTTCAAACTGGAAAAATGTGCAGAGCTTCTGTTTTAATCTTTCACATTCAACCTTAGCAAATAATATCTTACATACAACAAATTTAACACGATCACGGGCAAAAATGGACTCGTGATTCATTATTAAATTAATCGTGATATCTCAAAATTTTGATCACATACATTTTTTTTTTTGGAATGCTCAGGATAACACATTTTAATATCTAATGAATGCTATTGCATCCACATCAAGCGTTGCGCCTCTAATTTAAGCAGTCAGCCAGTTAGCGAAAATTTTTAATTGACTAATTGCATATTAATGTCGCATTTTAGATCCAATACGAGGGTTTTTAATAACGGACCTGCTAATTTTTAAACATGGTCAAGTCACAAGGGCGACACTTGAGTCAGGACTCCTTTCTCCTATCTTCCACATCATCCCATTGTCAAAGCCCTCAGGGTCTTTCTTCATCAGGCAGGTATGGGTGTCATGACCCTGAGGCACTCTAGTGGTTTGCTTCTTTCTCATGGAGCTTACTGTCTCTGGTAAACAAGGATGACGCACCCCCAGGATATTCCAGCAATCCCTCACAATTTCCGATCATCCTACTTGTCAACCCTTATTAATTTTATGTCCTCTTTTTCAAACGCATGGATCACAGTTACACCTTGCTTGGCGCAGCAGGGTCACATCTGGCTTTCGCTCCATTAAACTCAACAATTCACTCATCACCCAAAGCGAGGATTTTGAACCCCGGAAAATTTAACGTGCATCAACTTCACTTCATTGCTATCTTTAGTGGTATAAGGGATCGAGCCCACGGCTCAACCTTAACAATTCTGGCCATGAACCAGTGCAACTCGTTGACACGGTCGCTCAGAAATTTTTAAATACACAAAGGAGAGACAAAACTAAAACCTCATTAAGTCTGATTTATTAAGACCAGAGCTGATACTGGATTCAGAATATCCTGGTTAACTGGAGGATGAGAAAAAAAAGGAAATAGAGTAAAACGCACTTGCAGAAATCATCTTTATTTAGAACAAATCGAACATGAATCATATTTACAGAAAATGAAGACGACCTCTTTGTGAACAATAGAAATGCGCTTTATACTGTATTTGCCGTCTAGACTGAGTAGCCATTTGTTCACTGGTCATAAGAGGTATGATTATAACTAAGGTTTTATTGATTTTTGCACAGGATATTTGAGAAGTCATTTCCTCCCATTTTGCATTCAATCATTCATGGCATTTAAAAGCTTTCAGTAAAGAAAACAATTTTTTAAAATATGAATGTGAAACAAATAAATATTATTATGAAAATTTGTAGGCTACTTCTCAAATTAAAAAAAAAAAAAATCCTCGTGCAAATCGATCTGGGTTAACCAGAGAACCAAGTTAAAAGATATGATGTAACGAGGTACACGTTACTTCTGTACTCAATGAATCAGTATATTAGACATTAAAGAGAAAAAAAAGTTAGAATAGTATTTCTTCATCATTTAACTCCACACACATCTTAAAGTCTAATGAAATAGTCAATAAGTTCAAGTCTTCAATTGAAGATACGTTAGAGAGAGACAACAGAGTTTATTATCTATCAACACAGAATATGTAATTTAAGATTGCTCTTTTCGAATCCATCTTAACTCTGGTAATCCTAGTTTACTCGTATATTCAAATAATAAAATGTTAACTTATCAAATCACTCGTACTGTTTTAAACACTTCTAGCTTATAATAGGTTTAACACCTATTATTCTAAATAGGAGTCTCCTCCACTTAGTTTCAATACATACGATTAATTATGATGATTCAATCCAAATTTTCAAATATCTATCAGCTTTTCGTTGTTCTCTATATCCATTTTCCTTCCTTTCAATTCTATTTCTCTAATATATCACTAATTCAATTTATTACATTTCTCAACTTCATCTAATTTACCTAATAATGCTTCATTTGGGTTGGTAAAGAGTTGTTATTTTCGGAAATCATATCTCCAAATAGCTTAAAGAAGAGAGAATCACGAGCAGCCTAACGTCACAAAGTAATGAAGCAACGTTATTTGAAGAAAGAAAGCACCATAATATGGTTTATGTATTTGAATGCTAAATTATTCAAGTCATATTTTGCATCTCAATTAAAATGAATGCGATATCATATATATTTACGCATGTGTAAAGATTCGAATTGAAATTGTACCATTTTGGTTACGCTCAAATTTTATAAAAACAAGTACTGCGATAATTTTCAGTCTATATCCGGTTTATTTTTTTGATACAAGTAATAATAAGATCACATTAATTCGTGAGAATTTGAGATGTTGTAAATTATTTTATTGTTTTCTACCGAGAGAGAGAGAGAAAATCCAGTAATAGAAGGAAAATAAATAAATTCATAAAAGAAAAAGAATTGAAAGGATCTTAAGCTGAATCTAAAGAATGAAACAGGGCATAAATTATTAATAAAAATGATAAATAACATATATCTAGATATTACTTTGAAAATTTACTAAGCCTACCATCAGAAAATTTACAGGAAAAATATATTTAAAATTAAACCAAATATACCATTGTGCGTTTTAAATTACACTTTATACGATCTCTAACTTCTGAAAAAAAAAAAAAAAAAAGTGAAAAAAAAAATGTAACGGTAAACAAAACAAAAAAAAAATCCAATTTTATTTTTATTATTTTATTTTAATCAAAAGCAATTGCTGAAAGTTTCAAATTTTTCAAAATAAAATGTTTGCGAATTGGCTAGACAAGAAAAATAATAATGTAAAAATCCTACAGGTGGCGCTAGTAGTATCGACGATATCTACGCAACGTTTTTATATTAATTTTTCTAACTTATAAATAATGTGAGAGCAGCGTTGGGGCTTTAGAAAATCTTTGCAAAATGGTGCTGTATTTCACTGTCATATTTTGAAATATCAAAAGAATAAAAAGATCGCAGTTTTATTTTATATGTAGTTCTTCCGAATGTTAGATTAAAATTATAAAAAAAAAATTATGTTTAGAATATTACTTAAATATAGTGATGACTAATGAACTTGTCAGTTAATGTATTGGCTAAAGATAAGATATATTGTGATCTGATATTAAAACAAATTAAATTTAAGAAATTTATTATGAAAGAATTTTTGTAATGATTTCTTTGTTAAGTGCGAAGCCCCTTCACCACAGGAAAAAAATGCTTTGCATTAAAGGATGGCATTACGTATAAAAAACAGTAAGTGTCATGATTTGAGAAAATTTTGTAACTGTTCTTCGTATTACATTAAAGCATTTGCTTAGTGTATATTATTATTTATACTAAGCATACTTTATACTATTATATTATTTGACTCTTTGTTTCTATCTTGACATAAAAATTAACAGTTGCATCACCCCCCCCCCCCGACGGTTGTACCATTTTCAATGAGATCTCAACCTCTTCCCAAAAAAATGGCGCCTATTCCATTTCCTAAACACATCCTTTTAATCACGTGATCACGTTTTTTAAAATTTTGATGATTGTTGTGTTCGTGAGCACAATTAAATGTAACACGAGACTCTTGGCCTCGTAATTTTGAACCTCAGTCAAGTGACGAAGAGATGATGTCTGGTTGGCACCTCCCTCTCAAACTTC